>OU015503.1:53501588-54101588 GCA_907164885.2 Dolomedes plantarius
ATAATTCCAAATGAAAGCATTCCTTTTCATACCCAAATCTCCACTCAGCAATTCGTCCCATCCCCCACGGCAAAGATATACCAGTACCCAAGCCCCCTGTTACCTAAGAAGAGATACCTGGTTCCGATGAAGGTGAAGTTATACCTGAACCAGATGACGAATCAAGTTCTGACTTTGAAGATGATACAAGACAAACTTTTTTCCCAGGAGGCGATGAATGATTTGGTAGGACTTGAATAATCCCAAAGATGCTGCTGAGTTACTCGGTTCAAGGCTGAAAAGTAGGAATTTGTTGTTACCAGGAGTGTGTTTTTCATGGTTCAGACATCGTGAAAAGGTGTTCGTTCCTCACTTTGCCCCAGGAAGACAAGTTGGTTTATTGCATCGATGTCGAAGGTTTTATGGGTCAATTCAAAATCCAATATGATTCAACGCAATGGCGCCATTTCATAGATTCTTCAAAAAGAAGTCTCAAAGCAGTTTTGCTCCTCAATGGTGGTTTTTACGCTTCCATCCATGTAGGCCATTCCGTACATTTGAAGGAAACCTACGAGAACTTGGAACTGGTTCTTCGTAAACTTAAATATGAAGACCATGGTTGGCAAGTGTGTAGGGATTTAAAGGTCTTGTGCATGCTGCTCGGGCAACAAGCTGGATATACCAAATACCCTTGTTTTCTGTGTCTATGAACAGTCGAGACCGACAAAATCACGGGGCCAAGAAGAGTTGGCAGCCTAGGGTGCTCCAAGTCGGTCAAAATAGTGTTCTCCGAGAAACTCTGGTACCTCCATATAAAGTTCTTCTACCACCCCTCCATATAAAATTGGGGCTGATGATGTAATTCGTGAAATGACTTCCAAGACATGGAGAATTTTTCAAATACTGTATTTGGTCACCAAGTTTCCAGGTCTCTCGGAGGCAAAATTAAAGGAAGGTCTGTTCGTTGGACCAGACATTAGAAGGCTTATAGCTGATCAAGAGTTTGTCAATACCATGACAGATTCTCAAAAGGAAGGGTGGATTGCATTTAAAGAGGTCATAGAGAAATTTTTAGGCAATAACAAAGAATCCTGACTACAAAAAGATCGCCGGACGAATGCTGAAAGCATTTCAAGCTTTAGATTGCCTGATGAGTTTGAAATTGCATTTCCTCCAATCCCACGTTGATTACTTTACAGAAAATTTGGGAGCTGTGAGTGAAGAACAAGGTGAACGTTTTCACCAGGACATTAAAGAGATGCAAAGAAGATATCAGGGAGAATGGAGCGTTACAATGATGGCAGACTACTGTTAGATGCTTCAGAGAGACATTCCACATGCTACTCACAAGTGTAAATGTATAAAGAGGAGTCTCATATGGAAGATGAAACGATTTTAGTGTATTTTAGTGAGCTCATTTCAGTTCAAAAATGATTTTCATGTAAAATTTATAATTAAAAATTAATTTTCTAAGTCTATTTTAATTTATTTTGAGGTATTGCTTTATTTAACATAGTTACCTGAATCGTCAGGAAACGTGATGTCCTATGACAAAACAGAGGTCATTTTTAGATTCAACGTACAGAAAAATATAAAGAATATGTGGAATAACCAAAATACCTCTCAAAAAATTGTTTAATGCAGACCTGTGTTATTTGGGCGTAAGCAAGCTATTTTCGTTTTAAGAACAAAGGAATTGAGAGTATCCTAAATACAAAAGTAGGCAATTAATATATCATCCCTTAACTCCCAGTCTCGTGGGCACCAAACTTATATCACAAGCCACGGGACCCTGCGCCCAGAAAACTGGCCTGGCTAACGGGTGCAGAGTGCAAGGGTCCTGTGACAACGACCTCATGTAGTAGATTATTTAAGCCACAGCAAGGGTTTCGCGGGGCTTTTTCACTCTGCTTCGTTACTTCTTTGCTTGTCTCTCGCATCCCTTTGTTCCTTGTCCGCGGTCTGCTTCCGACAACTCTAAGATGTAAAATCCATATTCATAAGCCCCGGCAGAAGATTCCGGTGGCTGGCTTATTTGCGTCCATTTCGTCAGTGTCAGTTTGTGTCAATTCGTTTTGTAGTTCACATCGCTTCCATGTCGCCGTCTTGAAGTTTAATTCCATGGAATGAGTTCAGCTGTTCAACGTGTTCCTGTGTTTTCATCGAGTGTTTATTTCGTTCAATACTACCATTTCCTGTACCGGTTTGTTAAAATATAGTACCACTCTGGCCTCGTCTACCTATTACTTGAACCCATTTCCTCTGCATGGTTTAAAGTTAAAAGTTTATCGTGCGTGTAAAACCCGTTATTATTACTTACACACACACACACACACACACACACACACACACACACACATATATATATATATATATATATATATATATATATATATATATATATATATATATATATAGTGTGACGTCATGCATGTAATGTGCGGTTCTCACGCCCGTCCACAGCTGCAGGCCTTAATTTTCCCACATGTTTGCACCACATTTTGAAAATTATGTGGAGGTTAAAAGGCTACCCCTTAGGCCCGTTGCACACTCAGCGTTTTTATCTCTAGCGGAAATTTTCCATCGGACGTCGTTCCAACAGTAGACCACAGAAGTCAATTGGAGCTTGCACACACAGCGGAAAATGAAATTTTTCTTCGACGGTAGCTGGTGCAGCTGTCGAGTGCCACTGTGCGCTGGCGGATTCGTTGACGCCAGATTGAACTAGTTATCCATGTGACCCTATGCAAGCTTACACACACAGCGGACTCTACCGTCGTAGGGTCATTTGCGAGAGGGGTGTTTGGGGGTTTGCTGGGGGTTAGCGCGCTGGTTTTCTTGGAATCGTAAAGGGGATTCGAAAATGAGGGCTCCTCCGATCCCGGCTGGGGGGAGGGGGGCGTTGGTGCGACCCCTCTGGTTTTCTTGGACACGTGCAGGATTCGAAAAGGAGGGGTGGGCCTTTTCCCCGGCGACGGAGTTTTTCGCCGTGTGTGTAAGCTCTACTTTTAGAACGACGTCCGATGGAAAATTTCCGCCTACGCCGTGTGTGCAACGGGCCTTACGGTTTCACTGCCGGAGTTCGACGTTTTTGGATGTCTGCGGGTTAAGCCTCAGTTTTCATCTTCACCGACCAAATCGGCGAAACGCCGCTTCCCTCCCTCATAAAAATGTCACCGTATCCAAGACTGCCTGCGAGCACGGAATTCCTCGTTTTTTTTCTAAGCGCCACCGGCGAGGGTTCCAGGCTATATGCGAGACTCTGTTTTTCTTTAGAGAGAGCCCCTGTAACATCTGGGCTAGAGCGACTGCGGAGATTTCTGCTCCCTGAAGCCTGAGTTTTTGTAGCTATTAACATCGGTTGCACCAGTCTGGTGATACTGTAAACTGATCAAACCAACACCTCTCTTGTTACGTTTTGTTTAAATAAAAGTTAAGTTTTTCGTTACTTCTGGCCTGCTAATTTAGACCACTCGGATACCAAGCCAGTTAAACGGCGTTCCGGTACCTCTCTTTATCAATATTTTGGAATACCCCCCCCCCACACACACACACACACACCCCGGAAGGTTACCGTTCCGGCACCTCTATTACTAGAAATCTAGCACTGTATATATGTATATAAATGTATATCCCGACAGGTCCAGGGTTCTATCCTGCGACTGTGCAAGGTCAATTCAGCCTTTCATCCCTTGAGTAGGTCGATAAAATGAGGCCCAAGCATGCTTGGGAACTAAACTCTGGGGGTCCCACGTTAGGTTGACCACCTGACTGAGAGATATGCTGTATGACACCCCAAGTCCACGGTCAAGAAAGAGGAGATGGGCACCACCGGCCTTGGTCCACAGCGGACTGTTGCGCCATGAGTTTAGTTTATACTGTAACGACTTTCGACCTTTTCCCCCACGCGCGAATTCCCGAGAACCCACCCCGCTAAGTCCCGCTTATAATGGACTTGATTCATCAGTGAACAGTCGCCTTGTCAACACAAAGGTACAGACGCTCAGGCGCCGACCGATTATCTCGGTGGTAGAGATCTTTAGAAATTCCCCTCGCGATTATGATGGAGTACAAACACCTTTCCCGAGCTCAAAGGCTGACGGGCGCTTGCGAACACAATAACTGAGACGTGCTGGAACCTAAGAAGACGCCGCTGGCTAGAACGGTTGCAAAGTAGGCGTTACCCGAACGCCGACACAGGTGTATATACTCGTCGCTGGAATGTCAGCGCGCAGTTAGGCTCGGTGAACACGAGCGATCCGGTGTCGTTGCGGTACCGCAGTTGCGATCAGGAGTACATTCAGGAGTCGTTCACACTTTATGGAAACGATTTTGATAGTTAAGTTTTATGTATAAATCCTGTATTTTTTGCGGCGATTTGCTTCTACCTGATAGCCATGGTTGTTGACAATAGCTGTAACTCAAATTTTCCATAAAAGTAAATTATTTCTTAGTACTGTCATGTCAGTTTTACCCCATTCCTCTTGGACCTTTCCAAAGTCCGTTCAAGATTCTTGAATGCCGTTTTCCTAAGACTCGTTGTAATAAACCGAAAGCGCAAAAGTCCATTGGCGAAGTCTCAGGTGCTTTTACAGGTGTTTCATTAAATGGGATACACTTTATTCCTGTTTCTGATTTTTCTATGCTAAATAAGCGGCAGTTGATTTAGACGTGGGACTAGAGGCTTTGTCCATATGAAGCCCAACTTCCTCAATGTCTTTTCCATATAAGGCTGGAATTTTTTCTTCAAAAATTGGTTCTAAAATATTCTGCTGATAGTAGAGTGAATTAATTTTGGCTTTACTTGAGACTTTTTAAATTTTTAATTTGCCGTTGTACCAAAATCCTGCAGCTATCATGAATCCCTTTGGGAACTTTTCTGTACACTGACGAAGCCATTTCGTATGTCATTCCCGCCAGTTGAGTAATAGAAAATTGATCGTTTTGTATTACAGTCACTTAAATATACCCATGCCTCATCGAGTGTTACCAAAAATTTCCATTTTTCAGCCGCTAGGTGTTTTTCATATAATTTTCTACAATTTGTTTTTCTTTCAACAATATGCTTTAGAAAAAGCAGATAAACTTTAGGTTTAAACATCTTTTTAAACTTCAAATCTTTATTAATGATTTGCGTTATAGTTTCAAAAGACATTCCTAGTTTCAGTTCAATGGAACTTTGAGTCGGCGGATTTTCTTTTAGGATCAGAGACTTCACTTTCTTGATATTTACCTGCGTTCGAACAGTCTTAGGATGGAGGTTTTGCGGTCATTTTTTAATTTTTACTTTTAGTTAGACGCTTTTTCCTTTCAAATTTAATCTATATATATAAAACAGTTCCGTAACTGACTCATTCATTCATTCACTGACTGACTGACATACAACGCACAGACCAACCCGCTGGACCTAAAGGGCTGAAATTTTGCATGGCGATTTTTCTAATAGTGTAGGGGTGCACTAAGAAAGATTTTTCAAAAATTCTTCTTAGATTTTTTTAAATTAAACTTTTAAGCTGTTTTTTAAACTTTTTTTACGTTTGCATTTAAAATAATACATTGAGGGTTATAAAATTTATATCACGAGAAAGATCATAAACATTCCTTCAAAATGAAATTTTTTTCAAATTTTTACCTCCATTTCCTGATTTTTGGTGAATTTTTAAAGATTAATTTTTAGAATTTAATTTATTAAATGCTGATCACGTGATTTCTTTTTCTGGTACTTTCAATAAATTTTTCGTCACGTGCGTAACAACTAAATAGACAAAAAAAATTTTTTTTTCTCTTTCTAATGCGGCAGACGATTGGATATTATCCAAAAAAAATGCATATCCCTTACGATTTTTTTATAAATATATATATATAGATAGATATATATTTTACATCAATTGTATACATTGATTATCGCATTTATTATAAATATATATATTTATTTTTTGGCATAAATTGCATACGTTGACCATTGTATTTAATTTGAATGTACTCCGTAGCGAAGCGCGGGTTTTCAGCTAGTATATTATAAATACCTTTTTTTGAAATGCCATAACCGCGATTTTTACACCGCTTTATAATTTGTTGATACGAATATTTCTCCTCGGAAAGCGCAGTTACGTAACCTTCGAGTCATTTATCAATTTTAGGAGCCAGTTTCAAAATAAATCTTTTATTTTACATTCCAATGAAAACATAATAGTAGCAGACGATTATTCTGAAGTTGCCAAATTTTTATCTCAAAATGCAAACGCCAAAAATAAATTACAAAATCGTTTCCATTAAATGCGAACGACCTAACTAACCGACTCACGGACGGAGGCGTCGCTGCGAATTCGCAACGACCGGTTTTATACCCTCGTTCTGCTTCATCGCATGAACGACAACGGCTTAGCAGTACCTTCATTTCAACTGTGCAATTCAGACGGACGACATTTTAACTCAACAAAATGGCTGAAAGTGTACACACAGAACTTTTAATAGAGGAAGTTAAAAAGTTTAGTGAATTGTGAGATATTAAATGTAAAAAGTACCACGACAAAAATCTTAAACGGAGTGCGTGGATAAGAATTTGCATCAGTTTGTATCCAGATTTCGAAGAAGAAAACACGAAGAAAACAAGAAGAAATTCTTAAGTACAGTTATAAAATTATTGTTTTCAATTTAAAAAATAAATAAAACAATATCAATTTTAATCAAAACATATTTCAGATAAATTTACATTAGTCATATTTCAGCCTCGTTTTGATTTTTCATGTTTTCTCAAAAGTAATTAGATAAAAATAGCAGAGCATAGCAGTGAATAACTTAATTTAAAATTGAACACAAATCTAAACAATATGCTAGAAGGCAAAAATGAAACACATTTTTCGATTTATTAAACTTTTATTAAGTTTTTAAATTCATTAACGAACTTCCCATTTCCAATTAGGAAATAATAAAACAATATCAATTTTAATCAAAATATATTTCACATAAATTTACATCAGTCGTATTCTGGTGTTGAATTATTTTTTTAATCTATTTTTGCTAAATTCACCTAAGATTAAAATAATAGGGCATAGCAGTAAATTACGTAATTAAAAATTAAACACAACACCAAACAATCAAAATTTGATTAAGTAGCAAAAATTAAACATATTTTTCCCTTTATTAAATTTTTAAATATTTATTGCTATTTTTTAACTATATCAACAATCTTCCCAGTTGACACTTTTTCCATTCGCATTTATTGTTAAATGCAGTCATTTTGCCATGGCAGTTTTCCCAAAATCGCTAATGAAGTAGTCAGCCCATGTATTTCTTATCTGATTTAAGTTGATCCCTCCTTCATTTTGATGAGTTCCTTGATTTTGCCAACTGTCGTAAAATCCTCCGATACACATTGTATCTTCAAATTTATAGCCATCTCTCTTGTCTCCAATTCTTCCAGCGAGCTCTTCAAAAGAGTGTTTTCTTATTCGGAAGTAATTAAAAATCTTTGATTCATCATTACACAAGTCTCCATATAACAAAGGAAATGTCCCTTTTCATAATCTTGAACTCACCAGTGGGTGCACCCAATGACTTCTTTTCCTATATTTTAGATACTTATAAACTAAGCAATAAAGCACAACTCTTTTTCTAGAGTACACGTCTAACCTCCATAGCTTGACTCCTACTGTTTAAATTCCATCATTTAAATGGCTGATCTGTGACGGAAATTTCACGGAACAGCCAAAACCGCAACGGATTCGCATGTCGTGCGAATTGAAGGCGCGGTGCCGGTGCGAATTCGCAACGACACCGGATCGCTCGTGTGCATCGAGCCTACACGAGTCTGACCGGCGTCAGTCTGACCGGCGCCATGACATCCTGTTTCGAGTCACGTTCACCCTCTCTCAAGGGCACAAATCGTATATCTGATATTAAATGCGCGTCGTAGCGGTTTGACACAAACGACTCTTCTCAAGGTTTTCTGTGGAACCGCGAGCGGTTTTGACCTTCGCGCTATGCGTTTTTAATAACATCCTGTTTCGAGTTACATACACCTCTCTCAAGGATACAAACCGCATGCATATTACATGTGCGTCTTAGCGGTTTACGCCAAACGTCATTGGCTCGAGAGAGAGGGGAGTTCCCAAGAGGATAGCTGACCGGAATACTGTCGAGACGCCGGACCTGCATAGACATCCAAGAACCCTCGTTTTTAAATAAATGTCAATTTTTTATCTTTTATAATGTAGCCTATATTTAACCTAGAATGCCATTAAAGCATCCTGTAAGTATTAAAAGCTGTCATTCGTTTTTTAGGCAAAGTCCTTACAATATATATACGGATGGTTATCAAAATAATGGAAACACTTAGGAAAAACACGAAATTCTTTATTAATATGGCATAGGACCATCTATGGTATTTAATACCAGCTGGATTCACTAAGGAAGTGAATTATGCAAGTCATGAATAGTGGGTAAGGGGATATTATGCCATTCTTTAGGGATAAATCGTCAATGTTCCTGTAGGGATGGTATTGCTGGATATTGATTCCTGACTGTGTTCCCTAAAATAGACCAGGGCAGTTCGATGATATTGAGGTTTAGGGACTTTGCGGGCCAGATAAGGTGTTTGACTTGGTCTTTATGTTCCTCAAACCACGACTTGACACGTCTAGCTGTATGGATCGGAGGATTATCATCATGGAGAACGCCATCTCCTGCAGGAAACAATTTTTGCACCATAGGATGGATCTGGTCGGCAAAAAGTTCGACATAGTCCATCCCAGTCAATCTCCCTTTCAGGGTTACAATAGATCCCTTTTGAAAACCATGAGATGGCCGCCGAAACCCTAAGAAATTTCCTCTCCATGTTTGACAGCTGGCATGAGACGAGCATGATAATACGCTTGTGTGGGTGTTCTTCTGAAATGCGCACTCCTGTTGCAGGGAACAAAGTGAACAATGATTCGTCTAACCAAATGTCATATTTCAACGTATCACTCGACCAGGATTTGTGCTCGTGACGCCACTGTAGAGGACGGTTTGTTTTCACATCTGTTACAAGTGGCTTGGGAATTACTACTCTGCCGTAAATGTTTTGTTGTTGAAGTTTTCTCTTACCTGTAATGACTGGCACTGGAGCCTGCAGATTCAGATGGAGCTCTGCGGTCACTTTGGCTGCAGTTGTCTTCTTTTTTGATGTCACAGTCCGCTTCAACACCCGTCTCTTTCACTGAGCTTTCACTTTCGTCAAATATTTTGTTTCACAGAGGATGTCTTTCCGTGAACTCTGTATGTCATCATGACTTCCGATATCATAGCTCGGTAAACACTCAAACCCATGGGGGCTGTGCTGTTGTAACAGATACTCCAATTGAACGCGCTTCAACAATTTGCCCTTCTGCACGGTCTACAAGGTTTGACAACTTACGCTATCCCCCAAAGAGCCTGATGCCCATAGTTTCATTACTGCTACTTTAGAGTAGGATAATGTATACACTATATTCTATAAAAAAATATTGGTCCCTAAACTTGTTTTTTAAGGAATGCGAAGTACTTCCATAAACACCACTAATATTGATGTGTTTCCATTATTTTGATAACCACCTGTGTATGTGTATATATATATATATATATATATATTGAAAATATCTTTCTATGCCTAACAAAATACAAAATATTCTTTTCTAAAAATCCTAAATTTGAGGTGCGTTTTTTGATCCGGAAAATACGGTATTTCAGGAAGATGTTAAATTTAAGTTCAAATAAATACTTACTCCATTACTGATTTTATTTATTTATTGAAAAGTATAAGGAAGAAACACCAAAATAGAATATATTAATACATTTTCAAAAATAGCCGTGGGATTCAGTATAGCATTACACTAGAGAACTACAATAGGCATCACTAAGAACAGTCTTGTTTCTGACGGAGTCTTAAGGCTCCTGTGTACTAACCCTGTTGGATTCGCTCACCTCAATAAATACTGTGGTCTAATAAGCATTTTTTAAAATTATAATGCACGTGTTTGTTGATAAAAAGTTAGGAAAAAATACAATGAGGAAAAGTTAAGACTGCTGTGTACTAAGCCTATTAGATTTGCTCATCTCAGTGTTAACCTATGGAGAAAATTTGCCTACTATTGACAGCTACATAAATGCTGATAATCCAATAAAAAATGGTACTTTCAGATAGCCGGAACTTTTTCGCATCTTGCAACAGGCAGGGCCCGACTTTGACCCAATGAGGCCCCGGGCAAAGCAGATTTTGGGGCCCCCTCCAAGGACAGATCCAGAGGGGGGAACATGCCCCCCCCAGACCCAGATTTCCACATGAACATGTGGGACACTCACCCAGGTCCCACATAAATTGGGACCGGATAATCAAAAAAATTTTGACCAACAAGTCAAAAATTTGAAGAAAAAAAATAATAAGTGTTAATTTATTAATTTACTTTTTAATGTTAATAAATAAATTTATGAAATTTTCTTTTGAAATTCAAAATATATCACAGTCTGAAGTTATTACCCCCCCCCCCACACACACACACCCAAAAAAAAATTAAACCAGAAACGCTTACGGATGTAAGTATGCTTTCACTATAGTGGGTGCACTGTACCTCACCCAGGATTTTTTTCTGTATCTGCCACTGCCCCCTTTTACTATGTATTAACTAAAAACCAAATTTTCAAAAATATATACAACTTAATGCTTAATTAGGGGGCCCCATAATTTTGGGGGCCCTGGGCAAGTGCCCCACTTGCCCATGCGGAAATCTGGGCCTGGCAACAGGATTCATTTTATAAATCCGTCAACCAAAGGAATTTAGCCGTGGTCAAAGCACACTATAGCAGATTTTTTCCGCAAATAGTTTAAATTTTAAAATATTATTTGCATTTAAAAAAAAGGCCGAAAATGCCCCAAGGTGTAAAATTTCTTTATCTATTATGAAGTACTAAATAAAATAAAAAAATCTTTCAGTCGAAGTCTGCAATTCTTGGACACATTTAAAATGCAAATAATATTTTTATATTTAAATTATTTGGGAAAAAAATCTGGTATAGTGTGTTTTGAACGCTCCTAAATTCCTTTGATGGACGAAATTTATAAAATGAATCCTGTTGCAAAGTGCACAAAAGTTCCGGCTATCTGAAAATACCATTTTTATTGAATTATCGGCATTTATGTAGTTGTCAATAGTAGACAAATTTTCTCCATAGGTTAACATTGACGTGGGCGAACCCAATAGGGTTAGTACACAGCAGCCTTAAAGCATAAATGTCAAATATGAACTTAGTGTTTATTTTAAGCGGGCACTACTATTATATATATATATTTAATACCCCAAAAAATCTCACGTCACCCTAAAGTGTCCGCGGCATGACGGTTGGGAATCACTGCGATAGACAATCAAATAACATCCGTAAGGGGAAAACTGATTAAAATGCGAGCTTGTGGACGTCACAAGGTTACGTAATGATTCACTGTTGATAAAATGTTGCATATATGTATGTAAGAAATAGATCCAGTAATTATTCTTTTTAATGACTCGCCCCTCTCTTTGAGTACGACCCCCGACGAATCAGAGTCAGGAGTTTGTAGGGGAACCGGTTTCTCACCGAATGACCTGCTGGACACGTTTTGCTGTCCTGGTTTGGCAACAATACTAGGGAGATGAGGTTTTTCAGATTTGCGCTGTACTACTAGAAACTTGGTGTGCGATGGTGATACGTGCTGTTCTCTAAACCAGAATGTTTGTCTTGCAGTTTATGGAATTAATATACTTATTAAACTAAACGAGTTGATTTCTGTCATTCGTCCAAATCATGACATGTATGGGAATGAAACTAAATAAATAAATTTAATAAATGAATGTGTCATAGGTAACGGTCTGTCTATTGCTGAAGTCACACACATCTTCAGTACGTACACCCCGACACTTGTTGGCACATTTGGGGTCAATTCGTCACGCTCCAACGGAGCGGTCCCCATAAATCACTCGTTTCCCCACAGCACCTATACTGTGCAGTGCAGATGTGTGTGACTGAAGCATATGGTTTTGTCTGAGATTTTTCCATGCACACCCGGTGTCGCCGAGCGGCACACAGGATCGGAAGATCCCCTGGACCGGCGATAATTAATTAGATCCCTAGCCCTGGTAGTCTCCCCGGCAAAGAAGACGAGAGAGAGTTCCTGCCAGGCGAAAGAGAAAGGAAGAATCGAATGGCGCAGGATCCCTGGAACGAAACGGATTCGACGTCACCGCAGATAGTCGATGAGCGTGAGAAACCGCGAGCAGAGGATGTAAGATATTTGATATCTCAGTCTTATTTATAGTTACTGGTCACCTCTGAAGAGAAGATCCCTGAGAAACTCGTCACTCGGGGAGAGTTCTTTTTTGATGAGGGGTGGAACGTTAAAGCGAAGGTCAACGAGAGAGGAATAGATTGTCACCAAACATCCCCACTTTTCGCCAAATATCGGCATTTGTCCCAAGGAAGAGTCGAACAGGTGTTTTTCTGCCGATTGACAATGGTTTAGTCTAATGAAAACGCAGTGATTACAAGAAACAGATGGGGAGAAATACACATCTGCAGTTACAATTGAAAGGAAATTTTAAACACTACAGAGGCTGTTCGCACATTTTTTAGAGGATTTTGGTAAGCGGTAATAAAAAATCGTTTGCTGCAAAAGAAATAATTGCAATTGTACTATGTTTTTAATTCATAATTATCGTCAAAATTATCGTCTGCGGCTTGAAACTTTTGTTTTTATTCAAAATGGCGTTTTTAACAAAGCAGTGGTTCGAAGGCTACATTTATGCTCTTTCCGAAGAGAAATATGCATACTCCGTTATCCAAAAACGATGTGAGAGTCATGGTTTTGTGATATCTAAAGCGTCGATAGGTAATATCGTCAACAAGAAAGGAAAAAAACGTCAAATTGGAACCTCAAGTGGGACAAAAATTCCACACAAGTATCCAAGGAAAAAACGGACATCTTCGACTATTGCAAAGGTACGTTGTTTAATGTTGAAAGAAAATCCCCCTAGTCAAAGGACAGTTGCAAAATCATTAAAATGCTCGGTGTCCACTGTAAACAAAATGATAAACGTTGATTTAAATCTTAAGAAAGCGAAAAAAACGCAATGTGCATCGTCTTCTTTCAAATCATATCGCTGAACGCAGGACACGCTGCAGAATTCTATATGAGAAACACTTATCCCAAGAAAGATGAAAAACAATTGTCACAATAGATCAGTCATGGGTGTATTTAAATGATTGCAACAAAAAAAGAGCCATTTATTATCATAAAAGGGGAGAAAAAAATTTAAGTACATGGTTCAAAGAATCGAAAGAAAGTTTTTCTAAGGGATTCATGATTGTTGCTGGTTTTTCTTATAATGGCAAGTGAAAAATGAAGAGCGTGGAAAAAAATGTCAAGATTAACTCCAAATACTATCAGGAACGTATTTTATCGCCAATTTTTCTGAATGAAATACCATCGCTTTACCCACAGTGCCATCAATCTGTGAGACTCCATCAGGACAAAGCTAGCAGTCACACATCAAAATCCACTGTAAATTTCCTAAAAGAAATGAAACAAAAAACTGGTATCAAGGCCATACCCTTCATTGATATCCCTACTAAATCTCCCGATGTATCACCTATGGATTTTTGTGCTTTCGGACTTTTAAAATCTGCATTATCCAAACGTCGTCCCAAAACCCTTACAGGACTCTGGAAAGCTGTTCAGGAGGAATGGGATAGAATACCTCTTCTGACACTTCAAAAGGCATTATTATCCTGGAAATTGCGGTGTCGAAAGATAGTTCAGAATAAGGGATGTCAAATAGAACATTTAAAACACAAGAATTTTATGTAATTTAGTTTTGTGAATACAATATACATCGTCTAAAAAATGTGTGAACAGCCTCTGTATATTACCTATTGGAACTATTATACCTTTTAGAATATTAACTGCCGTGATGTGCTGTATAATCTGAAATGTTTAAATGCTCATTTCTGAAGTCTATTTTCCAAGGTATAAATTTGCAACTAAGCAAAACATCTTTCCCGTTTTTATTAGACATATTTTTGGCCAGTTTAAAAGTTAACAAAAACCAAGTTATGAGAAAATATTTCAAAGAGGGGGAAATTAAAGTTTGAAGAAAATTTTCCTTATTCAAATTGCGGAAAATGGGAAAATTTTATAGTGTTGATAAAGTTAATTGTGAATTTTGATTAGAAGAGGCCATTAGGGTATCACACTTTAAAGGGCAGGGCCGACCTTGCCAGTTGAACCTATTTGATCTGGAAAGTTAAAAATATGTCTAAACTGAAATGGCTTTAACATATGAGCTGTTATTTTTGAAAGTGGCATAAGTCCATTTTTTCACGTATCGAGATATTTAAAGGTTTGTATTTGAATGAATTTAAAAATATTGGCAAGCGTTAATCAATTCGAGTGATGTTTTTAACACTATACACCTTTTAAATTTTACTATGAAATAATAATTATTAAAATTATTTTAAAAAATAAACGATTTATTTTAGCTCCAAATGGACTTATTCCACTTTCAAAAATAACATATTATAAAATATAAAAACAAGTGGAAATTCAAGTCCATATTTTTATATACATTAGCTTCACTGAAATGGATTTTTTAATGGATTTTTTAACTCTTACTTACCAACATCACTATCAGACCAAATTTACATATTATCGTCTTTTTTATAGGTATCGAACTCATTGTAACAACTGTATTAAATGTTATTTAGCTAAAACTTTGATTTTCTGCTTTAATAAAAATATTTCAATAATACTCACGCTGCAATCTATTAGTATAAGAAACACAAACCAAACAGTAGGAATTGCGAAAGAAAACCAAACAAAATCAGTGAAATTACTTCTGACCACTTAATCAGAACAATAATACCGTTATCTTGTTAACGATGTTGTTTTTAAGACACTAGATAAGTAATATATGCTAAAGCGTAGTGTACACTGAAGTCGTAATAATCAATAATAATTGCAATAAGCAAGTTGCTTTTATTATAATTATTAGGAATGGACTTATTCCACTTTAAAAAAAAATTTTTTGCAATAACATTTTATAGCCAAAATTTTTTTGTTTACTTTATGAAAAAAATCGTATGAAAATAGGTGTCTTATATCTTACTAAAATCACCGTTAACTCATTTTTTTAAAGTGGACATACACCACTTTCAAATATTTTATTATGGGGGTGCCATATAAGCGGACCATCACTAGCCCCCTATAAAGGGACGACATAAACGGAGGCATTTTCAGTGGCGCAACGCCGGGATTCGATCCGAGCACCCTCAGCACCGAAAGCCAGCGCGCTGTACCACAAGGCCGCCACAGGCCAGTATGTAATAATATTTTTATTAAAATATCTGTACATTATATTTTTATCGCAATTTCTGCAGTTGGGCCCCGCAATAACTAAGACCGGCGCTTTTAAAGTGCAGTTTTATTCCGAAATTTGGAGGGGGAAATTGGGGTAAAATTAAACTAGAGTTGTGTCTTTTTTGCAGTCATTTTTTGACTGATAAAGAAACCGATAAAGCAATTTCTATAAAACTTGGCGAATACGCTTATTTTGATGCAAGAAATAATGTATACTTCAAATTTAGTATTTTTAATTGCATTAATTATTTAAAATTAACATGTTTTCAATAAAAAAATGCATTTTTTCAAAGTTTTGTAATTTTAATTTAAATTTTAAAAATTTAAGTTTTTAATTGCTTAAAAATGGAGTATACGTTAAATATACATTACTTTTACAACTTTATCAATATTTTTTGGGAATCTAGAACCAATAGTTTTGCTACAGTCTTGCGCGCAATGGATGCAAGGCAAAACACAATTTTAAAATTTTCATCAAAATTAAAAATGGAAATTTAATTAAAATACCAGTTGTAGAACATTGAAATAATTATTCTACATAGAACATATATTAAGCTTTCAGTGGCAAAAATTTCATGTATTTATGTTTTATAGGGAATGAGAAATAAAACTAAATGTGACATGATGCTAAATTGCACCTTCAGTAAAAAAGTAAGACTCCCGAGACCCCTTAAATGAAAACAAAATTACCGAAAAACATCGCGTCTCCTTTGGCGAAAGAAAAAATAACAGTTGCAAAACCAAAATACTTGAAATCTGTATCTATAATAATAAATTTTTGTATGATCCAGTATTTATAAAAATGAACATGACTCTAAATTTTATTCAGGTTTTCTGAAACTCCCTTACATTACTTCGGGAAATAGTAAGTAATACGATGCAGGGTAAAAAGTCCCAAAATACGTTGATTACATGAAAATGGAAATCAAAACATGCGATGGTTTTCTTAAAGCCTAAATAATTAAAACCTTCATAATTTTCTTAATGCCTAAAGAGCGATAAATACTTTCCGCGGGAAATGGTACTGGGGTGTTGATTATCCCCGACCCCTCATTTTGAGAATCGACCTCCCCGAGGCAGCAACCTTAAAACCGGTCTCAGGTCTCTTCTGAAGGGAGGTCTGCAATAGTTCTATTGACTGTTGTTTCGGTTTATATGCAAATTGCTGTTGCGTCCGTTTCGTCAATAAATACAAAATGCGGCCATTAATTTCCAGGACTGATCTAATAACTCCAGAAAATATTACATGAAATACATGCCCATTTAATATGTTTAGAAGTAACTCCCACCTGCCGTAATGCGCTTCTGTGCTCGGCTGTATAAGTTTCGGATAAAACTTTTAAAGTCCTCTTTCGGAATGCTCTTTAATGTGGACGTCACCGTTTTCTTGATGGCTTCGACATCCTCAAATCTTGTTCCCTTCAGCATATCTTTCAGTTTTGGAAACAAGAAAAGTCTGCCGGTGCTAAGTTCGGAGATTATGGAGGATGCTGCATCTCCACGACCTCGTGCTGGGCCAATTTGCTGAAGGGAACAAGATTTGAGGATGTCGAAGCCATCAAGAAAACGGTGACGTCCACATTAAAGAGCATTCCGAAAGAGGACTTTAAAAGTTGTTTCCGAAACTTATACAGCCGACCACAGAAGTGCATTACGGCAGGTGGGAGTTACTTCGAAACATATTAAATGGGCATGTATTTCATGTAATATTTTCTGGAGTTATTAGATCAGTCCTGGAAATTAATGGCCGCACCTTGTAAATTCAGTGTCTTAAATCTCTATAAGAGTTATTTGGTGATGAAGTTATTTGTGATACTCGAAACCACAGTACACAGATAAGAAAAGGAAATAATTTAGTAGTCCAGATAAGCATTCTTCAGATTATGTGGATAAAAGGACAAAACATCGGAGACTGGGGAGGACAGCCTGGAGAGAGAAGTTATAGAGCAGACAGCCTCGACGAAGGTAGAGGAGATAGATGATTGGTGTTAGAGCAGCTTGTTTGATACTGCTCCATGTAACAGTCACAATGTACACTCTTAGAAATAAAAAACAACTTACCAAGAAGAGGTAATGCAAATTGACACAAATTGATATGCATACAGGTTTCGACGGAAAATGCAAAATTTTAAAGTTTGGCGACCAATGAATGAACACGTGACGCTGCGACGCATCTTAACAGCGCAACTGGCAGGATAATAAAGAGGAGAAATTTCGATTCCAGGTCGTAAATTCTTTGCGAATTTCATTCCGTGTACTCAGATAGTCAGTAACTATGCCTCGCATAGGTGCTCGGACAATATGTGCAGATGTCAGCATTTGAGAGAGGACGTTTAGTTGGGTTCAAAGAAGCCGGTTGGTCTAATCGGCGAATCGCTCGACTTTTGGATAGGAGCGATGCCACTACTAGACGATGTTGGCAAGAATGGGTGAAGCATGGCCTAACACAGCGTCAAGAAGGAAGCAGTCGGCCTAGAGAAATGACAGAACGTGAGGACCGAGCAATCGTCAGAGCGGCACTCACAGCCCCAGATTCATCATTATCATCGATCGTACGTGCAACTGGTGCTTCAGTGACTGCAAGGACCATTCATAAGCGGCTCAGAGAAAGAGGCTGAGCTCAAGGCGCCCCTTGCGTCGACTACCATTGACCTCTGTACACCGACAAGCCCGTTTGCAGTGTTGTCGGACACATTCGACCTGGAATGTCACTGACTGGGGTAGTATTGTCTTCAGTGATGACTGCCACTTCGAATTGAGACCCGGTGATAAGCGAATACGTGTCTGGAGACGCCCCGGACAGCGGTGGGATACCAACCTGACTGTCTTCCGCCATACGGGCCGACGAGCAGGAGTGATGGTCTGAGGTGCCATTTCATTTCATAGCAGGACCCTTTTGGTTATTATCCGCGGCACCCTTGCAGCACAGAAGTACATCAACGATATTCTACAACCCGTTGTGTTGCCTTTCATATCACGCCATCCTGGGCTTGCATTTCAGCAAGATAATGCCCGCCCGCACACGGTGAGAGTTTCTACTGCTTGTCTTCGTGCTTGCCCAACGCTACCTTGGCCAGCAAGGTAGCTGGATCTCTCCTCCACTGAGTACGTTTGGCGCATTATGGACAGGGCCCTCCAACCAGCTCGGGATTTTGACGACCTAACGCGTCAATTGGACAGAATCCGGCACGATATCCCGCAGGAGGACATCCGCCACCTCTATCAATCAGAGCCAAGACGAATAACTGCTTGTATAAGGGCCGGAGGTGGACCAACGCGTTATTGACTTTTTCAATTTATGAAGCTCTTTCTCTTGAATAAATTATCCAATTTTTCTCAAATTGTAATCATTTATTTTACTGTACATGTACATCACATCTACCGATTTTTCGTTCCATTCGGATATTTCATTCTTTTTTTTTTCGTCTAAGAGTGTATACAGGCTAGTAAATAAATTAATGTTTGTGATGTTAGAGGTAGAAACTTATTTAGCCTGCACAGTTTTACTGGGTTTAGAGGAAAGGAACAGTGAGGCACACTTCACAGAATGTAAATGATGAAAGTTCAAATTATAGAGTTTTGAGAGCAGTCGTGATCATTCCCACGTTTATGATAGAGTATTTAACGGATGTTGTTTTAAATTTAAAAAGCGCGAAAAGACCAATTTTTACTTTTTCCTCCGTGGGAGTATAACATTGTTTTTCTTTTTCTTTTTTGTTTCTGCTTGGCGGTACTTTAGAGCAGCACGAAGTTAAACATTTGAGGGGGGGGGGGGAGGGAGTTTGTAATGGTTTAAGTGAATAGGGTATCAAAAATCCTTAAGGCTGCTGTGTACTAAACCTATTGTATTAGCTCACCTCATTGTTAACCTATGGTGAAAATGTGTCTACTATTGAAAAGTACATAAATGCTATTAATCCAATATAAATGGTATTTTGAGATAGCCTGAACTTTTCTGCACCTTGCAACAGGATTCATTTTAGAAATTTCGTCCACATAAGGAATTGAGGAGCGCTTCAAACACATTAGACCAGATTTTTGCAGCCTTAAAGCACCTAAAAAAAGGTCATTTATCATCTCCAGCGTGTAAATTCGTTGAAAAGCATACCTAAAGCATTAATCATCAGTCCTTAAAAAAGTTTGTATTTTTATTTATAAACGAAAATTGACCTCTAAAAGAGGTAATTTTGACTCATTTTATTTAACAAAATAACTACTCTGTATAAATAAATAATTAATTCTGATTTATTAAGGGTCATTTAAGGTGATTTGTTTTGGTCAATAAAATGATGAGTGAAAATTTAACTAACTACAATTAATTACCAATTTAGAAATGTGATTTATTTTATATCTCCTAGCTGTTTCTTAATTATATTACTAATTATCTATTATTTAACTACTTTAAATTTTAATTCATTTCGAATAATGTATTATTAACCAGTAGCTACTTTTATGCTATAAACTTCATATTTTTAAATTATTTTTTATAATTGTTTAGAATAATTTATTAAATATCATTTAAATTAGTTTTATATAATCCAATATTAATGAGAATTTGTTAAAAATTTTATTTCAGCCTACTTCTATAGCTGACCAGGCGACCATGTGAACTGGCTGAGTGCTTGGAGCACTGCTGAGGTCTGTTCGAATATATAGAGCCTGAAACCATGGATCCTTTTCTATACCAAACGTGTTAAATTTGATGAAGCAAGCATTTTGCCTCTAGCAGAACGACTAATGGGTACATTAATTCCTACGATTTACCCAGCTTGGAAATATACGTGCAAATGAAATTTAATTTAAGCTTACATAACTGATATCCAGGGCTCCCAACATGAAAAAGATAATAAACCCAGATTGTATTAAAAAAAACCCAAAATCTGATTTCTTAAAAAACAGCTTTTTAAAATACATATTTTTTTTATTAAGAATGATAAAAAAAATACAAAATTAGATAATACAAACTCCTTTGTCTAAGATTAGTTGAAGTTAAAGTTATTTTATTAAATGGTCATAAAATTTTATGCATTTCATCATTCACCTTACAACTAATTTTATGAAGATCTTTATTTATTTATTTTTTTAAGAAAACAGTTTTTTAAAATACATAATTTTTTTATTAAGAATGATAAAAAAATTACAAATTAGATAATACACACTACTTTCTCTAAGATTAGTTGAAATTAAAGTAATTTTATTAAACAGTCATCAAATTTTATGCATTTCATCATTCACCTTACAACTAATTTTATGATGATCTTTATTTATTTATTTTTTTAAGAAAACAGCTTTTTAAAATACATAATTTTTTTATTAAGAATGATAAAAAAATTGCAAATTAGATAATACACACTACTTTCTCTAAGATTAGTTGAAATTACAGTAATTTTATTAAACAGTCATCAAATTTTATGCATTTCATCATTCACCTTACAACTAATTTTATGAAGATCTTTATTTATTTATTTTTTTAAGAAAACAGCTTTTTAAAATACATAATTTTTTTATTAAGAATGATAAAAAAAATTTGCAAATTAGATAATACAAGCTACTTTCTCTAAGATTAGTTGAAGTTAAATTTATTTTATTAAACGGTCATCAAATTTTATGCATTTCATCATTCACCTTACAACTAATGTTATGAAGATCTTTATTTTTTTTTAAAAGAAAACAGCTTTTTTAACACAATTTTTTTATTAAGAATGATAAAAAAAATTGCAAATTAGATAATATACACTACTTTCTCTAAGATTAGTTGAAGTTAAAGTTATTTTATTAAACGGTCATCAAATTTTATGCATTTCATCATTCACCTTACAACTAATTTTAATTAATATCTTTATGTTCTTTATTTTTATGCGGGCTTCTTATTGTCTATATCAGTCCTACTCAATCTTTCTTTCTGTCGAGCCACATGCAAGGCCGGATCATCGCATAGACAAATGAGAGAAATGTCTAGGGCCCAGTCAAACTGTCTATTTTGAAAAGATAAGTAAATAAGAAAAGTTTACTTTTCTGTTGGACAGCTGTATATAATAAACAAATAACCAAAAGTATATTGCTTTTTATATGGTTATTGGGAATATCTAAAATCTAAAGGAAATGTGTTATGTTTCTTCTTATTGAAAGTAAAATTCTCAATAATTTAGAATTTTTTTATAGCGATAAGAATAATATGAACTATATGTATTCTTAACATCCTGTTAAATATTGTTAAATAATTTTCTAGAAAAAAATAAAATTTATTGCTGTATATTAAATATTTTTTATTAATAACAATTTAAGATTTGTTTTAGTTTTTCCACATTATTTAGTTTTGTTTTATTTATTGCTTTATAGTTTTTGTGTGCTCTATTTCTTGTGGGAGAGGGAGAGTGCCCGGTAAGAAGAATATGTCTAGGACCCCAAACTGGGTGAATCTGGCCCTGGCCACATGCTGTGGCCCATGCCATATGTTTGTTACGTTACGAGGGCCGTAGCATAGTACACTATACCTCATCTATATATATAAAACGGTTCCGTAACTGACTGATTGACTGACTGACAGATAACGTACAGACCAAACCGCTGGACCTAAAGGGCTGAAGGTTTGCATGGCGATTCTTCTTATACTGCATGCACACTCACACGAGAATAAGCCACCCCCTCATCAACTCGCGAGACATTAGTCACGCTCTAGGAGCGTGACTAATCGACCCGACTGACCGTTCTCATATTCCCGCCTCTCGCAACTTCCCGACGGCATTACTCCTTTGACCTTTGACCATCTAACGTCACCATTCATCCGTTTCCGAAAAGCGCGATCCGGGGACGATTCCCCCTTTGACCCCCCCCCAATGTGGGGGAGAAATTATTCGTTCCTTTGATCATTCGTGAAAAAACCGCTTACGAAGCGAGCACCCAAGTGGGGAGTAGAATAGAGGGGTTATCGGCGAGGGGACCCATTAATCACTGTTTCCCTCTACTCTTTTCTCCTCTTTCATGGTACATATGCATTCATGCAGAGTTCTCTGCATGGAGACCCCCCCCACTCCTGTCATCACATTAGTCACCGTAACCCTCCACGCCGTGTCCCCCGCCCCCATTGACACCATTTGACCCCCGGGACCCCGGGATCTTTGATGCTCTGTAGCAGGACCGAGAGGAGGCGATCCACGAATATACAGAGTACGCAGTGAACATAAATCACTGGCTTCTCCAAGGCAGAGCAGAGCAGAATACATGAATGCAAACGCAGCATCACGAATGTGTATTTGCGGGGTTAGAGTGTAGGGGTGCACTAAGAAGGATTTTTGAAAAATTCTTCTTAGATTTTTTTAAAATTAAATTTTTAAGCTGTTTTTGTAACTTCTTTTAATTTTGCATTTAAAATAATAATCTGAGGGTTATAAAATTTATATCACGAGAAAGTTCATAAAAATTCCTTTAAAACGAAATCTTTTTCAAATCTTTACCTCCATTTTCTGATTTTTGGGGAATTTTTAAAGATTAATTTTTAGAATTTAATTTATTAAATGCTGATCACGTGGTTTCTTTTCTTTTTGTGATACTTTAAACTAATTTTGCGTCCCGTACATGACAACGAAATAAATTGACAAAAAAAAATATTTTTTTTCTTGCTAAATGCGGCAGACGATTGGACATTATCCAAAAAAATATTAAAATACCGTAAAATAAATGTTCCTCAAACTGTACTATATTAACTGTACTATATTCTGTAGTATGTTCTGTAAGATTTAACTTGAATATTTTCTTCTACATTATTTTGTCTTTAAAAATATCCGTTACGATTTTTTAATATATATATATATATATATATATATATATATATATATATATATTTGGCATTAATTGCATACATTGACCGTTGTATTTTATTTGAATGTACTCCGTAGCGATGCACAGGTATTCAGCTAGTAATATACAGTGGCGTACCTAGACCATCTGGGGCCCGGGGCGGATTTATTTTTGGGCCCCCCCCCCAAAAAAAAAAGGTAATTTTTAACTTTTCTAATGACAGATAGCTTTTCTTTGCCTTAATCAGACAGTCTCCTCAGGCTATTGACCTGTGCAGGCAGTGGCGTGCTCAGGATTTTGTTCTGGGGGGTCAAGGCCTCCATGTGCTAGGGGTCGTCCATTTCCCTGACGCTCTATTATCAGAGTGGACTAGAAGGGGGGTGTCTTCCGGGGGGTATGGGTGGTATGGAGTACCCCCCAGCCGAAGGGGGGTCCGGGGGTTCTCCCCCGGAAAATTTTGAAAATTAGGTGTTAAATAGTGCCATTTTAGGCTATCTAGAGTACTAGATGCCACTTCTTAAAAATCATATATCTATGAATTCGGATAAAATATTTAAAGCGACGCCCCCGTCATTATTGGAATGAAAATCTAACAAGAAGAGCTTTTTAAAGCAGATACGCGACGAAACAGTGCGTGCGTGCCCTGTTGAAAAAAAGACGCCTTCAATACTTTGATAGGCAAGGGTTCGGTTCACTCTCGCGGTCCGCGGATAGTACTGTAGAAGTGTATAAACAGCGCTCGGCACTTGGCTTTAGAAATACTGTTTCTGGCACTGTATAGCGCTAAAATTGTAACAATAAAGATCGCTAAAAATGTAAGTGCAATAAAGATCGCAATGGTAAAGAATAAATAACACAATTACTATTAGGCCTATACGAAATATTTTTGCATTATTTTGAAAATTAAAAAAATTTATTTTAGCACTGTGGGGGGGGGGTCCTGTCCCGTTTCCTCCCCCCGTCGGCACGCCCCTGTGTGCAGAGAAAAAAAATTGACAGAATAAGGGAGCGAACTCGTGCAGTACGAGGTGCGCAATGATCATTACTGTTTAAGCGTTAAATTAATAAAAAAGGTCTTATGTCAAGGCCTGGCAAGTTCGAGCAATCGAACCAATGATGTAACGCACGGCACAGCTCCGAAACCAACGTTCTAACCGCCTGAGCCATGAGCTCGCTAACTTACTGTTCGGTACAAGGTTAAAATCAATTGTACGGCGCTGGTTTTCGTTGCATGAATTTTTCGTCGGGCCAAGGTGAATGGTAAATGAACAGGTTCAAAGCATCACTAACTAAAGATTCTCTGCTTTACTTAATAAAAAGCTCCAATGCTCTTAGTTTATTTAAAGCCTTATCCAAGGAAATCCCCTGAATTTGCAGGTAGTGTTGAGTGTGGTTGATTTCCTCCAAAATGTCTGACCACAGGCGTAGAAATGCTATAAACTTAAAATCGCAAACATTTGCCATTATAATCTGAGCTGATCCTCTTGTATCTAGGTTTTCAGACTCGTCGCACAGCTTCTCCACAGCATCGATCAATTTTCCAAATTTTCCAAAACACACAACATTATTCAAATTTTTTAGGCCAAAGCCAAAATCTGACACAAAGAATCGGTTTACCTGTAATTTCCAGGCTCATCGCCGTCATCCGTCAGTCTTTCCTCAACCTAATGCTTAAATCAGGACTTCTGACACCAGAAAACTAACCAGTCTATAACAGGGCCCGATTTAGAAAATTCTTTAGGCACAACTCGGGATGGGGCGATGGGG
This sequence comes from Dolomedes plantarius, assembly GCA_907164885.2. Classification (NCBI taxonomy): domain Eukaryota; kingdom Metazoa; phylum Arthropoda; class Arachnida; order Araneae; family Dolomedidae; genus Dolomedes; species Dolomedes plantarius. The sequence goes on from OU015503.1 coordinate 53,526,532, forward strand.
GCCCCCTAACAGTGATGTGGGCGTAAAATTTCCAAAATTGACACACACAAAAAATAATCATGAATCGTTGTGAAAGTATCATTTTACCGAGAATTGGCTATTTGAAACGTAGAAGCCTAGAGCATTATCAAATAACAAAAAGCAATACAACATTTTAACTTCTTCATTAAATTAAAACACCAATACAATGAAACCAGAAAAACTTCGTAATCCCTTATATACACTATAACATACATATGAACTATACATATAACTATACATATGATGAACCAATCAATCAAATTTGAAAGGATATATAATAAAAATTGATATTGAAAAAGGTAAAATAAAAAAAAACTGAATTGGAAATTTTCTTTTTTTTCTTCTTTTAAAATAAAATTTTTTTTTGGGCCCCCAACATTCGGGGGCCCAAAAAAACTTACGAGTTCCGGGCCTAATAGAAAATCAGGGCCTGGTCTATAAGGACTTTGCCTAAAATAAAGACTATCAGCCTATTTAATGATTTTCATGCGTTTATTGCACTTCTAGGATAAATACGGTTACGTGCAAAATTTTAAAATACATCAAAAAAGTTCGTGGGTTCTGAAATACGACGAAGAATGTCGGGCGATTCTCAGCAACTCAGAGTCAGATCTATGGCATCTCTCAGCACCATAGGCGTAGCGTGCTTCTAACTTTTCTTCTTTTTTGGGGGGGAGGGGGGCACGAATTGAATTCAGTTAGGGCCCTCCTCAGCGCTTTGACTACCGGACGGTCCTTAAAATATGAAATATTAGGATTTTTTGAAATTGAATAAAAATAGAATTGATGTTTGAGTAGTTAGTTATACAATGAGAAAAATAAATATAATATTAATAAAATGAGAAAAAAAATATAGCATCGAATTTATGCTATGGATCATATCATTGTTAAAATCTATGACATAATCGGAATCTTCAGTTTCACAGTTTGAAAAGGCGGCAAAAAACCCAGCTATCTTAAAAGTTTTCTACAATTTTATGGTTTTAACTGAACTTCTATTAACGTTTTAATTTATTTCAAGTTAAGTTGGGGGGAGGGGGGGCACGTGAAATGTTGGAAGTCGCTAAAATATGCAAGTGTAATATTTTATAAAAACAATAACGTTCTTGTCTGATTTTTAAAAAAAAATTAAAAATGTAATTTTTTGTAGGAAAGTTATCATTTAATTTTAGAAAAGCCCCTGTCATGGGGCCCCCTTAGTAAGTGAGGCCCGGGGCGGACCGCCCCCCCCCTCGCCCCCCCCCCCTTGGTCCGCCACTGGTAATATAATAACATAAAAAAGTAAAACTGGAAACCTCAATGTATCCAAAAGTTCATTTGAAAATGAGTGTGATTTTTGATGTTGAGACAAACTTTTGACTATTTTAGACTGATCAGGTTTATACTTGCTACATGCTACTCTCAATGCGTCAAGGTGAGATTCAGTAAGCCGATTTCTACGTACGTTCGTCGTATGTTTCAGTTTCGAATAGGATGATTCACAAAGATAAGTTTATGAGAACAGCAAGAGCGAAAGATGGCCCATTTTTGTACAGTTTTGTGTTTTTCACGCCCTAATTTCCAAAATTATGTTTATAAAATCACCTGCCTGATATGAGTGTGAGTGTTTGGGGACGTACATAAAAGCTTGGTGGGCCGCTGTTTAATTATCCCTGTTTGAGACGTACTTAATAGAAAGACATATCATGGTCTTTCTGTTACGTCTGTCACCAGTTATGTTTTTAAGTATGAAGGTATGACGATTTCGATGATATCTACTTATTGCCTGTTTTGTCACCGTATACAGTCTTTTACAGTTTCAGTTTAAAAAAATTTGTGTTTTAATTTTTTTGCTGTATTAACCATACGGAAAAGCTCTCTCTACGTATGTAGAAGAGCGAGGTAAAATAGCTGAATGGGTCGTGAAGTTTCATAAGATTTCATAATGTAACAACGCCTAACACCTTCACACGTGGAAATTCCAAGAAAAACCCACCCAGAGCGCGGACATAATTCATTTCAGTCACTTTTGCGGAAAGCGGATCGACGGTTGCTTATCAGCACAAAAGGCCAGACACGTTGTCGCCTGCTGATTATCATCGCCTGTGGAAATGCTGAGAAAGACCCCTTGGCGCACATAAAGGATTCAACAGACCATTGTCGAGCTCTGGCAGGTTGGCGCCTGTACGTGTAAATGAACTAGAGACAAACGGACCTAGCCATGCGAAAAGCATTCACAATCGAGAAACGTCAGAAATGACGTCACGATGATGTCATTCTCGGATGCTAGAAGAAATTTCTGTAGTCTTGTGTCATTTCTCGGAAACAAAACTCGCTTCGTATTTCTCGCGAAGAGGGGAAAACCCGTAAATTTTATAGTTTTGATAATAAATTTAATAATAAATTTGATAATAAATTTGATAATAAATTTAATAATAAATTTGATAATAATTTTTTTGATAATTGGTAATAAATACAGCCTGTATTTAATCGAGAATGCAATTAAAGCATATAAATAGAAAAAAAAAGCTGACAGTCTTTTATTTAAGGCAAAGTCCTTACAATAACTGAGATTATTGAATCCATCTTTGATTCAATAATACCCAAACGGTCATCGATAAACTGGCCCTGCTTATAAGTGACGTTATCAATGTTTGAAGAAGCAAATCCTCTCCTGCTTATATTGTGGACAAACTAAACCAGAACTTGTCTTTTAGAATTTATTATATACACTAGCCTAGCACTTATATACTATCGCCTAGCTACGCTCAAGCCATCCGTCCACCAGATGAAGTTTGAAAAATTTTACACATGATTAAAAATTTCAGTGATTCGCGCTGTGATTGATTCACGCTTTATTTACGGATATTTATCGGATAGCGGTGGAGTCTGCTTTTAGAATTAAAATATCTGTAAAACTATTAAAGTAACAGAATAACTGTAAGCAGAAAAAATTATCAGTTTTCAAAGCTCTTTCCAAATATGTAAGATTTATGTACTTTCACAAGAAAAATAATACACCGATTTTCGCCCAAAATCGCCGCCAAAATCGGCCATGTTTTCTCAGGATGAGTGATCTCCGGAAACGTGATGTGACGTGATGCCGACGGACTCCACGACATTCTCCACTGTTACTTTATTTATATAGATGAACCACAGCCTAATTCCTTTAAAATGGAACAAAATGAGTAACTCCAGTTAACCATGCAATCCACTACTGCTACAGGGGCATCAAAATGTGAGAAGACAGAGTTTAAAGCAGCCAAAACAGCAATTATGTGTGAGCCAGGTCCTCCGCCTAAACTACAAATTGCTTTTGGTAATAACACCAGTCATTTTCTTCAGTGGCGTTGTGTTGTTTGTTGAGTTGAGTGAGTCAGTGAGTTAGTTGCATGCATTCATGCATTAGTTAGTAACATGCATTAGTTAGTAAATTTTAAATAATTATTTGTATTGTTATTAGCCTCAGCGTATCAGGGCGTAATTTTTATGCTACAGAATCCATTATAAAATTAAACGATTTGAAGCCAAAACTGCAATTATGTCGGACAACTGACTAAAGTGGTGTCATCTTTGGCTATTATTTGATCTGTAATATCTGTCTCATATGGCGTATGTTTCTAAACGCCATTCCCATATGAACCACAGCCTAATTCCTTTAAAATGGAACAAAATGAGTAACTCCAGTTAACCATGTAATACACCACTTCAGTTAGTTGTCACAAAACAACTGTCTCTGTTCACATGTTGAAGTAGCCTCCTCTACATGATTTCTTCATTCGAAAAAAACTGAAAAGTAAAGAAAACCAAATCAATTTAAAAACTAAATACAGTATAAATAACGTAGAAAAAATAATTAAATAACACAGTATGAATAAAATGTACAGGCTGTGCCCAGACACGCTCAGGCCAATAATACAAAAAATTATTTTAAATCGTAGTAAACAATAAAAAACATTTTACACACTTCAATAAAAGCAAAACAAAACATGATGGTAAAATAGAAAGGAAAGTTAAAACAGAAGAAGTTAAATTCTAAAAATATAAATGAGGTATAAATCAGTTATCGATTCCAATTTATGAATCATTTATCAGGGCATGAAAAAATTAACCTTACCTCCATTAATTTCAACACTTCTTGACCTGTGGCTTGTCCAGTCATGTGAAATATAATTCTTGACTATAAATCTTGTTAACCTAAACTGATTACCCCTAAATTACTTTATTATTATAAAATTTAAGGGCTCCACGCACCATAAATGCAAGATTCTGTAGGGAAAAAAATGAAAATATATGTAGAAGGCACAGACAAACGAAAAAATTAATAGAAATCTGCAATTAAGGGCTGCCCGCACCATAAATGCAAGATTCTGTAGCAATAAATATCTCCACAATAAAAATATCCATAACTGAAATGCTCCTCTTATTTGTGTCTTTCAAAAGTCTAAGAGGGCCTCTGGATAAACAACATTAAATGTTTTCCCATTCGGAGTCAAGAATGTATAAATTTTCTTTTTTGCCAACCCTGGAACAACCTACATACAACTGACCATGGGAGAAACATGGATTTAGAAGATTAAGTCCTACAACTTGTAGAGTTCGGCCTTGTGCCTTGTTGATGGTCATCACAAAACTGAGGCGTACAGGGAACTGAAGCCGTTTAAAATTAAACGGACGGTCAGATGGGATTATCGGGATTCTTGGAATTAATACTTCATGTCCCGCACCTTGTCCAGTCATGATGGTGGCTTGAATAACATTGTGGCATTAAATTCTTCACAGTAAGTCTTATTCCATTTCACAGTATAGGTGGATTAAGATTTCTTAGAAGCATTATAGGTGCACCAATTTTCAGCTCCAGAATGTGTGAAGGTACTCCAGATAACTCCAATGAGTTTAAAATCTCAGTTGGGTAGTTGACTGCTTGATCTTTATCACACACAGTGTCTACCGATTTGTAAACATGAAAAATTGTAAATTTGAAGCCCCAAAAATATTTAAAATCGTAGAAAGCAATGAAAAATAGGGGAGCACATCTATTTTATTGGATGTTGAGGTCATAAACACGATAAAAAGTGACAAACCCGCACAAAAACATTTAAACAAAAAATTTTATTTACGTAAACTAATAAACTTTATAAAGTTAATACTAATTATTAAATTTTAAACTAAAATTTAATGAAAAAGTTAATTAATGAATTTTAAAAGTGTATTGCTAATAGTTAATACCAGTTAATTACTTATCAATTTACATTAAGATTCATAAAAAACTTTAAAACAATTTCTTTCGGCAGTAATACACAAAAACGTTTTGCAAACTGTACCACTAAAAGCTGTAAAGTAAAAAAGTCAAATTGTGGAATAATTCTTAACCAAAATCAATTTAAAAACTAAACACAGTATAAATAACATAGAAAAAATAGCATGTGAAATTTTATACGCAAGAATAAAAAGTAAAACCAATATAAAAAATATAAATTTATAGTTAAAGTCTTCAGAATTCAGCTAGATTTAGCCTTTCATTAAGAAAGTCATACCACAAATTTCTATAAAAATTAATGTACAACTATATTTGACGTACAAAATAATGCATATGTAATACACTGAAGTGCCACTGAATTAGGGATAGCAAAGCCTATGCAAATTGTGTAGCGCTGCGCATCATGTATGAGGCGTGGTAGTGAGGCGTCAAGTGAGGGCGCTGTGGTAACTGCATATATAGCGCGTACTGTGGTTGTTCTGAATTAGTTGTTGGAATTGCCAGTATGAGTAAACTGCCTGATTTAGACGCCTTCAATCGCGGACAAATCGTAGGTGCGCGACGCATGGGCCATTCAATTTCCGAAATCGTCAGACAGCTGGGATTTTCAAGGTCGACAGTGTCAAGAGTATACCAAGAATACATGGATGGTGGAAAAAAAAAACTAGCAATCGGGCAAACTGCAAAGGACAATTAGCCTTGACAGTGCGTGGTGAGAGACGACTCAGGCGTATTGTACGTAGCCAGCGAAGCCAAACATTATGGCGTCAGGCTCATGAAGCCATGGATCCTGCATGCCTGGCTGGAACTGTACAAGGGCATGGTGGCTCAATCATGGTCTGGGGTGTTTTTACGTGGCACAGTTTGGGATCTTTGGTGCGTGTACCAACCTCCCTCAATACAATTCGGTACGTAGAGTTTCTGGGTGATCACCTCCATCCGTTTATGCTGTTCTGTTATCCGCACGGTAATGGAGTTTTCCAGCAAGACAACAGTTGACTACTGGCTGGTTGGATGAGCATTCCTCTGACTTCTCTGTCATGAATTGGCCACCTAGAAGCCCAGACTTAAATCCTATTGAGCATATTTGGGATGTTTTGGAACAAGGCGTCAAAGGCCATCACACAGCACCAAAGAACCTTACTGAATTATGGACAGCTTTAGCCAATATTTGGCAAGCCATTCCCGTGGAACGTTTCCAGAAACTTGTTGAATCTATGCCTCGTGGTGTGGCAGCCGTTTTCAAGGCCAGAGGAGGCCCAACTCGTTACTAGGTAGGTATCCCTAATTCAGTGGCACTTCAGTGTACATTGCTAACATGTTTTAACATCAAAAATAAAGTAAATGAAATGGCGAAATTCAAGAAAAGAAATATTTTCCGAATGCACATGTTTGAAAATATTAAAAATAGAACCAAAAGCTCAAATAAGCTCAAGAAAAGAAAATAGCTCAAGAAAAGAAATTAGCACATGTTTGAAATACTCAACTGTGTATATCAAGAAGTTTTATGAATATCATAGTTGTAATCCACAATATATTTTAGTACTAGCTGAATTTTTACTCCATTTTAAAAGTGAAGATGTTTTACCAAATGTAATTCACACTATATGTTAGTACTTGCTGAATTTTTACTCCATTTTTTAAGTGAAAAAAAATTTTCCCCAACAATTTCTTATTTGATATAATGATAAAGTGTAGATATCTTATTTCTGAAAATTGTACATACAGAGAGGGATGTAATTTTTAAAATCATTGGTGTTGGGTTTATCAATCTTATCTTTAACTCTGTTCTGAAGTAATGGAAATTCACATCTTTTAATCATGATTTTTTAGAATCAGCGTTATAGTGAATTTAGCAATGATTATAATTTTTTTGGCTGAGCTCCCACTACCCCTTAACAACGTATATTTATGATTACAAGTAATGATAATATTCCTTACATAGGTTACTTTCAGTTGAGTTGTTTTGCAAAAGAAAATATAAAACTAAAAGCAACCATGCTTAAGCAATGAAAATCATTAAATCAACAGCTAAAAGTAGTTTAAAAATAAGACTGCTACATTCAAAATAAATAAAGTAAATAAAATGGCGAAATTCAAGAAAAGAAATATTTTCCGAATGCACATGTTTGAAAATATCCACAAATAGGCAGCATTAATGGAACACCCAAATAGAATCACTTGACACTCAGAATCACAGTTTACTTGGATTTACATTTTTTTTTCACTTTTAATGGGCAAAAAATCTCCAAAAAATCAGTACATCTTCAAATGATCTATTTATAAATAAAAAGTTTGAATTAAAAGTATAAAAAATTAAAAGAAAAGAATAAAAAATTAGACACGGTGACACATTTCATTTCAGGGATTCATTTTTTAGTGAGAATCACGCTGTGAACGAATCACCTTTTGTTTACATCGTCAAAGAGGGATGACGCTTCATTAGAATCCAAATAATTCAAAAACTATTGAATTAACAGAATAAGTGTACACAGAAAAAATTATCAGTTTAAAAAACTCTTTCCAAATATGTAACATTTATGCACTTTCATGAGAAAAAAATACACTGATTTGTGTATTTGTCGGCCATTTCTTTTTTGGATGAGTGAGACCCGGAGACGTAATGCTGACGTGACCCGACAAATACGTCTGTTACTTTATTTATATAGATAAGCATATGGTGTTTATACAGTCTTCACACGTTATGAATCTGATGGGGTCTTTTCGCAAGACCGACTATCATGGCGAACCGAATGTTCTTTCACACATCCAAGCCTTCGAATCGACGCATGCGCGGATTCTCTTACATTCATTCAGTGACATCTGTTGGCGGTCTACACAAAACCGAACAATGTTAAAGGGTTGAAAATTTACTTATAACTGAAAAAAATGACAACGCTGATCATTACAAACGAGGTTCTTCTATAACAGTAAATGTATATGATAAATACAAGGTGATTTTTTTTAAACTGACATTATTCAGAGCCACCTGTAGCGTGATCTATCAACCGGAATTCCACCAAAATTGATAGACGGACTAAGGACGACATGGGAAAGAGTTTCCAGGAGAAAAAAATTAGTTCCAAAAGTCGCCGATAGTGGAAGAAATGGCTCTGTTGTTGTCGGCGTACCCGAGAATTTGCATAAAACGTAAGTAAAACATCAAAGTGCAAATTCATGACTATGTAGTCGACAGCAGCGCCAGTATTTTGGGCTCTAAAATGCGCTATCGTTTTACCGAAGAAAGGGTCATCAGTCTCTTTTTTCCACTTGCATGGCCACCTCGCTCCCCGGACCTAATCCATGTGACTTCTTTCTGTGGGTTTATTTAAAGTCCAAGGTGTTTATTGGTGGAGTCTCTAACTTGGTGACCCAAAAGGACAACATATCTCGGAATGTGATGAACATTTCTGGTGACATGTTACGATCGGCCTTTGAGAACGTAGTGTTTACATACACATAATTTAAATGAACGTTATTTTGATAAAGATACATTTCCCTTTTGAAAAAAAATAATAAACTGAAGAAATGAACTTCTAAAATGAAAATGGCAACAAAGATCGTTTGTTTACAATCGTGAATTCGAGTTTTGGTATGATTAATTTACTAATTATTGACCGATTTTAATTATTTTAGGCTCTTTGAGACCACCTGAGGGTGGGTAAGGAGAAATTTGAATTTGATTTTAGTTTCTTTTAAATTATTTTTACATATTTCCTCTGTTAGGGCTAATAGCGAGATACATAGTGGTGATTCTCGGGCAATGTAACAGCTTCCATCCATTTACTGTTGTCACCCTTATGCGAAGGGGTTTTTCATCACTGTTGAATTATCAGCTTTAAAATTCAATTAAAAATCAAAAATTTAAGATATAGATTTGAAATGAGGTTTATATGAATATGGAAGCTTTCAGCTTCCAAATGATGTAAATATTTTCTTTGTAAGATAAAAACTCGAGGAGCATCGATATTACATCCACATATGGGACGATATTTCTTGAAAAACTGATTTTCCTTTTTTGATGAAAATATTAATCTGTTTTAAAATATTTTTAAACAAATGAGGTCTAGTTTGAAAGAGAAATGTATGTAGTCTTAGATTGTAAAAAGATCAAAATTCTACGATCATTTTTTGGCGAGTTATCGTAATCAAGATGAAAAAGTCAATATTTTCCCACAAAACATAAAATAAAAAAAAAACTCCGACGAAGATGAGACATGTCTTACTTTGTTCCCCCCATTTTTCTGCATCCGTTGGTATCACTCTCGACCCCATACCCCCAGCGGTTTCGGAGGAGATAGATTGACAAGCTTTTGACAGCGGCTGCGGCAGCGGGAGTTACTTTTTTTTAGAATTGAGAGATAGCGAAAATAAATCTGTGTTTGCAGTGTAAAGAGTGTCAAGTCGAAAATCGTAATTTTGAGAAAAACGAGACTGAAAGACTTTTGTAAAGTTAGTTTTTTTAAGTTTTATTTTTAATATTTTTTTTAAAGTAAATTTTTCCAATTTTATTTCTGTTGAGTAAAGTGTGTTAAGTCCTTGATTGGGACATAACCCCTTTAACACTAACACGTTTGTGCTTTGTTTCACATATCCCAAATTTTCACTGATGAAGAAAATTATTTAGGAGTGGAATTGGACTTAGCTTTCTGTACCCTGCAGTAGCCCTTAATTTTTCAAACACCCTTGGTTTGATAACTCATTTTAGCCCATTTTGGACTTAACACCCTTAGCACAGCAAACACAGAAATAAATTAAGGATTTTAGCTGTGTATTTTTACAAAAACTGACTGAGAAGTTTTGAAATTTGTTTTCTTTTTTTCTTTAATTTCTATGCTATAGGGGGGAAAAATCCTATTTTTTTCATAAAAGATGGTTTTTGTTTCTCTTTTAGCAAAACAACTTTCTTTTTTTATATTAAAAAAAAATTCTAGCTAAAATGAAGATTTTTTTTATCCTTCAAAATGAAATCTTTTTTTGACAGCAGAATGTCTTCTGTGTGTTATTTTTAAACTTAACTTTTCCTTTTTATGCAATGGGAATGTTTATTTATGCCATTTTTGTCTTCACAGCACTCGATTTCGACTGTTTTTTTTTTTCCTCTGATTTTGTGAATGCCATTTCATTGATTAATTATGTTTAATGGAAAGTGAAAACATTAGTTTTCGTGTATAATTTCTTTTTTAGTTAAAATTTTTATACGTAAAAGTATTTTCTTTCTTTACCTAATTAAACATTTAAGCAAAGAATGAATTCTTAATCGTTATTATTCCAATAGAGGGAGTTAAAAAATAATTATTGGAATTGGGGTTTTCGACTTAACTAGTTCAGCTGTTACGCCAGTTTGTAGTGCAGTGTTTTAGATATGGAAGCCCAGGCATCTAGCCTTTTGCTGACCTTTGTCACCAAATAAGGTCGCCATTTTAATCTGATGTTAACGGGAATGTTTATGATGGAAAGAAGGTAGGAAAAACAACCAGCCTTTGAACTCCGAAAAGTTTTACAAGGCACTTAAAAAGTCTATTGAAACAAGACTGCTCAGTGAAAAAGACTTGCTGACACCATTAAAGTAATAGATGATTTGGCCACAAAATGTCCCAATAACGTTTGGGGGAAAGGAAATGAGGAAACTTTCCTCCAAGTTCAAACTCAATGAAAGGCAACTAATTACAGAATTCCGAGAGTATCTCCACTAGGGATGCGACATCGATAACAAAATATCGATGTTTTGAAACATCGATATTCAATATTAAAACATCGATCCTAATAAAACATCGCCCAAAAGCCATCGATATTTTTAAACATCGATGTTTTAGAATATCCATTTTTTAAAACTGGTTTAGTAACCTTTAACATTAATGTTACTTCGGTTAGTCGGGTGGGTGGGGGGGGGAGATTTAATTTTTCTCTCTGATTGGGCTGACACAAATGACAAAAACTTGGTTGCTTTTGCCCTGGGCTACATTGATGACTCAAAATTCTCGTTGTAAATATCGCCATGTTTTGCCTTCAAATGTCCAGATAAATTCGTGGTATTGCTAGAAGTTTTGAGGCACTTAAGGCAAATATTGCATTTTGCCAATTTGCCAGAAGTTTAGCAAAAATATTTCCAAACGGTATTTTGGGAGGCATCTTACTAATAATATTAAAGTCAACTTATATAAAACAGAACAAAACAAAAACTTAAATGGCTGCTCTCGTGCATATACTATTTATAAAATAAAACCCCATGGAAGGTTCTGAAGTGTCAGGAACATTCCAAGCTCTCTGATTGGTTCATTGGTGGTTGATTGTCATTTGTCTGTTTGCTAAGGAATCGTTCCCTCTTTTGTATTCGTCCTATTCAGAATTCAAACGTACATTTACTGAGTTTGAAAATTATGCTACGTGGTAAATTTTTTTATTATGGTACTTTTTCATTAAAAAAAATCATCGAGACATCGTAAAACATCGAGCACAAAACATCGATGTTAAAAAAACATCGGCTTCAATAAATCGATGTAAAAAAAACATCGGCTTCAATAAATCGATGTTTAAAACATCGATGTTTTTATTAAAACATCGATGTTTTTATCAAAACATCGATGTTTAGAAAACATCGACATCGATGTCGCATCCCTAATCTCCACTCCAGAATGTTCCCGGAAAGTCTTACCCAGTTGAAACAGTCTATCAATTCGATAGCCATATCGTCGAATGAGTGTGAAAGAGGTTTCTCACAGATGATCCTCAATATCATATCACCGAGATAATCACTGAATATTGCATTTGTTTCTGTCCTGTTGTTTGTAAAGATCAATGGATCTCCTCTGCAGTTCTTTAAGCAAAGAATGAATTCTTAATCGTTATTATTCCAATAGAGGGAGTTAAAAAATAATTATTGGAATTGGGGTTTTCGACTTAACTAGTTCCGCTGTTACGACAGTTTGAAGTCCAGTGTCTTAGATATGGAAGCCCTTAACTAAGCAAACAACAGGACTTAACTTTAGCTAAGTATATTGACTAACTCTAGCTAAGTATATTGACTCTTGGCTTGTCTCTGGACACCATTCAGCATAAGCCGCCAAGAGAAAGGAGAGGTCAAGAGACAAGAAGTATGATAAAAACATGTTGAAGTTTCGGATAATCTTTGTGGATGGGCAGACAACTTAAACAATCAGGAAACTGTACTTTTTTTACTGCTTTTATTACTTTACTACAACATATTTTTGTACTTGTTTTGCAAAATAAAATTTGGAATTAAATAAAATATCCAAGTTTTTGTATAAACAAAGACTTTTTTTTCAGGCCAATAATTTGAAATACCCACACATCCCAGAACTTTAAAATTCCGGCACCTCTATTTCTAGAAATCAAGCACTGTATATATATATATATATATATATATATACAGTCGGACCTCTATTTAACGAAGTCGCTAAATCTCGAAAAAAGCATGCATTACCACACGCGTCCTTAAATTTAATTAGATAAAGTCTGTTAATTTTGTCTGAGTTTTTTGTTTGAAAAAGTGTTTTCTCTCATACGTCTCGCATCTTTGTAATGCACCAAAAACCCTTTCAGGCGAATTTTCTTCAAACTGTAATCCCCGTTGGATTGTTTCAAATTATTTAAGCGTTTCATCATAGGAAGGTTTGTTGATTTCTGCATCATGATCATTTCCATCTTCATCATCTTTGTCTTCATTGCAATTCATTGCTGTATTGTTTTTTTTTTCACACTGTCCAAAATATCCCATTCAGTTAGCGTTTCCGAGGTTTCAGCTTCAGAAACAAGTGAGAGAAACCAATCAGCACATCATCGTTATTAACTTCTTTCTCCCGTAGCTGTATCCACATTTTTTAAAGTTCCTCTAAGAGATTATCGTCTTCGTCCTCCGTACTTGCCAAATTCTCATTGCCGAAAAAGAATCCAGCTTTCGCAAAACTGTTGCGAATAGTGTGATATGTGACGAAGAATATGAAAAAAATATTGGATCACAAGAAAACATTCGTTAAATAGAGAAAGCACTTAGCTAATCGCGCGCTTTTTAGAGCTGCGACCTATTGACCTGGGCGCAGGATAAGTGGCCATAAAGTTCTTTTAAAGTGCGGTTGCGACGCTATAGAATGCATAAATCCAGAGTGGTTCGAGGGCTCTTCAAGAAGTTTGACATTACACTGACATTCAGAATCTCATAAACTTCCTACTCTCATATTTGGGGATGTTATTGAGTTCAGATATTTAACATGCCCGCTTAATGATCTGCAGGGCTAATATAAATTATAACTTACTTTACTTTTAGATTGCAATTTTGGAAAAGGGGTCGTGCTTTATTAAAAAGAGAATATGCTTTAAAGTAATTTAGGAAGATGCGTTTTCTTGTTATATATATATACACACACACACATATCTATATATATATATATACATATATATTTAAATAAGAATAAGATGAAAGAGAAAACCAGTAACAGCTCTAAAGCTACTTGCAGCCAGGAACAAACAACATGTAAAGAAAAGTATGAATAAGGTTTTTCACAGCATTTCTTCATCAGCGGTGTCAATACTGTCTAAAAACCAATGGATTGTTTCTGATGAGTACGTTCTATAAAATAAACACACTCAGACACCGTACAATCCATTATTAACAGAAGAATTGATTAATAAATTAATTAAGTTTGATTAAAAGTACTTAACCAAAGAACACCAAGCCTGGCGCTAGTCAGAGTGGAAGTTAAGAACTTGTAACCGCAAGATGACTGACGTCATAAAACTAGCGAACAATTAAGGTAGTGGATTCTCAGTTACAGACTTACTTAGGTTACCGTATTTTAAGTCTATTATTCCCTTAATTATTTAGTTTTTATTATTATTACCACTATAAGTTAATTTTATTATTATTTTTTTATTTTACTTATGATTTTTATTTTTATTTTTAGTAGTTATTTTTTCTATTTTAACCTATTGTTATATTTAACATATTAATGCAACAGAACAAACTATTCATTAAAACAAAAACAACCAATTATGTTTTTGGATAGAATTACTGGGTAATTATTCCGATATATATATATATATATATATATATATATATATATATATATATATATATATATATATATATATATATATATATATATATATATATATATATATATATATATATATATATATATATAATGCAACCTATTCTTAGTAGCAACTATTCTTAGTTTAAGTTCATAAGAATACAAAAACTAAGAAGTTGCTATACTGCAAAGATTTTATTTACAACAAAAATGTTTATAAAAAGATTTTACCTAGAATATTTTTTATGACAGAAATCATGGTCAAATTTTATTTTCCTCATTTCTTTTTGCTCTCTAGAAAAAACTGAAAGCCTGTTAAGGCTGCTGTGTACTAACCCTGTTGGATTCGCTCACCTCAATGTTTACCCATGGAGAGAATGTGTCTAATATTTACAACTACATAAATGCTGATAATACAATAAAAATGGTATTTTCAGACTGCCTGAACTTTTCTGCTCCATGTAACAGGATTCATTTTATAAATTCGTCCACCAAAGGAATTTAAGAGCGTTCAAAGCACACTATACCAGATTTTTTCAACGAATAATCTATACATTTAAGTTGCTAAGCCGATTTTTTGGGCGGTCCGTGAGAGAAAACTACTGCATCAATTTACTTCATTTTGGTTTTAAACGAAAGATTGTGATCTGTAGATTTGTCAAATTTGGTTTTTGTAACCACAATTTCTATTAATTAGCGATAATTCAGAGTTAAAAATTGATTTCTGCGCATGCTCAGTGGTATGTTTAAATCTGTCTTTAAAAACTCACTGTTTCTGCGCATGCTCAGTGACATGTTTTAATGATAGTCTCTTTAGATCTCTCTCTGCCATTTTTATTTTTATGATAATTATGCTTCTGAAATATAAGATTAAACTTCCTGGAAATTGTTTATTTCGTGCTGTTTAATTAGCGATAATTTACAGTTAAAAAATTGCTCTCCGCGCATGCTCACTGACATTTTTAAATCTGGCTTTAGATTCTCACTAAGCACGAGGCCGCTTAAACACATTAATTTGTTTCTGCGAATTATTATGATATTTAACATTTGGCAATGATGTGTTGAGTATAATTTGTATATTAGTGCATTTATTTACTATCTAGCTGTCACGTTTTGACGGGTATCAACTAGTTTAAATTTGAAAATATTATTTGCATTTAAACAAAAAATCCGAAAAATGCCCCAAGCTGTAAAATTTCTTTATCTATTACGTAGTACAATTTTTAAAAAATCTTTCAACCTAAGTTAGCAATTCTTGGACACATTTAAAATGAAATAATATTTTTAAATTTCAATTATGCGGGGGAAAAATCTGGTATAGTGTGTTTTGAACGCTCCTAAATTCATTTGGTGGACGAAATGAAAGAAATGTATAAAATGAATCCCGTTGCAAGATGCAGGAAAGTTCAGGCTATCTGAAAATTCCATTTTTATTGGATTATCAGCATTTATGTAGCTGTAAATAGTAGACACATTTTCTCCACAAGTTAACATTGAGGTAAGCGAATGCAATAGGGTTAGTACACAGAAGCCTTAACCTTTAGCTTACGGGGCCCATTTTTCCGATTCCCTTTTTAGAACCGGAAATTTCATACCCCCTTTGCAAGAACGGCCATTAATATTTAATATATATATATATATATATATATATATATATACAGAGGCTGTTCGCACATTTTTTAGACAATTTTGGTAAGCGGTAATAAAAAATCGTTTGCTGCAAAAGAAATAATTGCAATTGTACTATGTTTTTAAAAGTCAAAATTATCGTCTGTGGCTTGAAAGTTTCGTTTTTATTCAAAATGGCGTTTTTAACAAAGCAGTGGTTCGAAGGCTACATTTATGCTCTTTCCGAAGAGAAATATGCATACTTCGTTATCCAAAAACGATGTGAGAGTGATGGTTTTGTGATATCTAAAGCGTCGATAGGTAATATCGTCAACAAGAAAGGAAAAAAAAGACAAATTGGAGACTCAAGTGGGACAAAAATTCCAAACAAGTATCCAAGGAAAAAACGGACATCTTCGACTATTGCAAAGGTACGTTGTTTAATGTTAAAAGAAAATCCCCCTAGTCAAAGGACAGTTGCAAAATCATTAAAATGCTCGGTGTCCACTGTAAACAAAATGATAAACGTTGATTTAAATCTTAAGAAAGCGAAAATACGCAATGTGCATCATCTTCTTCCAAATCATATCGCTGAACGCAGGACACGCTGCAGAATTCTATATGAGAAACACTTATCCAAAGAAAAATGGAAAACAATTGTCACAATAGATGAATCATGGGTGTATTTAAATGATCGCAACAAAAAAAGAGCCATTTATTATCATAAAAGGGGAGAAAAAGTTTCAGTACATGGTTCAAAGAATCGAAAGAAAGTTTTTCTAAGGGATTCATGATTGTTGCTGGTTTTTCTTATAATGGCAAGTTAAAAATAAAGAGAGTGGAAAAAAATGTCATGATTAACTCCAAATACTATCAGGAACATATTTTATCGCCAATTTTTCTGAATGAAATACCATCGCTTTACCCACAGTGCCATCAATCTGTGAGACTCCATCGGGAAAAAGCTAGCAGTCACACATCAAAATCCACTGTAAATTTCCTAAAAGAAATGGAACAAAAAACTGGTATCAAGGCCATACCCTTCACTGATATCCCTACTAACTCTTCCGATGTATCACCTATGGACTTTTGTGCTTTCGGACTTTTAAAATCTGCATTATCCAAACGTCGTCCCAAAACCCTTACAGGACTCTGGAAAGCTGTTCAGGAGGAATGGGATAGAATACCTCTTCTGACACTTCAAAAGACATTATTATCCTGGAAATTGCGGTGTCGAAAGATAGTTCAGAATAAGGGATGTCAAATAGAACATTTAAAACACAAGAATTTTATGTAATTTAGTTTTTTGAATACAATATACATCGTCTAAAAAATGTGTGAACAGCCTCTGTATATATATATATATATATATATATATATATATATATATATATATATATATATATATATATATATTCATTCTTGGGCCCGTATTCTTGATACATGCTATCCCACCCCGTAAGAAAAAGGTTAAACCACAAATATTTAATATCGACTTCCTGCGGCATTGTTGAATAAAATTGTTGATATGTATCAAACAACCGTGGTTCGTTAGAAAGGTAATTTGAGGTTTCAAAACACTAAGTAGTATGCTAAATACAGTACATTGTTAATGTGAAAACGAAACGGAATTGTTGCTCTTACATTTTCATTGTGTTTCAACAAGCACCGTTTTTGAACCCTAACAAAAATCAGCTTACTATTGCAGTAAAGAATAAATATGGATGGATCGTCGTAAAGTTGGGTTAATTTTGCGTTTAATTTGGGTGTCCTCAAAGGTAAATAATTACAAGATAAAAAGAACTTTTTATATACCATGTTTTAAATTTTCTGTGGAATCATATAAACTTGACAATTCTATGTATTAATAAATACTTTAAAAAAAATTTTTGATGAATTATCCATTCAACTTGAAAGAAATTGAAGTTAATTGGAAGTTAACTTGCATTTAACTTTTCGTTCCCGTTCCGGCCAATAGATGGCTGCACCAGTCTACAAAACAAAATTAACTGAAAATATCTGAAAATTAATTTAATTCTGCTTAAAGATGGCTAAAAGTATTAAAAAAATGCATTGTCATCGTGTTCTGAGCTAATCTAAAAGTTTCAAATGTCTAGCTAGTCGGGAAGTTAGTTAAAATTCGATTGCAAGATTTGTACTGGACAAATACACACGCAAACAAACACACAAACAAGAAAGCAAGTTAATAAAAACATGGTAAAAATACACATTTTCAACGAGAATGGTGTTGCAGAACTTCAAGCTTTTGTGAACCCACCTATTGAGAATGTGCTGGACATTCTTAAGGCTGCTGTGCACTAAATCTAATGGATTCGCTCACCTCTATGCTAACCTAAGGAGAAAATGTGTCCAAGGATTGCCGACTTGGATTCAAAGTTTTTTTTTAATTGTACTCCTCAATAAAGAAAGAAAATTTCCACCTTTGGGTATTTTTCGTTTTTTTTAATGCAAATAATATTTTAAAATTTAAATTATTCGGGGAAAAAATCTGATATAGTGCGTTTTAAACGCTCATCAATTAATTCCTTTGGTGGCCGAAATTTATAAAATGAATCCTGTTGCAACTTGCAAAAAAGTTCAGGCTCTCTGAAAATACTATTTTTATTGCATTATCAGCATTTATGTAGCTGTAAATAATAGACACATTTTCTCCATAGGTTAACATTGAGGTGGGCAAATCCAATAGGGTTAGTGCATAGCAGCCTTAAGTATTTCCATGTAACATTATGGTGAGTAAAGAATAAAACTAAAGTTACTTTACACTGTCAACTAAATATGTGAACTGTAACCGTCAACTATATTTTTTGTATAAACGCTGTTAAAATAAATAGTAAGATCTAAGATAACTGATACGTTTCAGTATACTCTAGGGATGCGACATCGATAACAAAACATCGATGTTTTCAAACATCGATATTCAATATTAAAACATCGATGCTAATAAAACATCGCCCCAAACCATCGATGTTTTAGAACATCGATATTTTTTAAACTGGTTTAGTAATCTCTAACATTAATGTTACTTCGGTTAGTCGTGGGGGGGGGGGGGGATGATTTAATTTTACTCTCTGATTGGGCTGACACAAATGACAAAAACTTGGTTGCCTTGGGCTACATTGATGACAAAAAATTCTCGTTGTAAATATCGCCATGTTTTGCCTTCAAATGTCCAGATAAATTCGTGGTATTGCCAGAAGTTTTGAGGGACTTGAGGCAAATATTGCATTTCGCCAATTTGTCAGAGGTTTTGCAAAAATATTTCCAAACGGTACTTTTGGAAGGCATCTTACTAATAATATTAACGTCAACATATATAAAACCAGAACAAAACAAAAACTTAAATGGCTGCTCTCGTGTATATACTATTTGTAAAATAAAACCCCATGGAAGGTTCTGGAGTGTCAGGAACATTCCAAGCGCTCTGATTGGTTCATGGGTTGTTGATTGCCATTTGTCTGTCTGCTAAGGAATCGTTCCCCCTTTTGTACCTTTTGTATTCGTCCTTTTCAGAATTCAGACTTACATTTACTGAGTGTGAAAATTATGCTACGTGGTAAATTTTTTTTATTATGGTACTTTTTCATTAAAAAAAATCGAGCATAAAACATCGATGTTAAAAAAATATCGGCTTCAATAAATCGATGTTTAGAACATCGACATCGATGTCGCATCCCTAGTATACTCTAATTTTGACGGCTAAAACAATAATAGAGAGACAGCACAATATCAGATATCACAAAAGGCCCGGAGACAGCAGTCAAAGGCAACAAAAACATGAGACAAATGGATAATCAGATATGGTTAACCATGTTCATAAGAAAATGAGAATTGAAATACACTGCTGGCCACCCAAATTGCAACACCAAGAAAGACAAGAGATATCACAACAAAATTTATTTTGTAGATAACATGTTGACCAAGTATCAAATGATTAAATTTATAGACTTCTGTGAAGTGTGGTTCTTGCCAAAATCAGTAACCAGAGTAGCCGCCATTGTTGGAGATCACCGCTGCCACACGCCTCGGCATTGATTCAAAGAGACTTTGGATCAGTTCTTGGGGTACAGCAGACCAAGCAGCTTCCACACGTTGCCAGAGTTGATCTGCTGTGGCAGCTGGGGATGGAATCTGGGTCAATCGTAGAGAAACCATGGACCACATGTTTTCTATCGGCGGAAGATCCGGAGAGCGAGGCGGCCAGGGAAGCAATTCAATCTGGCGATTGACGAAGAACCGTTGGACAATGCGTGCCACGTGTGGTCGTGCATTATCCTGTTGAAATATGGCTGTGGGCAAGCCCTGAAGGTAAGGAAGGACAACTGGCTCCAACACCTCGGAGATGTTACGCTGGCTGTTTAAAGTACCGGCAATGCGTACTAGAGATGTGCGAGAGTGATATCCAATACCGCCCCATACCATAATACCCGGTGCAGGACCAGTGTGGCGGTGCATAACGCAGCTGTTCAGCATCCTCTCTTCACGGTGTCTCCAGACTCGAATGAGACCATCGTGGTGTTGCAGACAGAAGCATGACTCGTCAGTAAAGATAATTTCCTTCCATTCTGCCGTCCACATCCTTCTGTCATCGAACCATTGGCGGCGGAGACGTCTGTGGTTCTGCGTCAAGGGTTGACAAAGCAATGGACGTCTTGCAGACAGACCACTCTGCTGTAAACGGCGTCGAATGGTACGCGCAGACACTGGATGATGCGTTACAAACTGTATGTGCTGTGCTATGGTTCGTAATGACGATCCGTCACTGCCATGCGCACAATTTGCCTGTCATCACGTGAAGTGGTGCGCTGAGGTGGATGCGATCGAACACGCCCGTCCGTCGTACCCTCCTGCATCCAACGATCACATACCGCATTACAGTTGTTTGGTTTCGTCCAACACGACTACCGATTTCCCTGAAAGATAATTCATAATCTCGGTAGGACACTATCCTTCCTCTGTCGAACTCGGATACTTGATCAAAAGATGATCGCTGTTTTCGACGAGGCATAATTGATCGTTTTTTTACATAGGTCTTTTAACATAGGTGGCCAATGTGGCGAAGCTATAGCTATCTTATCTATTTAACACTAGAAAGACGGCTGCCGTCATTTTGACGGTTTCGGACGTACTATTGAGCGCTATGTCTGTATTTATGTTGTAACATCATAGGTAGGTAGGTAGGCTATTCTCTGAAGCTTTTTTAGAATTACTAAATTCGTGACCAAGAAAGACAGAGTCCTAATTGTAAAGGCCAGATCTTAAAACAAAAACTTAAAAATTTAATAACAAAGAAAATTAACATTAAACAAGTACAGCATAATTTAATGAATTTGAACTTAAGTGCAGATTTAACAGCGACGCTATCACAAGACCCGGATGGCGTCTCACAGGAGCTTAAAAAACACGTCCGCTTAGCTGGCCGTTACAGGAGGGATCTCTCGAAAATAACAGAGCCTCACATATATACTCTTCTTGAAGTCTTCGCCGGTGACGATCGCCTTCTTATGGTACAACCAGATTCATGCAGAAATTCTGCAAGGAAGTACCCCCGATTTCTGTCATCACATTAGTTACGGTAACATTAGTCACGGTATTTAGAACCACCCCCATTCCTGCCCCCAAGGTCCCTCGAGTTTCTTTGATCTGGTGTCTCCCCCGACCCCGCTCGACACCATTTGACCCGCTGACCCCCCCCCCCCCCCCCGCCCTTTCTTTGATGCTATGCATCCGGACCGCCAGAGGAGGCGATCCACGCATATATAGAGTACAGAGTAGGGTTTTCGACTTTGAGCAACTTTTTTAAAACCCGGGTTTCGGGTTTGACGGGGTTTTTTAATTTTAAACCCCGGTTTTCCCGGGTTTACTTGGTTGGTTCCAGGGGGTCAATAGCAAAGAACTAAAATAATAAATAATTTATTAGAAGCATTTAATTTATTTCAGAATTTCAAATATAAAAAATAACAGTAAATAAATTTAATGTTAATAAACATATACATATATGTATAACATAAACAAAAGTAGTACAAATATCTCATTTTTTATAAAACTGCCTTACAACCATCATTGCACTCAACTTATCATCATTGAGTCGGCTTCTGAGTTTAGCAAAGAGACCCATTACAGAAAATGCTCATTCTTCTTCCACCGAAGTTGGTCGAATTGTTGTTAAAGACCTGAAAAGGTTATCTAGCATTTCATGTCGGCTTTTTGTTGCCCGAAACAATTCAATTTCTTTTCTCATGATATATGAACCAGATTTAGATTTTTTATGATTTTCCTTATTATCATTCTCCTGCAGAAACATACTAAGCTCATCAGATAGGGACATTTGTTTAGTACAAGCACCAATACTCTTAGCATCATCTTCAATTCCATCTTTAACTCCCACCTCAACTGCTACTTCTGGTTCAGACTCTGACCCATTATCATTCACGTTGAATAATCGTTTTATTCAGGTTGTTGCCAGATCAAATATTTTGTCTTTTAAAAATTTTGCTACCAAACTCATCATATGATTGGTCTTGGTTCCAAATTAAGTAATATAATTTATATTCTACTGTATTAGGTAAATAACTAATTCCCTGATTTACTTAAAAATTCCCCGGGTTTCGGGTTTGTAAAATCTTTGAAAAACCCGGGTTTTCGGGTTCGGGGAAACCCGGGTCAAAAACCCTAGTACAGAGTGAACATAAATCACTGGATTCCCCAAGGCACATGCAGAGAACTCTGCACCAATGTATATGCACCACCAGAAATTGTTTTCCAGAGCGGGGGCCTGCAGATTAGCGGGTGACAGTTCTTCTTAACGACGAACATTCCGGCAAACTTTATTACGTTATAGTGTCAAACTCGCATTGAGTTATTTCTAAGAAATACAGTTTTACGAGGCGATGGTCGACGCTTCTGTTTTCCAAAACAGTTATTCCCACAGCTTGGTGGAGAAACCGATATGCCTGGACTTAACTTAATCCGCTCGGAATCCACACACGTGTTCAAAACAATGGGAACTTGAAAATGGTATTCCGATAAGCATGCAGCTGCATGTCGTGCACCCAGTGAGGTCTCGGGAAAAATAACCCCATACTTTCATTATGCTACAATGTCCTCGGACTTCTGAAATCTTATGACTTTTTCTAATTTTAAGTGGAATATGCACACACATTTACAAAATTATGTTCGATAATAAATAGGGGGGAGAAAATATGATGTGTACCCACTAAGACTAAAAGTCATCAATTTGACGGCAATATAGAAAACAGACAGAAATCTTTAAAATAATACCGGAAAAATGTTAGATACTTTTCGTCTCTTCCCCCTTTTGCAAATGACAGAAATGTTGGCTCTTCGGAAACATTGTTGTTGAAAAATAAGGACTGTACAAACCATGCATACATTTTTACTGATAAACCATACCAGGCTGTCAGCTCGGCATACCTGCATAAAAATATATCTAAATATATACTAATTTATTATATATTGGCATGAAATAGTTCAAAATTTAAAGTATTTAACCATGTTTAAAAAAAGATATTAAATATTTTATATTCTTGATTTTATTTTTAACCGTCAAGATGACGGCGTTCAGTCTTTTTAGTAAGAAAAAAAATTCCCGTCTTTCTAGTGTTAAAAGACTGAATGCTGAAGATATAACAGGTTTGTATTTAACGGATTTATCTTGTGTGACAGATGCCGAGTGTTTATTACTGTCAGCCTAAAATTAACCTCCGACTGATGAGGTTCTTTTTTATGAATGCTTGTTTTCATTTTATTTTTTTCATTAGATATCCTGATTTCTAGTATCAATTATGAGGAAAGAGCGCCATTTAGGATTTATTCTGAAATATTTCTGCATTTTAAATTGCCTAAAACTGGCTGTATATTCTGTAATATACACGTCATTTTGTTGTCCGCTGTGTTGCCGTTTATTAGAGTGATTTTGGTGAACTTTGAAAACCTTGCCAAACCACGCCAAGGGTGTTTTTTACTTTAACTTAATATATTTATATAAAACAGTTCCGTAACTGACTCACTGACTGACATACAACGCACAGACCAAACCGCTGGACCTAAAAGGCTGAAATTTTGCATGGCGATTCTTCTTATGGTGTAGGGGTGCACTAAGAAAGATTTTTGAAAAATTCTTCTTAGATTTTTTAAATTAAATTTTTAAGCTGTTTTTGTAACATTTTTTAAGTTTGCATTTAAAATAATAATTTGAGGGTTATAAAATTTATATCACGAGAAAGATCATAAAAATTCCTTTAAAATGAATTTTTTTTTTTTTTTCGAATCTTTACCTCGATTTTCTGATTTTTGGTGAATTTTTAAAGATTAATTTTTAGAATTTAATTTATTAAATGCCGATCACGTGATTTCTTTTTCTGGTACTTTAAATAAATTTATCGTCACGTGCATAACAACTAAATAGACAAAAAAAATATTCCTTTTCTTTCTAATGCAGCAGACGATTAGATATTATCCAAAAAAATAAATATCCCTTACGATTTAAAAAAAAAATATATATATATATATATATATATATATATATATATATATTGGCATTAATTGCATACATTGACCGTTGTATTTAATTTGAATGTACTCAAAATGCGAAGCGCGGGTTTTCAGCTAGTATTAAAAAAGTTTGAAATACCTTAATTTCTATACATTTGAAAGCAATTAAAATGTGCTTTTTCATGTGATATTTGGTGCCAAAGATTGATAAAGAAAATTGTCAAAAGATCCACATTTTATTTAGCCACCATTTTATGTATCCATAATATATTTTAAATTATTTCTATAATATATTGTAGGTATCGGGAGTTATTTCCTTCCATCTTCATTTACTACCTTTTCACGTATGACACTAAGTAATAAAATGTTATGAGAGTCAATAAACTTTTAGATCCTGCTGAACGAAGTTGCTGGACGAACGATCCTGCTGATTCTTCTGAACGAAAAATATTTTATTCAGTAATACTCTAAGAAATAAACGTAACTGGCAATTTTTATGCTATGATAAAATTTACTATGATTTCTCAATTTTATAAAAATTCAAGTAAATAGTTATGAGCAAGATTAAAAATAATTGACATTTTGAGTAGCAAAATCTGTTTACTGATGGTTAAAAATTTCTAATGACTATTTCTTTATACTTTTTAAATTTTTTAAAAATTTAATATATTTTTAATCCATTTTATTACCGGTGATAACATAAAAAAAGACATTAATAAAATCATGTAGAGAAAATTTTATTTATAGCTTCTGCTGTCCCTTGAAGAAATATATTTTTTAAATTCAACCCTTATGAGACACTCACGTGTTTCTTACAAAATTTATTCATAAGAACCGTTACTGTAATTTTGTCTACATCATTTCTATTGGATGAATATTGTTTTTACACTAATTAAGATTATTCAAATTCAAGGACTATTTTATAGTTAGTGTTTTAATATTTCACATTTTTTTAATGGTGTTATAACAAAATAGTATTTTTTAAATTTTATTTTATAATTTATTATAAAAACGTGGAATTAAAAATTTATATTCTACTTCTTGATAAAGTAATTAAAATTATCATAATCATAATTTAATCATATTAAATAAAATTATTCCTTGTTTTATTTCTTTCATACAATTATTTTAAGTTTTTTAGTTTATAAAAACTATTCCTTGCTGTGTTTTTCTTATATTTTTAATTTAATATACATTCTGTCAAATAAATAACTGGAACTATTTATTTAAAAAAAAACTTGCGTGAAAGGAATTGAAAAGAAAACTTGCCGTAAGATGGGGCCAGTGTACTTAATTGTCGCTTAGCGTTTTGGCGCCGTTGCGGCAAAACTTTTTTCGCCTGCTGTTATTTTTGAAAGTGGTACTCAAATATGTTCTGCTATTTTTAAAACCGATAAAAGTATCAAAGAAAGAGTTTAACTCAAATTTTGTATTGCCATCGAAATTTCTTGTCCTTAAATCATTGAAGATGTTGGAGAAGGCCTAAGGCGAGACAGCTTTATGGAAAACATGAGTATATGAGTGGAGCAGAGGGAGCCGAGAAGTGGTTGAACACTTGTCTCGATCAGGTTGACCTTTAAGTCTTTGACTGAGAAAAACATCGACAAACTGAAGGAAATGGTGATGGAAAATCGTCATTTAAGCTCAGGAGAGATCTGGACATGTCTCACGAATCCGTTCGCACTATTTTAGTTGATGTTTTGGCCATGAGACACGTCATGGCACTGCTTGCTTTGAAGGAGCTGAATTTTCTTCAAAAAAGAGTAACTGCAAACAGGTTGCTGAAGACATGCTTGAACAAGCCAATTCGGACCCTACATTCATGAAACGTATCCCAACGGGTGACGAAACGTGGGTTTATGAGTTTGACATGCAAACCAGCCAACAAACTTTGGAATGGCGCTTCAATAACGAGCGAAACCAAAAAGGTTGCTTTGGTTTGGCTTGGTTTGGAGCGCTACGGTCAACTTTTTGCTACACGGGGGCTAATTAGTCCGGAACCAGCAGTTTAAGGCTCGGTGCACACGAGCGATAACGTGTGCACAGAGCCTTAAACTGCTGGTCGTTGCGGAACCGCAGTTGCGATCAAGCAGTACATAGAGTTGAACTAACCGACTCACACGGACGACGCGATCCGGTGTCGTTGCGGAACCGCAGTTGCGATCAAGCAGTACATAAAGTTGAACTAACCGACTCACACGGACGACGCGATCCGGTGTCGTTGCGGATCCGCAGTTGCGATCAAGCAGTACATAGAGTTGAACTAACCGACTCACACGGACGACGCGATCTGGTGTCGTTGCGGAACCGCAGTTGCAATCAAGCAGTACATAGAGTTGAACTAACCGACTCACACGGACGACGCGATCCGGTGTCGTTGCGGAACCGCAGTTGCGATCAAGCAATACATAGAGTTGAACTAACCGACTCACACGGACGACGCCCACACGAGCCTTATGCTGATTTCGAACGGCTACAACCATCCATGCCAACAGTGGGATTCGAACCCACAGGAATGCCAGCGCCCTAGACATTCGGCCATCTACCTGGCTCAGAAACCGAAAACAAAACACGCCAAGTCCTCCGAATATCAAATTCATGTTTACTATTCTCCAGGTATGGCCTCGAATGCCTTTTTCCTGTTCCCCATCAAATGGTTATTTCATACTTATTCAATAGTTATTTCATCAAATGGGGCCTATTTTGAAGGCGACAATATAAATTTGGAGGATTAAACGAATATTTTGTGGTTTATTGAATAATTCCTGGTTATTTGTTTGACAGTATGTACATTCCTACTTCTATTTTGCTTTCATTTTATTTAGCAGAATCTGCATTATATTTAAACATGAGCGATGTAAAATTTGGGTCGAAAGTAAGGGATTTCATGAAAAATATTGACAAATATATATGAAATGAGATTTACTTAATTTAGAAAAAAGTTGATTTAGCTTGAAGTCGGTAGGCAAATTGCTACTTATATTATAAAGTAAAACATTAACTAATCTTAAGGTATGCAACATTACGTTCTTAATTGGGTGTTCCTGAACAGTAGGAATTCAAATTTTGCATGAGTATTAAATCTTGTTAAGCACCAAAGACAAAAGTGCCTGAATATTTAAGGTTATTTATTATATATATTTATTATTATTATATATATATATATATATATATATATATATATATATATATATATATATATATATATATAGACAGTAAACATTTAAAAAGTTTTAATTGTAAATATTTGTATAAATGGTTAAATTTTCATAATATCAGGTTAGCACATCTATCAGATTGTCGCAGTGTAGGCGACAGTTTTTGAAAGTTAAACAGGTGCAAGATGGGCACAAAGAATAGGAGAAGAAGATATGTTCCAAACAGAGGATAAATGGTGTGCAGATGCAGTTTACGATCTGCTTATGTCAGAAAGGGAGACGATAATTGACGTGTGAAAGGGGAACGGTCGAAAATTGATTGCAAGGAACGGCGGCCAGCTGCAGTTAATGATCTGGACAGGCAGAAATAGGAAACGAAGGGGTCCGAAATTTGATGTTAGTTAAGGCCCGTTGCACACACGGCGTAGGCGGAGATTTTCCATCGGACGTCGTTCTAAAAGTAGAGCTTACACACACGGCGAAAAACTCCGTCGCCGGGGAAAAAGCCCACCCTTCCTTTTCGAATCCTGCACGTGTTCAAGAAAACCAGAGGGGTCGCAACAACGCCCCCCTCCCCCCAGCCGGGATCGGAGGAGCCCTTCTTTTCGAATCCCCCGATTCCAAGAAAACCAGCGCGCCCCCCCCCCCCCAGCAAACCCCCAAACACCCCTCTCGCAAATGACCCTACGACGGTAGAGTCCGCTGTGTGTGTAAGCGTGCATAGGGTCACATGGATAACTACTTCAATCTGGCGTCAACGAATCCGACGGCACACAGTGACACTCGACAGCTGCACAGGCTACCGTCGAAGAAAAATTTCATTTTCCGCTGTGTGTGCAAGCTCCAATTGACTTCTGTGGTCTACTGTTGGAACGACGTCCGATAGAAAATTTCCGCTAGAGATAAAAACGCTGTGTGTGCAACGGGCCTTAGGATGAGATAAGACTTTACGAGCTTCATTGCGTTAGGAGGTCGGCAGGGGGTCGGAATAGAAGCGTGTGAATATATGGGCGTGAGAATTCTCCAGAAGGGTGCAACGACTGACGCCCCCTTCAATTTTGAGTGCAGGAGTTATTATTATAAAAAAGAGTTGGAGCCAATAAAGGGTATCCATATTTACCCATTGGTCAGGAGATGGCCACCAATGGAAAGCCCAGAATGAAGTGGGGGAATTAAGTAAAAAGATAGAGATGGCTGAGGAAATCAGAGAGATATAGAGTTGAGAATCAGAGAGGCTGATTGAGTTTAGAATCCGAGAGAGAGATATAGAGTTTAGAATCCGAGAGGCAGATGGAGTTTAGAATCCGAGAGGAGAAGTCGGAGTCAAGAAAAGCGGAAAGGGCCGCACACGACTAGTAAAGATAGAGGTGTAAGCCCTCACGTGCCAGTGAATGTTATGCCTGCCGATTGAACGATCACTTGAGCCGAAAAGCCTTTCGCGCCGACCCATACTAAATGCGCCCGCCTAGTGACCCCAGGAGCGAAGTCGATCTGACGACCAGCCGATAGCTCAGCCCTAGAAGGAGATACCTGTCCAGGAGACCAGAACTCTCCCATGCCGCATCCCTTCGTCGAGCGAGCGCCCGCTACCAAGAGGTTGTAGCGTCCCGGAGCCCCGTATGCATAGATGATCGCCACCAGCCACCATCGCCCAGAGTGTAAAGTCCTTGTGCCACAGATGACCGCCGCAAGCCACCTCTCGTCCCTCACGATGATTCAATAGATGAAGACACTGGCGACAGGAAAAAGCCTGAGATAATAACGTATTACAATGAGCATAAAATAGGAGTTGATAATAGTTGACAAAATATGCTCCACTTACAATGTTGCAAGGGGTACTGGAAGATGGCCGATGGTTGTATTTTTTTCAGTCTTGAACATTGCTGGAATAAATGCTCAAGTTATTCATATAGGGAATAGAAATGAAGCACTTGAACGTCGGCTGTTTCTTCGAAGAATTGGGAGAGAGCTGATTGATGGTCACTTGAATAGTCGATCGCTTATGCCTCGTTTCCCTAGGTCGATTTCTGGGAGAGTTTTAGAAATTACATCTGTAAATCAACAACCTGACGTGCCTCAAGGCCACCTTCCGAGCACCGACGGTGGAAAAAGAAAGCGTTTCCGATCCTGTTGGACTGCAAAAACAAAGAGACTGACGAAGTATAGCTGCAAGTCTTGTGGGCAGTATTTAAGATTGCGACATTGTGGTCATTTCTTTGTCGGAGTCTATCCAATTTCCTTGAAAATGCGTCTGTTTTCCAGAGCGGAGGCCGGCAGATTTGTTGGTGGCAGTTCTTAACGACGAACATTCCGGCAAACTTTATTGCTCTCCAATGTCAAACTCGCGTTGATCTATTTCTATCACTGCGAGCACACATTCTCAAAACAGAGAGCGAAGTGTAGGGGAACGCAGTGATTTATTGGTCCCGTCGCCGAGAGGAGGTTTTATGGCGTCCCTCATGTCTTTGATCATTCGTACTCAGACCGCCCCGGAGAGCGGTTTTAAGACGAATGATCAAAGCGACAAAATACTTCCCCTACGTTGCGGGGGGAAGGGGACTAATAGACACCAAAATGTGTCAAGAGGCGACGGGGGGAGCTGATTCGCTTGTGTGTAGATGCGCCTTAAGAAAGACAGTTTTATGAGGCGATGGCAGACGCTTCTGTTTTTCAAAATAGATAATCCCGCATCTTGCTCAGGAAAACGATATCCTGGGCCAAATATTCTGACCAAATATTCTGGCGGCATTTGTTGGTATCGTTTTTTTATCCTCTCGGAATGCACACACGTGTTCAAAACTATGGGAACTGGAAAATGGTTTCACGATAAGCATGCAGCTGTGTGTCTTGAACCCTGTGAGGTCTTGGGAAAAATAACCCCATACCTTCATTACGCTACAACACATTTATGGTGCATCCACACATAAACAGAGCACATATGCAGTAAGCTGCCCCCCCCCGCGACTCCTCTTGACACATTTTGGGGTCGATTAGTCACGCTCCAGGAGCGTGACTAATCGACCTCACTAGACTGGTAACACTAGACTGTCTTCCATACATTCCCCCATTTAGAACCCCCCCCCCCCAAGGTCCCTCGTGTCTCTTTGATGAACTGTGAAATACCGCGATGAGGAGCGATCGCAGGACAGCAGAGCATTTGACGTCCCCTGCCCCATAAATAACTGTTTTCCCCGCAGAATTCTGTGCAGTCTGCATGTGTGTGGACGCCTTATGAGATTTGAGAAGAAGGGGGAGAAAAAAGGATGAAAAGAGTAGAAAGACATTGGTTAAGCATTTACAACAAGACTAAAACTTTTACCAAATGACAGAAAAAGAAACGACAGCTGCCAAAGAGAAAATAAACAGACCAAAGAGAAAATAACACTAGAAAGACGGGAATTTTTTTTCTTACTAAAAAGACTAAACCCTGTCATTTTGACGGTTAAAAATAAAATCAAGAATTTAAAATATTTAATGTTTCTTTTTTTTAAAGAAAACGGTTAATTTTTAAAAATTTTGAACTATTTCATATCACTATATAATAAATTAGTATATATTTAGATATATTTTTATGCAGGTATGCCGAGCAGGCAACCTGGTATGGTTTATCCGTAAAAATATATGCATGGTTTGTGCAGCCCTTATTTTTCGACACCAATATTTCCGAAGAGCCAATATTTCTGTCATTTGCAAAAGGGGGAAGAGACGAAAAGTAACTAACATCTTTCCGATATTATTTTAAAGATTTCTGCCTGTTTTCTACATTGCCGTCAAATTGCCGGCTTTCAGTCTTGGTAGGTATACATCACATTTTCTCCCCCTCTTTAATATCGAATATAATTTTGTAAATGTGTGTGCATATTTCGCGTAAAATTGGAAAAAAGTTATAAAATTTCAGCCTGAGGACATATAAATACAGACATAGCACTCAATAGTATGTCCGAAACTGTCAAAATGACTGCAGCCGTCTTTCTAGCGATAAACGACAGCTGCAGCACCGGATGTCAGCTGTGAAACAAACAGCGAACAGGATACAAAAACGCAGCTATGCAGAGGATAAAAAAAAAAAAAAATAAGAAAATAACATTTTCACAAGGTTAGGGGGCGTCCATTAATTGCGTGAGGCTTTTAGGTGGTGTGTGTGTGTGTGTGGGGGGGGGGTCGAGCCGAATCTCACCGAATCTCACGTGGGGGAGAGAGGGGGTCTCGGCAAATATCACGTAATTTTTTTTTCCGCAAGAAGCAGTGTAAAATTGCGAGAAAACTGGGTTATATTAAGTAAAACATGTTTCTACACTGAAATATGGCCAAATCCTACACAATAGTTCCAGTAGTCACTCTTGAGACCACACATGAGTCCCCGTGGACTGAATTAGAATGAATAATCTTATACGAATTTTAGCAGTTCCTATTTAAATATTTTATTGTTCGATTTTCTCACTGTGATTCTAGACTACGTTCTTAGTAGTCTTAAATACTAGTCTTAACTAGTCTTAAATAAAAATAATTAAGCAAATTATGTTTTTTTAAATAAATCCAACGCAATCAAGCACAGATTAACGTATTTACACTAAAAATACGGATTTTGAAAAATCTAAAGTGAGATTAGGGGGGGGGGAGGGGTTCGAGCCAAATCTCAAGACATCTCAACAGGGGGGAGGGGGTCGAAAAATCGCCAAAATCGCCTCATGCAATTAATGGACGCCCCCTTATGTCAGAAACGGAGGGAAGAAAAAGAGAAATTCTCCGAAGGGCGGTGAGGGCAATAATAATAAAATAGGGGCTGACAGGCAGGAATTTTTTCGTATGTTTTTCTTTATTCTCCAACCACCATAGTTTTTTGTTGTTGTTCACTGCACGCGTTTTTTTTTTATTTTTCGCCCTATTGCATCGACCTTGGTTATGTACCTCTACAGCTGCTTTGTCGTTGCGGCCGAATCTGGCAATACTTGCTCTGTCTTGACTTTGCTCTGTCTGCTACTTCTTCATGTGGTTGGTCACTCTGTTTTTCTGTTGACAAAGAAAGCAAATATAGGGTACGGGGGTGGAGGTCATTTGATAAGTCCGTGTAAAAGTAATAAAAACGCCTTTTTTTTTCCCTTTTTATTTAAATAGAGAGAAACAGATTTCATTTAATTGGTTCAAAGATTTTCGACCTTTATCGTAGGTTGAAAACCACACCGTAAGACCCTCGATAAAATAAGATTTGTAAACCCTCTACAAAATAAGCGTTTTTCTACTAATCTCATTGAAATCTGAAGAAACTTTCTGCCCTTAAAATATTTTACTTTTTCATATTAGAGAACAAGTGGCAGTCTCAGGGGACCAAATCTGTTGAAAACAGAGGGTGGTAAACAATCTCGTAGCGTAATTCAAACAGTTTTGACACCGCATTTTTTGTATTAACATCACTTCTTAGACATCCCAGTAAGCTCCAGGTAGCCTAGTGTTAGCACGTCGACTTTCGGTGCTGAGAGTGGTCGGATCGAATCCCGACAAGCGTCATTAAATACCTCCGTGTCTAGGCCGGATGTGGGCACGTTCAGTCCGTAGACCGGAAAGTCCCTCTATGAGGTCAGAGAGGGTGGGAGAGGGTAAGATCCCCTCAGATGCCACCCCGGGGAGTTGCTCGGTCAAAATTGCGGTGGCACCTGGCTAAATCGGACTCCGACCTTCGTGGTTCCATTATGAACCGGAGTCGCACCCCTCAGCTCGGTAACCTATATGGACCTGGTCTGGAATAAATTGACCAGGGGGCATTAGAAACAACAACAACAATCCAGTAAAAGTTCACAGTATTGTCCGGTGATTTTTTTTTTTCCCTTGTCTTGGTAGTCAATAAAGATTATACCAGGTGTCGTGTCTGCCGCGCCTCGCCTTATCGCCCTGCCACTGTAGGGGGGGAATGACCCCCTCGGAGAGGAATGTTCAGGGCCCGTCTGCGTTGGGGTGTTTTTATACTGCGAATATACATTGGCGAAACAGAGAGCGAGGTGTAGGGGAAAGCAGTGATTTATTGGTCCCCTCGCCGAGAGGAGGTTTTATGGCGTCCCTCGTCCCTTTGATGATTCGTCCTCAGACCGCTCCGGAGAGCGGTTTTAAGACGAAATACTTTCCCCCACGTTGGGGGGGGGGAATTATCGACACTAAAATGTGTCAAGAGGCGACGGTGGGAGCTTATTCGTAGCTTATTCGCGTATGTGTAGTTGTAGCTCTGCTGGTGTTCGCTCGAGGGAGAGGTGCAGACAAGTTAGCGTGAATAGGAGTGTGACTGTGTGACTCCGAAGACGCACTACGTTTTTGTTTCATAGCAGTCAGGGTGAGATGACTGAAGTAGTTAGTTAATTGTAAATATTAATGTAAATAAGTTCTGTAGATAGCTGCGAGTGTTGTGCTTGTGTGGTAGAGAAAATAAAAACTTTCGGATATTCACTGGTGTGTTGCTGAACTTTATAATCATAACGTCCCGAACAATCGAACCAAAGAAGTGAGGACGACACCATGAGGGTCCCCCCCCCCCCCCTCCCAAAAAAAGTGGGTCAACATTTCCTGCTGATGGAACGGTTTCCGCCTTTTTTCGTGCAGGCTCTCTTGCTTCGACCCACTGTATCGACTCTTCTTTAGATTTGGTTTGGTAAAGGAATATTCATGTTCCATCAACTGTTGCGATACGTCATCAAATATTCCTCTGGGTTTCTTTCAAAAAAGCTGCAGACTGTACTTCGAAGTGTTCAACCTTTCACATTTTTCATCGATTATTAAAGAAACGCGGTACCCACCTTGCCGACAGCTTTCTCGTGTTCAGCAAAATATTTTACGAGGTGTCGTTAGAAAGTTTTAAGACAGGTCTCGCCACTGCTCAATACGAGGAGATAGGCTTACCTTCGCACGTGCACATGAAAGCCTGTTTTGTTCTTGAAATGTTCTGAAAATATCACGGTGTATTGTTTATTCAGTAGAGAGTGACAGTCTGGTAAGTGAAGACGTGTTTTCGCCCTCTCGGGGGATTTAGCGAATCCGAAAATGGATGAAAATAATTACAAGATAAAAAGAAGTTTTTATATACCATGTTTTTAAATTTTCTGTTGAATCATATAAACTTGACGATTCTATGTATTAATATATACTTTTTTAAAAATTTTTTTGATGAATTATCCCATCAACTTGAAAGAAAATGAAGTTAATAGGAAGTTAACTGGCATTTAACTTTTCGTTCCCTTTCCGGCCAATAGATGGCTGCACCAGTCTACAAAACAAAATTAACTGAAAATAAATTAAAATTAATTTAATTCTGCTTAAAGATGGCTAAAAGTATTTTAAAAAATGCATTGTCATCGTGTTCTGAGCTATTTTAAAAGTTTCAAATGTCTATCTAGAG
Organism: Dolomedes plantarius; assembly: GCA_907164885.2. Lineage (NCBI taxonomy): Eukaryota > Metazoa > Arthropoda > Arachnida > Araneae > Dolomedidae > Dolomedes > Dolomedes plantarius. The sequence continues at coordinate 53,561,518 of OU015503.1, forward strand.
TTAGTTAAAAACTAGTTAAAAATCGATTGCAAGATTTGTACTTGACAAACACACACACAAACACACAAACACACAAACAAGAAAGAAAGTTAATTAAAACATGGTAAAAATGGAACGAAGAATTTGTGTAAAGTTTTGTTTTAAAAACGGGAAATTTTGTTAAGGTGATTTATAACCTCTTGAAAACGGCATTCGGGGATAAATGTCTGAGCCGATCAAATGTTTTTATCTTGTTCAATAGATTTACCGGGTGTCCCAAAAATTGACCGATGATTTGAAAAACCAATTTAAAAAAAAATGGATGGTGATAGAAATGTACGGTTTGCTGCATTCTGCTTAGGTAACCAGGGAATTTATTCTCACCAATTTTCAAAATTTAGTTACAAAGTTCGTCAAGAGATGGCGCTGCGGACTGGGAAAAACTATAAAACAATGTTTTCCAAGCAAGAAGCATACGCAAAGTGGATTGGCCTCCCTGTTCGCCAGATTTGACGCCATGCGATTTTTTTTCTTTGGGGTACCTGAAAGTCCAGTTGCATCGTCACAATCCGCAAACTGCAGATGAACTGGAACAGTACATCTCTGCTGCTTGTCAGAACATTCAAACTGAAATGTTTGCACAGGAATCTGCGAATTTTGTCCTCAGACTGCGTCCCGTTGTTGCTGCAAACGGCGGTTATTTTAAAAACATTGTTTTTTAGATTTTTTCCAGTCAGAAGCGCCATCTGGGGACGAACTTTGTAACTAATTTTGAAAATTGGTGAGAATAAATTCCCTGGTTACCTAAGCAGAATGCAACAAACCGTATATTTCTATCGCCTTCCGTTTTTCTTTAATTGATTTTTCAAACCGTCGGTCATTTTTGGGAAACCGGTAAAAATGGCCCCGAATCAGTTGATGATGATCCCCGGTCCGGCAGACCTTGAACTTCAATAACCAACGAAAACATCACGATAATTCGCGATTTAGTGAGTGTTGAGAGTTGATTTTCAACTAGGGAAATAGCTGATGAACTTAATTTAAGTTTTTGGGCGTTTCAGTGAATTTCAACTGAAGATTTGAACATGCGTCGAGTGCCCGCGAAATTCATTCCGAAATTGTTGTCAGACGAGCAGAAAGAGCACCGATATCAAGTGTCCCAATAACTGCTTAATCGGGTCGAAAATTACCCAGATTTGTTAAATAAAGTTATTACGGGCGACGAATCGTGGGTTTATGGGTTTGACCCACAAACAAAGGCACAATCATCGCAGTGGAAGAGTCCAGGTTCACCCAGGCCCTGATTTTCCATTAGGCCCAGTAGGCCCGGGCTTAGGGGCCCCCGAATGTTGGGGGGGGGGGGGGCCCAAAAAATTTTTATTTTAGAAGAAAAGAAAGAAAAAATTCCGAATTTAATTTTTTTTTTATTTTACCTTTTTTAATAGCAATTTATTTTATCTATCCTTTCAAATTTGATTGATTGGTTCATCATATGTATAGTTAAATGCATAGTTCATCATATGTATGTAATAGTGTATATAGAGGATTAATAAGTTTTTCTGGTTGCATTGTATTGGTGTTTTAATGATGAAGTTAATATGTTGTATTGCTTTTTGTTATTTGATAATGTTCTCGGCTTCTACGCTTCAAATAACCAATTCTTGGTAAAATGGGAGAAATTATTGTACTTTCACAATGATTCATGATTATTTCTTTTTGTGTGTCAATTTTGGAAATTTTACGCCCACATCAGTGTTAGGGGGGCCCCCATCCTGAGTTGTGCCTATAGTCCAGAATTTTCTAAATCGGGCCCTGGGTTCACCGCGACCGAAAAAAGCGCGTCAAAGTCGGTCGACAGTAAAGACAATGTGGTTGATTTTTTTCGATTCAACGGGTATTGTGCGTCGTGAGTATACCCATAGGGCAAACAGTGAATCAGGAATACTATAAAAGAGTCCTAGAGCGTTTGCGCGAAAATGTGCGGAAGAAAAGGCCCGCACTCTGAGCCGCACTCTTGCCGCCCGCACTCTTGCCGAGGCAAGAATCGGATTCTCCTCCACTAAAATTCATAGTGTGCCGCCTGGGGCAGATCTTATAGCGCGTACAGACTGGCACAGCGCTCTCTGCCTCTGCCAGTGATTTATGTGTCTCTGTACTCTGTTCCCTGCGCCGGATCGCCTCCTCTGGCGGTCCTTCAAAGAAAGAGAGTGGGGTCAGCGGGTCAAATGGTGTCGAGCGGGATCGGGGGAGACACCAAGAGCGGGGGATATCAAGAGCGGGAAGGGGGGTGGTTCTAAATACCGTGTCTAATGTTACCGTGACTAAGTGATGACAGGGGAGTCGGGGAGAGAACTCTGTCCAATGTGAATGCACCATTAAATGGGACTTTCTCAAAAAACACAAGGTCTCCGTATATATCTTTGGCGGCGGCGTCGGGATTTTCTCATAAGTGCGGGCTTTAGAGAGAGGGGTTGTGGGATGAGTTCAGTGATGACAGGCCCCGATCCTGGAGGGTCGTTACGTGAACTTTATGGCTTCTATAACGGGAAGAACTCTGAATAATGACCACAAAAGGACAGCTTTATGAGTAGACAGCGGCTGATGATTTTTTTCACACAAATTTTCCAAAGCCTTCTCGGGAAAGCCGATACGAGCTTAACGCCCCAGACTAAGAATGTTAGAATTCGGTGGGGACCTGCACTTAAACGTTTTTTAATCTCCACAGATGTTTTCGTGAATTTCTCTGTTGCTAGGGAATTTCCTCACGATTTCATGTGACGCTACTTTGCTCTGGTGAGATATCATGAGCCTCGGAAATCTCCCGAGCTTTTAATTGCCTGACCTTGTCACTAATTTCTGGCGTAGTGACCTCAACAGGGCGATCTGAATGATTTTCCATCCTTTTTTTTAAAATTTCAATTTATTTTTAAAAATTCATTGGTTTGTGAAAACGACCTGTGTACGGAAGCCCCTGTACCGTAATCAATAAGACAAGCCTTTCGATTCAATTACTTTGCTACGATACGTGAAACATACTACAGCAAGTATGTACAGCGAGTTAGAATATATAGTTAGATCATCAGGTTGGCTTCAGGTTCAAAGACAGCTCTGTCTTATAAGACCTCTGACCAGGAGAGCTCCGTCTCTCTGGCACTCAAAAGCAGATCTCTCTCTTCGACTCTTGCCGTTTGTCTTTATACTCTCGGCGAATTCAAAGGGATTTCTCTGGCGTTTGAAGTGCTAATAAGAGTTCGAAGTTTATGGGATTCCAGCCGTCACTATAATGTCACAAATCTGAAGAGCCCTCGAACCACTCTGGGATTTATGCGTTCTATAACGTCAAAACGGTACATTACAAGAACTTTATGGCCTCTTATCCTACAGTTTATGAGACCGCTCAGATCAACAGTTCGCAGATAGATGACATGTTGAGGGGTAGGAACGGGTCATCACATACTTATATAAATACTAATTTCGTGTAGTAATTGAGACAATGTCACACCCCTAAAGTTTGATATAAAATTTTTGAGATTTTTAGGTTTATTTAAAAAAGGCCGAGTACTTAAAATTTGCCAGTATGAAAAGTTTTAAAAATGTTAATTCCAACGCTGTTTGAATACTTATTTCTAGACGGTCACGGCATTATATTGGTAATTAATAATCAATAATCTTCCTTATTGAAAAAAATTAATTGAAGACAGTGAATTAAGGATTAATTAATGAATTCTTCCATTAAATCATTTCTCTTTTTTTTCATACAGGCATTTAAAGCAAATCTATCCAGAAAATGGTTAAAAATTGATTGGGAAAAAAAGTTTTTCAAGTGACCGCTTTCATCTTCCCCTCCTCACAAAAAAGAATGGCAATTCACGAGGAATTTTCCGCGACCTCAGTATCAAAGGCTATGACGTAAACAGTGATTAAACTCCCAAGTCTTGCCTAAATCAAGAACTTAGTGTTCAGTCTCTAAGTTTAAATTGAGAGCAGCTTGTCCGAAATCGTAACCTATTTTATATACACCTGCATGGGCTTCAGATAAATTATGCTAAGGATAAATCCGTAGGTCGATTTCTTTATATCAGCTGTTCTTCAATGTATGAGCACTGTTGTTCCAGATCCATATCCGTGACTATAGCTAAAATAGGTTACTGTGTTAATGTGTGTATACGTGTTTTGATTGGAAGGAAAGGAGAAAGGATGGCTGTTTGCCAGCTGGATTTTGTTACCCTGTGCAAGAAAGTTTCCAAAAATATAGTGGGCCGTCAGCCAAAGCGACCCGGTTCGAGTCATCGACTTCGCATTCAGAATTGCCTATTTGGACATCTTGACATCTGGCAAAATTATATTTGTAGGGCATCCAAAGTATTAACATGTCTCCTATAGCATATTTTGTAGAATTGTAATTTTAATTTTAATAAAAAAACCTTTTATAACATTATTACTTAATGTAAGTGACCTTTAAGTATCCTTATTTATGAATCACGGATGCGTTATTTTTAAGTAGTAAAACTGAAGATGTGACTTTATTAAGCACATGTTCAGGGCAAGAAATGATATTAGAAAATTTATCGTTTAACTGAAGTAAAATATTTAAAAAAAAAGGTTATCCATACATAATGTTACAATGTATTTCCTGTATGCGTTAAACAAATAGATCTGATGAATATGTTTTTATATGAAAATTTCTAGGAATTAGAAATAAAAGACCCTCATGCTAACATAACTGATGAGCACTTAAATTTAAGAATGCTGTGTACTAACACTATTGGATTCGCTCACCTCAATGTTAACATATGGAGAAAATAAGTCTACTACTGACAGCTATATAAATGCTGATAATCCAATAATAAATGGTATTTTCAGATAGCCTGAATTTTTCTGCATCTTGCAACAGGATTCATTTTGTGAATTTCGTCCCCCGAAAGAATTTAGGAGCGTCCAAAACACACTATACCAGACTTTTCCCTCGAATAATTTAAATTTTAAAATATTATTTGCATTTTATTTAAAAAAAAGAACGAAAAATGCCACTAGGTCTAAAACTTCTTTCTCTATTACGGAGTACAATTTTAAAAAAAAGAAATCTTGAAATCCAAGTAGCCAATCCTTGGACACATTTTCTCCATAGTTTTACATTGAGGTTTAAATTTAATTAACTTAAATTTAATTTAATAATTAAATTTAAATTATTAATTTAATAATTGAATTTCAATTATTAATTTAATAATTAAATTTAAATTAAAAAATATTATTTGCATTTTATTTTTTTTAAAAACGACTATGACTTTAAAAAATGCCACTAGGTGTAAAACTTCGTTCTCTATTACGGAGTACAATTTAAAAAAAAAAAGAAGAAATCTTGAAATCCAAGTCGCCAATCCTTGGATACATTTCCTCCATAGTTTTAAATGAGATGAGCGAATCCAACATGGTTTAGTACATGGTAGCCTTAAAAAATTTTAGCAACAAACGATGAATGTATAATTTATTAGATTTACTAGAAACGATTGCATTAAAATAAAACTTTCGACAAAAACAATAGAAAAAGACATATTTTTATATTCTTCTCCGTTTTTAAATCATCGAACGTTTAGAATAAAAGTGATAAATTGTACATTCAGAATAAATCTTGATAAATAAAGCTTAGAAGCATAAGGCGAACGCCATAATTATTAGATTTCCAGATTTTTCGGACCATATGATGTACCTTTTTATATAAAAAAAATCGACTAAAAATTGGGGTACGTCTTATGATCCGAAGGTAACATTAAAATAAAATTAATATTTTTATGATATTGTCGGTGCACAAGAAAAGTGACACATCTGAAAAATCCTTATTTTTCAGGAGAACGATTTTAAAATATTGTTTTGCATTTTAAAGTTATAAAAGATTGCATTTTTTAGAATGTTATCATTTTTTTCTTGTGATGGTTCATAATACTATGGCATTGAAAAAAATGTATTATTAACTTGACTAAGTTAAATAATAAATTTAACTTTAAGTTAATAAATTTAACTTTAAGTTAATAAATTTAAATTAACTTGACTAAGTTAAATAATAAAAGTGATAAATTGTACATAATAAATTTAATTGAAGTTAATAAATTTAAATTAACTTGTCTAAGTTAAATAATAAAAGTGATAAATTGTAAGAATAAATCTTGATAAAGAAAGCTTAGAAGCATAAGGTGAACGCCATAATTATTAGATTACCGGATTTTTCGGACCATATGATGTATCTTTTTGTATAAAAAAATCGACAAAAAATTGGGGTACGTCTTATGATCCGAAGGTAACATTAAAATAAAATTAATATTTTATGATATTGTCGGTACACAAGAAAAGTGACACATCTCAAAAATCCTTATTTTTTAGGAGAACGATTTTAAAATATTTTTTGCATTTTGAAGTTAAAAAAGATTGCATTTCTTAGAATGTTATAATTTTTTTGTTGTGATGGTTCATAATACTATGGCATTGAAAAAAATGTATTATTAACTTGACTAAGTTAAATAATAAATTTAACTTTAAGTTAATAAATTTAAATTAACTTGACTAAGTTAAATAATAAAAGTGATAAATTGTACATAATAAATTTAATTGAAGTTAATAAATTTAAATTAACTTGTCTAAGTTAAATAATTAAAGTGATAAATTGTAAGAATAAATCTTGATAAAGAAAGCTTAGAAGCATAAGGTGAACGCCATAATTATTAGATTACCGGATTTTTCGGACCATATGATGTATCTTTTTGTATAAAAAAATCGACAAAAAATTGGGGTACGTCTTATGATCCGAAGGTAACATTAAAATAAAATTAATATTTTATGATATTGTCGGTACACAAGAAAAGTGACACATCTCAAAAATCCTTATTTTTTAGGAGAACGATTTTAAAATATTTTTTGCATTTTGAAGTTAAAAAAGATTGCATTTCTTAGAATGTTATAATTTTTTTGTTGTGATGGTTCATAATACTATGGCATTGAAAAAAAATTATTATTAACTTGACTAAGTTAAATAAACCACCCTTAACAATCCTTTTTTAAGGGTGTCCAGGACACAAAATTCTTCAAATTTTCGAAAAAATATTTATTGCATTAACAAATTTTGTGTTTTTTTCCGCTTAAAGTGACGTTTAAATCACGTTTATATCTTAATTAGAACAGGAGATATTAATTTTTGTTTTTGGCAACGTTCTAATAGCAGCCAATCTTTGTTTAAACCTTTAAATGCGTTTTTCTGCATGATGGGTTTTTCCACCATTTCTCGTTTTTAAATTGTTGTAAGTCAAGAACCGTTAAAGATAAATGGTTCAAACTTGGAACATGTCTTTTTAAATTATTTTACTTTAATTTTGTTTGAGCAAATTTGAAAAAAATATTTACTTTTGAAAATATGATTTTTTAAAAATAAGTTACATAATTTTTTTAAAAAATTTTTATTCTAAATATTTTCAATTTTAAAAAAATTAATATTTAAAAAAATGCTGAAGCAAAAGTAAAATTTATATATTTCTGTTTAATTAAAGGGAAAAATTTTGAAATTCGACAGATAATATTTCGAGTTACAACAATTTTAAATTACCCAACTTTTTTAAAAAATTTTAAATTACCCAACTTTTTTTAAAAATTTTAAATAAAAAAAATTTTTTTAAACTTTATAAGAAGTTTTATGATGTGATTTTGTTTACAAATTATATGGTTAACCATCATAAAAATTCAAAATTTTAACTCAATAAAAAAAAAAAAATTAAAATGTGTCCCGGAACCCCTTAAAGAACAATTAAATTTATCCATATTTTCAGTTATTCTTAAGGTCCATAAAAAATCCTTAAAAACTCCTTATTTTTGATTTCATAAAAAAGTACAAACCCTGGAAATGCTGGGTAATTTGAATTTTGATCGGAAATTAAAAAATTTTCAAAATAAAATAGGAAATGTAAAGCCCAAAAGTGTACTGTCATCGTTTCTAGAACATGGCTGCTGCAGTTTATGAAATGTCATTAGAAAAGTGTGCTGAGAAGGATTTTAAGGGACACGAATAATGCCTTTCTATTATTGTCACTTTAGTGTTGGAATATGAATAGTAAATACTTTAGAAAATTCACGACTTATTTATATTCTTAGTATTATTCTCAAAATATATTGCATGTATTTGTTTACCTCTTAAGATCTGCTAGTTGATACCCATCAAAACATGACGGCTGGATAGTAAATAAATGCACTAATGCACAAATTAAGCTCAACACATCATTGCCAAATGTTGAAAATCATAATAATGCGCAGAAACAAATTAATGTGTTTAAGCGGCCTCCTGCTTCGTAAGTATCTAAAGACAGATTTGAAAAGTCACTGATCATGCGCAGAAAGCAATTTTTTTTAATTGTAAATTATCGCTAATTAAACGGCGCGAAATTAACAATTTCCGTCAGGTTTAATCTTTTATTTCACAAACATAATTATCATAAAAATAAAAATGGCAGACAGAGATCTGGAGAAACTCCTCGGAATAAATGTGTTTATCATTAAAACATGTCACTGAGCATGCGCAGAAACAGGGAGTTTCTAAAGCCAGATTGAAACATGCCACTGAGCATACTCAGAAATCAATTTTCAATTGGAAATTATCGCTCATTAATAGAAATTGCGGTTACAAAAACCAAATTTGACAAATCTACAGATTACAATCTTTCGTTTAAGACCAAAATGAAGTAAATTAATGCAGTAGTTTTCTCTCACGGACTGCCCAAAAAGTCGGCCTAGCAATTTAAATATCTAGATGTCGAACTCATGTCTGATATGCTGGTCTGAAATAAACAAAAGCAGTAAAGTAAGATCATGTTGTAGCTCTTGATGAATTATTCAGTATTTAAGTATTTTTATAATTATGTTTTAGTTTAAAATATTTTTAATACACATCAAACCTAAATGAGTGCTTATACTGTACATTGCTGTGGAAAATAAAAGGGCTGTATTTGTATTAAGTACTTTTTTGGCTATTTTTATTTGTAATAATTTTTTTAACATAATAGCTTAATTAAGACTATCCGAGGTCTATAACTGAGAAATATCACTCTCCTTCGGATTTGCTATGGATTTCACCTGGACAGTTTGCCCGTACCGGAATGGAACCTGAAAATCTAACTGTAATAATTTCAAGATAAAAAGACCTTTTTATATACCACGTTTTTTAATTTTCTGTTGAATCATATAAACTTGACAATTCTATGTATTAATAAATACTTTTTAAAAATTTTTTTGATGAATTATCCCATCAACTTGAAAGAAAATGAAGTTAATTGGAAGTTAACTTGCATTTAACTTTTCGTTCCCGTTCCGGCCAATAGATGGCTGCACCAGTCTACAAAACAAAATTAACTTAAAATAACTGAAAATTAATTAAATTCTCCTTAAAGATTTCTAAAAGTATTAAAAAATGCATTGTCATCGTGTTCTGAGCTATTCTAAAAGTTTCAAATGTCTAACTAGTCGGGAAGTTAGTTAAAAACCGATTGCAAGATTTTTGACACAAACAAGAAAGCAAATTAATAAAAACATGGTAAAAATCAACCATCAAGTTTTGCGGAGCATTTTAGTAGATTTAAGAACGTCTCTTGAGTGTCAAAATCAAGGGTATATCAGCTACTTACAGTATTCAACCAAAAGACTCCTGTTGATGTTATACATATTTCAATTGCAGCGAAATGCTGCTATCTTAACTTCGCGAAGACAGCTATACAAAGCTTCTATAGTCCCATTAACAGAGTAGATGCTGAGATATTTTAGTATGTACAACATAGTAATTAATGACAAAATGCAAAGACTTAAGTAACATAATGTGAAGACTACAACAATGTTAACTTTTAAGTATGAATTTTGATACTTACCTATCGAAGTAAGTAAAATTGTAATTATTTTTAGTGAACGCCAATTTTTTAATTTTTTTTTTCGAATAAATGCGAAATTTTACATATTGTATTTTTTGTTTTTGTTTTTTTGTTTTGCGGAATTTCGATATTTTTTATTCGAAATTTACGTATCCCTAAGTATGTAGAATGACATTATGACTGTTTGTAACTATTATACTGTCAACTCATAAAAACAATGTTAACTGCTATAAAGAAAAATGGTCTTCCTGTGGTTTCCAGATGATTCAGATTTGTCATTATCAGTATCACTTGCCAAAAGAAAGCAAAGTCCTGTTTGGATGTAATAAGTGATTTATATGGTGAATGTTTTATGCAATAAGTTTTTCTGTCATAGAAATAATTATATTTGCATTGCTTATTAATTGCAAAATTCTTCATGTAAACTCTTTTTAAACTCTCTCTGTTTTTTTTTTTAAATGAGAAATATACTTAAAATTTTTTCTCTTAAAATAAGAAAAAATAAATTTCTTTTTACACTTAAAGCTTTAAAAAATATTTTAAAATTTAACTTAAAAGTGAATTTATAAAATTAAATTTTATATTCAAGTCCTACGATTCTCGTAAATAAAATAATAATCACTGTAAAACATTTCGAAGTACTCGCACCGTTCACGAAGAATGACAAAATATACAAAATCTCAATGTTATGCCACAATATGACGTAAGCAGGAACATCATGGATAACAAATCACACATATCGCGAAATATTCGCGAATATTCGCCAAATTTTACACCCTATTCCCTACGAATCTCATCTATTCAGGAAGAGACGCACGCACATCTTCTGTTTACAAAAAACGATGCATTTTGTACATAAACGATGACCACTTAAGCTTACCTACTTCGACGAACAGTTTTTCAGAAGTCCCTGCGCATGCGCAGTTTCCCAGCATATTCTGGACTTGAATTGCGCATGCGCGCATATTATGGAATGTGGTGGAAGATGCACTGGGTTGGGTTGTCTGTCAATGTTAGATGACTGAGTTAGATATTAACTCATGAATATATTGTACATAGTGTCTTCTTTGAGTAATATGTTTTGCCTGTGGTCACCTAAATAAAATATTTTAAATATTCATTCAAACGGTGTTGTAATATGCTCAAACTTCTTACCATATGATACACTTGTCTATGTAATATAAATCAAAATGGGACTCTGCCAGGTATATTGACAGTATATTGAGTCCACTTGAACAGATGCAAATGCAAGGGCATTATTAAATTGACGGATATTTTCTAGGTAGTTTTTGGTTAAGTTAGCATTTTGCTCAATGAGTATTTGTAGCTCTGCGGAAACAGTAATGGCTGTAAGATGACTTTTCCCTTGTGGAAACAGGTGGAAGCCGAATTGTCTATGACCTCACCGGAATCCAACAATGAACAAAAGACACACCATTACCTTTCTACAACTTTTCCGGCAACATCAAAAACCTTTTTTTTTTTTGTTACCCGCCAATGTTTTTTTGTTACCCGCAATGTTCCTAAATGAGCTTAGAACCAAATGCTTGCCTGTCCCTGAAATTTCAAACAAGTGGTCCTCTGGAGATACCAAAAATAGCATCGCTTCTCGAGATATCTCAGCTGGAGGTAACCTCAGCGTAGATTGGAGCTACATTTCTTCCTGTTGCTGACAGCTGCACATGCCAGCTGCATATGTCAGCTGTCGCTCCAAAAAAAGTTTTACCTTTTTTAGGCCTCTTTCCGTCGCAGTAGAACATCTGCGTTACCTCTGAATCAGGTGGTTGAATGGCGTTTTTTACCCATTCTTTCTTATGCAATAAATTTCAGCCGTCTTTACGCATATCTTTTAGACGAAAAATGCCCCAATGTGTAAAATTTCTTTCTCTATTACGGCGTATACAATTAAAAGAAAAAAAAATCTTTGAATCCAAGATAGCAATCCTCGGGCAAATTTTCTCCATAGGTTAACACTGAGGTGAGCGAATTCAACAGGGATAGTACACAGCAGCCTTAACACATTTTTTCTTGCCTGAAAAAGAAGCAACAAGAAAAGCAACCGGACAGCTCTGGTAAATTTCCCTTGATAAATTCGTGCAAGCTTTTTCGCATATATACAAGAAAACGCAACTCATAATTTGACTCCGATTATACTCTTTTGAAATGATGCTGAAATTTCAAACAAAAGGAGAAAAATATTCGTGCCATTCTCGGAAACAATATATTTGCCAGGTGTAAATCCATCGTAACTAATATGACACTATCCTCGAAAATTATGAATGAATTTATAACTTTTTCCTTTATCGTATTTACCTCTATAAAATTTTTTTTTAAAAAATTTCACATATTGCTATGTAATAAGGACTTTTCGGAAATCCGTCATTGAAGAAAATAGAAGAAAAAAAAGTTTAAGATATCAAACTCTAAGCCTTCATTCATGATTATTAGGGATTTTGAGATTTTCCATTTCACCACTATACTAACTAATCACAAGAATGTTTTTTTAACATCATTTTTGTGATTTGTTTGTTTGGGTGATATAGGGTGGGTGTCCCAAATATCGCCCCTGTCCCTAATATCGCCTACTCGTGTTTCTGAAGTAGGATTCGATTATGATGTGTTCGAATGTGATGTGTGAATTCGAATTATGATGTATGAGAAAATACAGTAACTTCTTAGTTCTGGGTTTGTACTAACAGCGGCGTTAGCGACAATCACTGTCACTGACAGCAGAAACTATATGGCGTCTGAAGTTGTTTTGGCTGTTGTCTTCATAAACTTTGGCTCCAAAGAATCAGAATCCAGTGAATGACCAGGTAGGTGCATCCAAACTCTAATTTTGCTTATACCATTTGAAAGTGCATTAAACAGAGGCTTTGCTAGCAACGCCTTTTAACAGGTGCTCCTAATTTCGCCTGGTAGGCGGTAAGAGGAACAGAGGTAGGCGATATTAGGAACCGCTCTGGGGTTCACTGGAAATTTCAATTTTTCCAATTTAGCTACATAACTTAAACTGGCACTGGTTTGGGAGCTGGTTGATCTCAGGATACCAAAGGAAATAGTTCTATGGCATGTTCTTTCAGATTCCAGCCTAATCAGAAACTAAAAAGTGGATGAAATGTCGAAAAAAAAGTTTGAGTAGGCGATATTTGGGACACCTACCTTATATATTTTTTAACATAAAATTTATTTTTATAAATCAGCATTTGATAGTGTAATGAATAACTCACTGAGATGACTTTCATTTGTATTCCCGTTGGAAGAAAAAAGCCTGATATGTTCAATGAAATTTTTATTTTAAAATTTGAAAGGGACCAATCTTTTTGACCCAACTGTGGCTGAGGAAAAACTATAGCCTAGTAAAATCTAATCAGACTCCGGGACGCATATTACCATTCCTTACACGAATTTACGCCATTACATCGTTTGGCGGCTGCTGATTGGTCAATTGAGTTTACATCGGTATTTGTGTATTTGGTGTGCTGATGCTTATGAAAGCATGTCTGTTTTGCTAGAATCAAAACTTCCATCACTATTTTTGGTAATTTTTAGAAGAGTATTTATAATTTTTATTTTTTAAGAGTAAGGTTAAAAAACTAAAGTGTGCAAAACAGCAGAAAATACATAATTTGCTACTTGCAATTAAGATTTTAATTAAAAAAAATAAACAAAATTTTTTTAATTCAACATTTAAATTTAAAAATAAATAAAGCTTTCATTTTTTAAAATTTAACATTTAAATTTAAAAAAAAAAGAAAATATCTTTCCGTCTTTTTAATTCAACATTTAAATTTAAGAAAAAATTCACTTTTGAGTAATATTTACTCTATTTTATTCTACTCCTGAAATTTTACAGTGAAATTACTACGGAAATTGGTAATTTCTTAAAATTTTCCATACATAATAAAAGAAATATGAAGGCATTTATGGCGAAAATTTCTTTTACAAATAACTTGTGACTTTAAATTACTTTTACGTTAATAGGTGGCGCCACTTAAAAAAATTCACGTTCCTTGTAAAATATGGCGTAAAAAAATATATAAAGATGAAAGCAACTAAGAAATAGATTTTATCTCATTTAAAATACGCTTAGGATCAAATATTATGCAATTATCGAAATGAAAGCAACTAAGAAATATATTTTAGCATTTAACTCATTTAAAATGCGCTTAGGATCAAATATTATGGCAATTACGAATGCAAACTCAATTGACCAATCAGCAGCGGCCAAACGATGTAACGGCGTGAATTCATGTAAGGAATGGTAATATGCTCCGGGACGTACTTTTTCGTCCACTACTGGTTCGGGCCTAGTCTCGCCATCCGAAAAACTTTTGGATTCGAAATTCTCTGCGTTCGAGATACGGTTCGCCACGGACGCTGTTATCGTTCGCAAGCAAAATTGGTAGTCTCGGGCACCTTTTTCGGAAACAGTAAGAAGGTTTTCACCGTTCGAATTCTGGATAAGCGCCTCCCACAAGCTACTACGTTTTTTTCTGATAAAGATTAACGATAAGCCAATAAAATTGCTTTATTTTTTCTGCAATTTCTATATCGTTCCCATGGGAACAATAAAGCGCTATGTCTCGGAAAAGAATACAGGTGACTGAAGAAAAACAGCAATTGGAGTTATTTCGTTACACATTTGCTTAATTAGAGTTTTATACGTAAGTGCGCATTTATACAGAAGAGGATGAAAAACTGATATTAAATCTGATCAAAAGAAATTGAATAAACTAGCAAATAAATTGTACTTAATAGTCACCGTAAAATCTTGACTGTAATACGCATGCTTGATTTTGAGCGAAATTTTCGGAAGAAATTAAAATTCGACTATAATACGCACCCATAATTTTTCAATATTGTATTTAAAAATTGCACAAATATTTATCAACATAAACAAAATTTGTAATAGAAAAAAACGAAAACGTCGAATTCGATAGAAAAAAAAACTTAAATTTTTAATTCAAAACAAACAATACTGGCAAATTATCAGAATTAACCACTTTCACTAGAATACAGCTCATCTAATGTTTACCTTTCATGTCTACAGTCCTGTTGTAAAGCATATCGAAGGTCAGGGGCGTTTGATCGGCGTTTCCAATCTGTGAAAGGACATACATATGTTCCAATCTCAATTTTAGCACGAACTTTTGGAACTCCAGATGTTTATCTTCGTGGTCGTCATAAAGATGCTGCGCGATGGTGGTTGTTCTACGAACAGAAAGCCCATGCCGTTTCATGAGACAAACGGCCCATGTCATATTTATTGGTGCCGTCGTAATATATATCGCCATCATCATCCTCATTTGATGACACCTGCCCATCTTCCCATAACATGTCATCCTCACTGCCTGCGAAATTATTCGATATATGACATTTGAGAAAGCCTTGTTTAATAATAGACGGATCTAATTCATTTCATGTCGAAAGTACCCGTTCTGCAGTGTCCCGGTGGCGTTGACACATACGGCCACCTGCCGTATATGTGTGATTACTGTCGCTTAATCGTGCATTCCATTTACGAAGGAGAGCTTCCGTCATCGGCTTATTGACAGAAACGTCTAAAGGATGAAGTAGGCGGGTCATGCCACCTGGAATTATAAACAGACCTGATTCTATTTGGCGCATTTCCAGAAGACATTTGATAACACGGAAAACGAATCGAGCACCAACCAACATGGAAGGCGGTTTCCGTGCACCACCTGGACGACGCCGCCAAACGCATTTCAACCAATTAATGTCCAGTGTGTGATAGTGTGGGAATAACGCTTACGAAAATGTGCAAGAAGTGAAACTGGTGAAGAAAGGGTTTTGTCCCCAAACGGTTTGTGGGGGATGAAAAGACAATTTCAGGTCAGGTCCCACTTGGCGCGAACAGGTTTGACAGCGCCTGAGGCATATCGCCGGGCTGTGGAAAAATGCTTCCCCCCGGAAGGGTTGACGTGACCAGGAACCAGTTCAGCGAGGGAGGAAGGTTTTGAAAAAGGGACTGCGCGCCATCGACGGGGGCTTTTTGCTGAGAGATTTTGCGAGGCGTTGGTCGCCGGGTTTTTGAGAGGACTGAAGTGATTTCGTCAGCGGGCCACGTTGATCGACAGGACAGTCGAAGCGTGAGCGTTTTTTTCGGCTGTGGGCCGTGTAAACCGAAAGGCAGTTTGCCTCTGCGTATGTTGATATGCGTATGTACAGTGCATTTCTGTGTGAACCTTTCCAGAAAAGAATAAAGTGTTTTTGAAACACTAAACCCCGCTTCTCGAGTCATTTTCTTGGGTTGTGGAGACAGTCTCGGCCCGTCAAAGCCGGGACAGTTAGCAGGTGATCGCCCGGGACACAGCAGTGAAGCGTCTTCGCCTTGGAGCCATCACAAGTGCTTCATCCATCAAGCCCTTTTCATGCACACGGATGTGTACACATTTTGGAAATTGTAGTTTTTGAAAAGTCTTTCTTTTAAAAACTATGTACGGCGGCAACTTTCCTCCATCTGCGGTACATGCCAGTATGACACTTCTCGTGTCCAGTTGTTCGATTTGACACAGTTTTTTTTTTTACCTTTCACGTCTACAGTCCTGTTGTAGGGCATATCGAAGATCAGGGGCTTTTGATTGGCCTTTCCAATCTGTGAAAGGACATACATATGTTCCTTTCTCAATTTTAGCACTAACTTTTGGAACTCCAGAAGTTTATCTTCGTGGTCGTCGTGAAGATGCTGCGCGATGGTGGTTGTTCTACGAACAGAAAGCCCAAGCCGTTTCATGAAACAAACAGCCCATCCGTATGAAGCTTTGAACTCTCTACGTTCGCATAAAATTGTTTGACTTCTAGAGCTTTCAGCATACTTCAATACATGAAACCCCGATGCCTTGTTGTCTCTTATCCACTACCCACTCCATTAAAGTTTTTTCCATGTCTGGTAAACTAGGTTGTAAGCCTCGATTCGCCTTTGTCTTCCTAGGCATGATTTGTAGTTTCTTTCTTTGCTTTTTCGCCACAATCGGACATTTGCTTCAATTTTGTAAAGTGATGACTTGCTCCTCGATTTCCGTAAGACTCGGCATATTCAACAATTGAGGCGGTGAAAGGCAAAGTGATGTAAGTCAGTAAGTCAAGTGGTGTAAGTCCAAAGCGTTTTACTGCAAAAACTACAAAAAAAAATCCACTATAAATTGAACAAATTATAATTCATAATAATTATTATAATATTGCAAATAATAATCATTTGTTATTCCACTATAAATTGAACATGGAGATTACATTTTTGCCCTCAAATAAGAAAAGTTGAAAATGTGACTTACACCACTTTGCCTTTCACCGCCTCAATTGATAATTATTCTGCTGCCGTATAGGACCTCTTGAAGACACTTTGAGGGGGATAAATAAAATAAAATAAAGAATTCTTGCATTTGCAACAGCCGGGAAATATCACTATTTCAAGGGACCTGTTATTAATCGAACGCGTGTGCGATACTAACTGTGATGCTTACTCCACACCAACGGAGACGGACACGAAAATCATGCATCTTCGTTGTTGCGCATGCTTATTGCAAAAAAAAAAAAAAAATTCACTCCCCCGGTTCGTCTCTGTCTCTGGTCTCTGCGGTTTCAAGTTGGAAAAAGTTCAACGTTTGTCTCTGCCGCCATGCTCGACAGCCAATCAGAATAGAAAGAGAAGATTATGCGCATGCGCAAATAAATTGACTCTTTTTTCCCCGTTTCCTAGCGGTGAAGGCTTTTATGACAGCCACAGAGACAGGTGGTAAAATGTGTCCGTTGCTGTCGCCGTTGGTGTGGAGTAAGCATGAGTTCCGTTTGCTTAAAATGAACACCTGCTTAGTAAACGGTTGGATGAATCGCGGAGTGCAGATGCTCGCGCACGCGTGTTGCGACAATATCTTACAGCTGTTGTGCGTTCGTTTATTCAGTGTTTAAAACTACTTTTTTTTTGTACACGAGTATAATACGCACCCTCATTTTTGCGGACTAAATATTATATATAAGATTGTGTTCATATGCATAACAGCATAATGTAAATTATGTGTAATCTATGTTTACCATCCTTCTGTTTAAAATCCAGAAATACATTAAGTAACACCAGAAAATTTAGGATAGTAAAACTTAGCAAATATAAAGCTAAGGTTCAAAAAAACTCTTTAAAATATATAACTTCCTTGCTTGAGCAAAAGAAATATTTCATGTTTTCGGTACATTTTGCATTGTTAAAACTAACTTCCATAGTCTGCTGAATGTTTCTAACAGTTCTTAAACAGCCATAATAATCCACACCGGAATTATAAAAACATGAATTTTTAATTGAATAAGATCATAACGAATTTTTAAAAACAGATATATATAACTGCAGCTATTTATTAATTTGAAATATACATAAAAACTTCAGGAATATTATAAGTTACCTGATACACTTAACATTAAATTCCAAAAGGAAGATTATGTACAGTAATTTTAGAATTTAATCTTTAGTCATTTCCGGTTAAGAGATTAGGATCAGTCAATCCGCTTTCTTAAAGTTTACTTTAGTCATATTAGATTCAATAATAACACACTTTGTACTTTAGCCTGCCTATTTCACAACTGTAAATTTAAAATTGAAGGCAGCGGCATTTTAAATTCTCTCTAAAAATATTTATGATAAATACAACTGTCAATATACGCAATTAATGAAAAAAAAAATAGATTTATAAGAAAAATCGTAACGGATATTTTTATAAACAAAATAATGTAGAAGAAAATATTCAAATTAAATACAGCGGTCAATGTATGCAATTAGTTTGTATATTTAATATCCATAAAACATACTAATTTGAATTAAATTCTTAAAAACCGTCCATCTCAATTAGTCTAGTGGTTTAATTTTATCTTTTACCGTTTTTCAATATTTTTTTTTGTCAATTTATTTCGTTGTTATGCACGTGACGATAAATTAATTTAAAGTATCACAAAAAAGAAAAGAAACCACATGATCGGCATTTAATAAATTAAATTCTAAAAATTAATCTTTAGAAATTCACCAAAAATCAGGAAACAGAGGTAAAAATTCGAAAAAGATTTCATTTTAAAGGAATTTATATGATCTTTCTTGTGATATAAATTTTATAACCCTCAGATTATTATTTTAAATGCTAACTTTAAAGAATGTTACAAAAACAGCTTAAAAATTTAATTAAAAAATCTAAGAGGAATTTTTCTAAAATCTTTCTTAGTGCACCCCTACACTATAAGAAGAATCGCCATGCAAAATTTCGCCAGCCCTTTAGGTCCAGCGGTTTAGTCTGTGCGTTATATGTCAGTCAGTTAATCAGTCAGTAAGTTACGGAACTGTTTTATATATATAGACTAGCTGAAAACCCGTACTTCGCTACGGAGTACATTCAAATTAAATACAACTGTCAATGTATGCAATTAATGCCAAAAATATGTTTAAATATATTTATAATAAATACAACGATCAATGTATGCAATTGATCTAAAAAAAAAACGATAAAATATATTTAGAAAAAAATCGTAAGGGATAATTTTATAGATAAAATAATGTAGAAGAAAATAATCAAATTAAATCTAATAGAACATACTAAAGAATATAATACAGTTAATATAGTACAGTTTGAGGAACATTTCTTTTACTGTGTTATAATATTTTTTTTTATAATGTCCAATCGTCTGCGCATAAGAAATAAAAAAAATTTTGGAAATTTATTTCGTTGTTATGCACGTGACGCAAAATTAATTTAAAGTATTACAAAAAGAAAAGAAACCACGTAATCAGCATTTAATAAATTAAATTCTAAAAATTAATCTTTAAAAATTCACCAAAAATCATAAAATGTAGGTAAAGATTCGAAAAAGATTTCATTTTAAAGGAATTTTTAGGATCTTTCTCGTGATATAAATTTTATAACCCCCATATTATTATTTTAAATGCAAACTTTAAAGAATGTTACAAAAACAGCTTAAAAATTTAATTTAAAAAAATCTAAGAAGAATTTTTAAAAATCTTTCTTAGTGGACCCCTACACTATAAGAAGAATTGCCATGCAAAATTTCAGCTCTCTAGGTCCAGCGGTTTGGTCTGTGCGTTGTATGTCAGTCAGTCAGTCAGTCAGTTACGGAACTGTTTTATATATATAGATTTATGAGTCTGCAGAGTTGTAATTTTTGTTGGATTCGGAAAATTTTATAAATGTGTGCAATGCATCAGAAGCCTGTTTCCACGAGACTTGAGCTTCATCTGCCTTGGCTCCTTCTTCTTCATCCGATTCCACCTCCTGAACCTGAGTTTCTTGTGGGTTAAGGCTGCTATGTACTAAGAAAAAAAAATCGTATTTCCCTTTTCCTCTTCTTGCATACTCTTATGGTGGGAGGAGTCCAGTTGACAGTTTGAGAATTCCACCCCCCTGAGGATTGACATTTTGAGGGATTGTAATGGCTCTCTCTCTATAGTGGGGTTAAGCGCTGCCCCTCAATTATTTATTTAAAATATATTTTTGTCAACTATTTACAGGTACACTAATGCTGATAATCAAATATAATTGTTATTGTGAGATAGCCTTAACTTTTGTACAAAGCGCTACAGGATTCATTTTATAAATTTCGTCCACCGAAGGAATTTATGAGCGTTTAAAACACACTATACCAGATTTTTACCCGAATAATTTAAATTTGAAAACATTAATTGCATTTTTTTTAAAAAACGAAAAATGTACACAAATGTAAAATTTCTATGACGGAGTACAATTTTTTAAAAAAATCTTTGAATCCAAGTCGGCAATCCGTGGACAAATTTTCTCCATAGGTTAACATTGAGGTGCGCGAATCCAATGGGGTTAGTACATAGCAGCCTTAACAACACTTTGTATAATCTGTTCGCCACTCAGTTTTTCGAACACTGGCACACTTTAGTCGATTTCAATCCAGTCTGTAACTTCCTCACGGGGTACATCTCTTAAAGGGTTGTTTGGCACAGCTTCTACCAAATCTACCACTATATTTTGACCATCACCGGTAACATTTTGATTTTGATCCGCATCTTCATCATTAGGCCAAATTCTGCGCCAGCACCGCTGTAGAGTCACTTCTTTTAAGGCGGCCACACACATCTGCACTGCACAGTATTCAGGGGGGAAACGAGTGATTTATGGGGTGCGCTCTGCAGCGATCCTCCCCTCAGTCAGTTTTTCACAGATCATCAAAGAAATTCGAGGGACCTTGGGGGGAGGACCGTGACTAATTGATCCCCAAATGTGTCAACAGGTGTCGGGGGACTACGTACTGTAGAATTGTCTACATGTGTGTGACTGCAGCATTTCACCTTGCCGTTACAGCAGTGGGGGACGTCGAATCCACCCGAAAAAACCCGAATGCGGGCGACTTAATCGGTGCCGAATTACAGAATGTGCCGAACCGTAGAATGCCGGACTGAAGAGCTTCAACTGTACTCCGTTCAGTGTCTTTACAGTGAGCAATGAATTTCTTTACAAATTAAATTATAAGCAATCTTAGTATATACTGTGGAACGATCGATCGTTCCCCGAACCATCATTTTGCCGTATGTGTCGTTTACTTATCCAGTCCCGATGATAATATTCCTTTTGTTATGTTCCCGCATCTACCGTTTTCAAGCATTTATCGTTCAGTTCAGTCGATCCCTTGAAAAACGTTAGATCGAGATTCCACTGTATTACTTTAGATGCATTTCGTATATCACAGTTATTTTTCAAACAGCATGAAATATAACGATAGAGATGTTTTTTATAGAGACCAGAAATATTACTTTCAAGAAAATAGTTTTATCGTACTATATGTTATTTACATGCTTTAAGCCTGCGTGGAATGTTGAAGAAAACTTGCATGCATTTGATACATTATTATTAAAGGCTTCATTGATACATTATTATTAAAGGCTAATTTCATCAGTCAAATAAGTTTACTTACTACTAAAATGCATGAGCAGAGCCTTTTATTTCTCTTAATTACCAAAAACATTGTACCTTCGTTTGAACCATGAAGTTACAGAAGCCATGAAGCTTTCTTTACCTTCATGGTTTGAACACAAACAACACGAAATCGGCGGCCATATTAAACGCGAACGTTAAGTACATTCTCACCGATTCAAGTTTGGCGGAAAGTTTTCCCTTCTACCCGAGAAATACGAAGCGAGTTTTGCTTCCAAAAAATGGCCCGAGACTACGGCCCGTTGCACACACGGCGTTTTTATCCGTGGCGGAAATTTTCCATCGGACTTCGTTCCAAAAGTAGTCCTTACACACACGGCGGAAAAATCCGTCGCCGGGGAAAAGGCCCACCCTTCCTTTTCGAATCCTGGACGTTTCCAATAAAACCAGCGGGGTCCCCCCTACTCCCCCCTCCCCCCAGCCGGGTTCGGAGGAGCCTTCCATTTCGAATCCCCTTTACGATTCCAAGAAAAACAGCGCTCCCTCCCCGAAGCAAATCCCCAACCACCCCTGTCGCAAATGACCCTACGACGGTAGAATCCGCTGTGTGTGTAAGCGTGCATAGGGTCACATGAATAACTAGTTCAATCTGACGTCAAAAAATCCGCCAGCGCACAGTGGCACTCGACAGCTGCACAAGCTACCGTCGACGAAAAATTTAATTTTCCGCCCAGTGTGCAAGCTCCAATTGACTTCTGTGGTCTACTGTATGCCGTGTGTACAACGTGTACAACTACTGTCTACTGTGTGCCGTGTGTGCAACTTCTGAGTGCCGTGTGTGCGCCGTGTGTGCAACGGGCCTTTAAAGGCCAAAGGCCCGTTGCACACACGGCGTTTTTATCCGTGGCGGAAATTTTCCATCGGACATCGTTCCAACAGTAGACCACAGAAGTGTATTGGAGCTTGCACACTGCGATGGGAAAAAAACGATAGTTAAATTTTTCGTCGACGGTAGCTTGTGCAGCTGTTGAGTGCCACTGTGCGCTGGCGGATTTTTTGACGCCAGATTGAACTAGTTATCCATGTGACTCTATGCACGCTTACACACACAGCGGATTCTACCGTCGTAGGGTCAGTTGCGAGAGGGGTGGTTGGGGGTTTGCTGGGGGGGGGCGCTGGTTTTCTGGGAATCGTAAAGGGGATTCGAAATGGAGGGCTCCTCCGATCACGGCTGGGGGGGGGCGTAGGTGCTACCCCGCTGGTTTTCTTAGACACGTGCAGGATTCGAAAAGGAGGGGTGGGCCTTTTCCCCGGCGACGGATTTTTCCGCCGTGTGTGTAAGCTCTACTTTTAGAACGACGTCCAAAGGAAAATTTTCGCCTCGGGTAAAAACGCCGTGTGTACGGCCCGTTGCACACACGGAGTTTTTATCAATGGCGGAAATTTTCTATTGGACGTCGTTCCAACAGTAGACCACAGAAGTCAATTGGAGCTTGCACACTGGGCGGAAAATTAAATTTTTCGTCGACGGTAGCTTGTGCAGCTGTCGAGTGCCACTGTGCGCTGGCGGATTTTTTGACGCCAGATTGAACTAGTTATCCATGTGACCCTATGCACGCTTACACACACAGCGGATTCTACCGTCGTAGGGTCAATTGCGAGAGGGGTGTTTGGGGGTTTGCTGGAGGGGGGGGGTGCGCGCTGGTTTTCTTGGAATCGTAAAGGGGATTCGAAAAGGAGGGCTCCTCCGATCCCGGCTGGGGGGAGGGGGGCGTAGGTGCGACCCCTCTGGTTTTCTTGGACACGTGCAGGATTCGAAAAGGACGGGTGGGCCTTTTCCCCGGCGACGGAGTTTGCCGCCGTGTGTGTAAGCTCTACTTTTAGAACGACGTCCGATGGAAAATTTCCGCCATTGATAAAAACGCCGTATGTGCAACGGTCCTAAGCGTGCAT
This sequence comes from Dolomedes plantarius, assembly GCA_907164885.2. Classification (NCBI taxonomy): domain Eukaryota; kingdom Metazoa; phylum Arthropoda; class Arachnida; order Araneae; family Dolomedidae; genus Dolomedes; species Dolomedes plantarius. The sequence goes on from OU015503.1 coordinate 53,585,246, forward strand.
AGGGTCACATGGATAACTAGTTCAATATGGCGTCAAAAATTCCGCGAGCGCACAGTGGCACTCGACAGCTGCACAAGCTACCGTCGACGAAAAATTTAACTATCGTTTTTTTCCGCCCAGTGTGCAAGCTTCAATTGACTTCTGTGGTCTACTGCTGGAACGAAGTCAGATGGAAAATTTCCGTCACGGATAAAAACGCCGTGTGTGCAACGGGCCTACCGATTTTCTGCTAGCGTCCGAGGATGACATACATCATCGTGACGTCATTTCTGACGTTTCTCGAATGCGAATGCTTTTCGTATAGCCCGAGACTAGGCCCGGTTCATTCTAGAGCAGGGGTCGGCAAGCTCTTTTACTAGGAGGGCATATTCCAGAAATGTGGGAGTTCGGCGGGCATCGATGGTTGAAGAGAAGGAGGAGGAGGGGGGGAGTAATATTTAAACATGAAAATATTAATGCGACATAAATTGTAATACATAAATTAAAATTTTAATTTAAACAGTACAATCTTAAAATTGGTAGGGTAGGTTGGGGGCAAAGGTTCGCACGTACATTTGAAAATGACCGGAAAGAGTTTTGGAAAGAATAGGGTAGGTAATGCATTACTTCCAGTCAGTTGCCTCGTGAAAGATGTTGGAGTTACGACCTCCTCTTGCAGAGAAAATGAGATAAGCTTATTTTCGTCATTTTTAATGTAATTTTTTGCAACTTTTGAGTAATTTTGAGCATCACTTAAATTCATCACTAATAACTGTTTTATGCCTATTTTCGCATGTTAGGATGGTAAATAACCTTTCAAATCTTATCTTGAGTTTTGGATTAACTCAAATACAATGGCGTCCATTCTGCCAAAACAGAAGCAGCACGAAATGGGGTAAAGGTTTGCGGGAGTCATGGGGTAAAGGTTTGCAGTGCAAACTTTTGCCCCTCATACTAATAGCATTTGTTTCATGTTCTCTTTTCTTTAGGAATCCTTATTCACAACGTCTTTTATTTCTTGGTTTCAGTTTACGGCAAACATTCATCTTGAAACATGGTGTCTAGCGTGTGGGAATTATATGGGACTTTTCGTCGTCGGGAAAAATGCACGAATTATAAAGGAATTTAGCATTTTGACCTACAAATGGGGGAATTTTATTCAACCTTTTCCTTATAATATTTTCAAATAAGCAAAAATTACTACAAAATAAACGAGAATAAAATGCTCTAATAGTCGTACGTGCGGCAGAGGGGAAATGTTCCGAAATCCTTTTTCTTTTTTTAATTTATTTTTATTTTTTATTATAGCTAATATATATTGGAAAAAGTTGTTATACTATTATTTTAAAGTCAAATTTGTTTCCATTGTTCCAGTCATCCAACTTTCATTTACAACCCCTTTTACCTGGAATTAAAAAATTCAATAGAACTAGTTAACTAATCCTCCAAAGTCTTGTGGCATAGGTACATTTATTTTAAATCCAAATATTTCACAAATTATTCTTCCAATTGGGATTTATGTGGGATTTTCATTTACACGAGACTATGAAATTGAGATGGTGAACCGAGAGAAAAAAAAACAAGTTTTCAATGCTTAAAGGAAACTTCAAATTTCACTTGGAAATTATTAATGGGCATTCACATTTTTGTAATTTGAAAATCCATTAAGGTTTTTGATAAAAACTGTTTGTTTTTAATTAAAAAAATTTTGTAAAAGGCTTGAAAATCCATAAATTAAAAATAAGATAAATTAGTACAACACAAAAAATAAAATAGTTCTGAACAAAGACCTATTTTACAAGATAAAAGAATTAAATGTTGTGTTACAAGACATTATAGGCTTCGAAGGTCTGGTCAGGAAAATTAGCTCTCCCTCATTAATGGACGAGTTTTGGCTAATTTGCTACCTAGATACAAAGGAAAAAAAGGGGGGGTGGATTTTACAAGCCAGTACTGCAAGACACCCTGTTTCGTTACCTACGCTAAAAGTTTTTTTTTCTTTTCCGGAGTTTGAATAATAATAAGATAAGTGATATTTAATAATATTTTATTCACAGAATCAAAAATCAATCAATAAATAGGATTAATGCATCTAGTCAAGTGTACTAAGTCAATTTATTGCCTACCTTAATTTGCTTAATTTTTACGGTTTTAAAAGACTGAGTAAAGCCTAAGATATGATATAACGACAGTGTTAATAGTTGATATTTTAGTTGGAAGTTTTTTAGTTTGAGAAAAAAAATTATTGAGATTAACCCTGTTCAATTTGTGAATTCCTTTATTAGATTCAACTTTCCGTGTTAATAGTTGATACTTCAGTTTGAAGTTATTTAGTTCAAAAAAAAATTTATTGAGATTAACCTGTTCAATTTGTGATTTTCTATATATATAAAACATTTAAAAAGATTACAAAATGTGAAATAAAATTATTTAGACAACTCTATTTTTAATTTTCTATCCCTATCCAGTTAGAAACCAACAAGTGGGGTAAAAGTTCGCATTGCAAACCTTTACGCCACCGATTGGGGCAAAGGTTCGCAAACAGGTGTTTTGGTAAAATTACAAATTCGGTGCCTCAACCTTACGGGGAAAAAAATCATTATTTTATAGAAGGTAGAGGAGATACCCAACTACAATACAAGTGACTTTTTGAGGCGATAAGATCTAATGGAGTCCCGTGAAAAACCAAAAACTCAAACCTGCAAACCTTTGCCTCCGCCTGCCCTAATTAATACGATATTTGACTTTGCAAATCTGCGGCCAACTCTTTGTAATGTGGCACATAAGTTGAATTCCCAGTTTTCAAGCATTTGTCCAAATGAGTGTAGGGTGAGACTTGATCGGTACTTTGATTTTAAGTCTTTCATATTGGAAAACAAAGATTCACAAACATATGCCGTTGCGCAAAGAGGGTTCAATTTCAGAGCAAGAAAAGGAAGCCGACTCACAGCGAGGGGAGAGAGAGCGACGTTGTAAAGAGAGCAGGGTACTCAGTTTTTTTATTTTTACAGTTTTACGATGTTTGCATTTTTTTTACTAAAATTATTCATTACAACTACGCGTGTTTGTTGTTCAAATATCTAAAATTTAGATATTTCAACGGCGGGCACTTTGAAATTGTTTCGCAGGCACCCTGATGCCCTTCGGGCACCGCGTTGCCGACCCCTGTTCTAGAGATACCATTCAAAAGCGGTTTAGCTTGGAAAAGGGGAGAGGATCGGCTCATCTTCATTCCCTATAGAGTCACTATTCATTCCCTATAGATAGACAGTCTCATCAATCCCTCAAATTGTCAGCCCCAAACGGGGGTGGAATTCTCCGTCAACTCGACTCCTCCCTCCACAAGAGTCTGAAGCAAGGGGACAGTCGAAATGAAGCTATTGATTGATCTGCCGCCATCCACTTAATCTTCAGTGTCACCAGTGACTTCCACCTCCCCATCTTGTATATGATTTTGCGGAAGGTAGCAGCCTCTAGCTGGAGGGCATTTTTCTTTCAACACTTTGGTTTCCAGGTTTCTTTCTCTGGTGGTTAATGGCTTCTGCTGCTCAAGTTTCACTTAACTATTTCGGCAACCTACCCTGCACAACTCTGTGTCTTAGTCGGCGTCCTAAAGTTCTGTGGAGTTCAACTGCCTCCCCCAAACCATCCCTATTTTGGAAATTGCAGCTGCAAATAGCGGAGGGATTCCCCAAAATTCTCAGATGACACTAATAACAGGATTCGTAAAATTCTGATATCTTTAGAGCAGATGGCAAAATCTCACAATAGCTTTCTTAAAAATGTAACAAACTGGCCTGGGCCTCTTCTAGAATTTTTCGGGTTCTGGGCATATAAATAAAGTCGGGGCCGTGTGTATTTAAATAAAAATGAGGGTGATATATATATAGGTCATATATTTAAGTCATAATCTTTGAAGTTGTGTTAATTTATAATTATTAGTCTGAGACTTACTAAATAATAATAATATATATATATATATATATATATATATATATATATATATATAAATAAATAAATATATATATATATATATTTATATTTATATATATTCAAATAATCTAGTTGATGACAGAGTATCTATTCTTGCAAAACTCTCTGATTTTTTAAGTTCTATTGTTCTTTATATAACCTTCCTTAGTTTTTCACTTTTTTTCCCTCTCTCTCTCTGTGTATATATATATATATATATATATATATATATATATACAGAAAAGAAATTTTACTCTTAAACATTACGTAAAAAGTTTGTTATCTTTTAAGAAGTTATAAATAAAATTATATTTATAACTTGCCCAGGTATTGTCATTGTTGTTACTAATCCTATCTGATCCTGCCTATAGGCAACCCAGGTATTGCAACAATTTAAAGCAGTAAAAATGGACCGTTACAAATTTTTGTTAAAAACAAAAATAATTTCGCTATCGATCCCCAAGAAATAAATTTCTGGAGAAATGAGAAAAACAAATTTTGCTTTTTTTTCTAGAGAAAAAACACTATAATTCTCGAGAAATGAGAAAAACTAATTATACTTTTTCATCGACAAATTCTCGAGAATAGACACTAGTCTATACATAGTTATAAAACAGTTCCGTAACTGACTGACTGACTGACAGATAACGCACAGGCCAAACCGCTGGACTTAAAAGGGCTGAAATTTTGCATGACGATTCTTCTAATACTATCCAAATGCGAAGCTTGGGCCAGAAAAAACGAACTTCAATTTAACGTGAATAAGTGCACCTACACAATCATCACATCAAAAAAAGAAGTATCAAGAAAACCAACAATAAAAATAAACGGAGAAAACATAAAATACAAAACAGAAATAAAATATCTTGGAGTACTAATAGACAAGGATCTAAACTTCTACAGCCACTTAAAAATGGTGAAAGAAAAATCAATAGCATTAATGTACAAAATACAAAGGTTCTCAAGAAAAACGTGGGGTCTAAAGCCAGAAATAATAAAAGAAATCTACAAAATAACAATAGAGAAAATCCTGCTCCACGGAGTACAAGCTTGGTACTATAACACCAAAAAATTCAATAAAAAACTCCAACAAACACAACGCCCACTGCTTCTAATGATCACAAAATGCTATAAAACAGTGGCTACAGACACGCTAGCAATCTTAGCGGGATGCATACCTCTAGACATTAGAGCTAAGCAAGAACAAGATTGGTACCTACTCTACAAAGAAAAAACAGAACAAGAAATAGATGGCGAGAAATATAACTTTGACAACACAGAAACAAAAGTCAACAAAATCAGAAAAATAAAAGACATTACAACACACAACTGGGACAGAAAACGCACGTATCAAAATGAAGACTATTACTACACAGATGGTTCAAAAATAAACAATCGGGTAGGCGCAGGAGCAATAAGGTACAACAAGCAAGAAAAAATAAAGAAAATAAAAGAAAGAATATCTGACAACTCGACTTCCTACATAGCGGAAATCCACGCAATGAAAATGGCTATAAACGACGCAAAAGAAGCTGGGCTGACAAAAATAGACCTCTTCACAGACTCACGAAGCGCGCTTCAAGCACTACACTCACACAAGACAGACGACGAAGAAATACAGAACCTGAAAACCATCATCAAAACCAATCAAATAGACATAAACTTTCACTGGGTCAAGGCGCATGTTGGACACGAACAAAACGAAGAAGTTGACAAATTAGCTAAAGAAGCCACAGAATTGGAAATAATCACGAACAGCTACAAAAACAGAAAAGAACACGTGAAAAATTTGCTACACACAGAAGCTTTAAAAACTTGGCAAACCAGATGGAACACCTCAGAAAAAGGAAGAAGAGTACACGAAATATATCCAATAATAGCAACAACAAGACTAAAAGGCAACTTCTGGATCAACCAAGCGATAACAGAACACGGAAGCTTCGGCTCCTACCAAAACAGATTCTTCAACAAACCAGACACATGCACCTGCGGCTTGCCTCAAACAATAGATCATTGCATCTTCCATTGTCCACACTTTCAAGATGAACGCAGAGACCTACCGCCAGGCGCAAACACCTGGCCACCGTCAAAATTTTACAACGACTACTACTGCTCCAAAATACTAATCAAGATGCTCACAAAATTAATGGCTCAACACTACCCGACTGAAACAACTTAAACGCATTGTCACCTGCTCACATACAACTTCTTCACACTCCAAGGTTACATCAACTAAACAAATGCAACTTCAACAACAAAAGAGCAACTGTAACACTCATTGTAACTATATTATGTATCAGTCATACACTGTATCCTAATGTAACCATTGTACTATTGTAACCTATGTAAACAAACAAAAAAAAAAAAAAAAATGGAAAAAAAAAAAAAAAAAAAAAAAAAAAAAGAAAACGGAATCGCAGAACCACAGGAACGCAAAAGCTAGACGAAATGCAGCTGGACGACTTAATGCAAAAAAGGTAAACTAGATTTTAGTCCCCCTCCAAATTAAAGAACGTAAACAAATTGGCTCTCATTCCTCCACCAAGATTGGTAATTAAACTCATACCTTGTCTACTATAGATCGCAATTATGGTGAATGCATCCAAGAAAACCTCAGACAATTCCAATAGTAAAAAATCAAACGAAAAGCTAAAACTAAGACTCATGAGTGAACGGTATCTTAATTATTGGCGTTAGCCGGCAACGACTAGATACCATGCGGCCGTTTTGCCGGGCAGGTTAGCGTCGAGCGATCAGTAATCAGCTCCCTAGTATGCCTCACGGCAGGTCTGTTTTCCATTGTGATTATAGTGTAGGGGTGCACTAAGAAAGATTTTTGAAAAATTCTTATTAGATTTTTTTAATTAAATTTTTAAACTATTTTTGTAACATTCTTTAAAGTATGCATTTAAAATAATAATTTGAGGGTTATAAAATTTAAATCACGAGAAAGATCATTAAAATTGCTTTAAAATGAAATCTTTTTCGAATCTTTACCTCCATTTTCTGATTTTTGGTGAATTTTAAAATTTAATTTTTAGAATTTAATTTATTAAATGCTGATCACGTGGTTTCTTTTCTTTTTGGAATAGTACTTCAAATTAATTTTTCTTCACGTGCATAACAACGAAATAAATTGACAAAAAAAAATTGAAATACGTTAAAAGATAAAATTTAACCACTAGACTAATTGCGACGGAAGATTTTGAAGAATTTAAATCAAATTAGTATGTTTTATGGATACTAAATTAAACCTATATATAAAACAGTTCCGTGACTGACTGACAAACCTCGCACAGACCAAACCGCTAGACCTAAAGTGCTGAAATTTTGACAGTCGATAGACACTGTCTGTAATTCAGATGATGCCGTTAACTATCCGGTGGAATTTTTCAATTCCCTTAAACCAATGTGTCTTCCATACCATAAGTTCTCTTTGCGGAAGGACACGCCCGCAATGCTCCTTCGAAATTTAAAACCAAAATGTATTCCGTAGCGAAGCAGGGGTATTCAGCTAGTAAGATATAATTTATTCAGATCTCCCTCGGTCCATGACTTGGACTTTGGTGTCTGCCCTGATAGCGAGAGCTCTCAACTTCAAGGATGGTGGAACTGAGCAGACTGCAATCCCTAGGTTTGCCAGTGGCCACTTGAGGTGCCTAAAATTTGATCGCCAAAACAGTGTAATAGTGAGCAGGCCACCTCTGGCAACATACTAACTTGCTTAAATATATCTAGGGAGGACTTTAGTACCGATCCTCGGTTATTAATGGACCTTCTGAGGATTTATGTGTTCAAGGACCAGGAGGAGTTAGAAACAGCAATAACAGCAATGTTTAGAATAGTATTTGTGTTTTCATTTGGTTAAGTTATAATGGGGGGTGGAGCTATAGTAATGTTACAATGACGTAACTTTTAGGATAGAATTGGCTGCTGTTTCGCCATAACCGTCACTTACGGAATTGGGGTGTGTACGCATCTTTTACTTTGCATTAGGATTATTTGTGTGCGTTGAGCCCATACTGTAAGTTGTGTTTGTCTTTTCATTTTCTTTTTGACTTATTGCTTCCTTGGGGGACTCGGGGCCTTGGGATGTCTTTTGGGCTTACCTGCATCCTATTCAGAAAGTTCCCCTTGAGGTAACTGATATGGTTAGGCTCCCTGATGACGAGACCTGTCGGTTACCTCTGCTGTTTTATGGTTCAGTTCCGGCACTTATACAGAATCTTGCCGTTGGTGCGTGGATGCCCAGAGTGCTTGATTTCTGTTTGTTTTTTGTCTATTTTAGTATTATATTTTTTTATCTATCTCTGTTGGATTATTTATTTGTTTTTTTCATTATGGAGATATGAAGCTTCTGCGCTATCCTCTATTGAAAATGTTTTCTTTGCAGGATAAGTTTTATGTTATAGTGATTTAGCAGTCTATGCTTGAATTTTAATTTTGTTTATTTCTATTGTTTACTTTTTACAACAACATAATTAATTTAGATTTTTAGATAATGAGTAACACGAATAGAGTGAACATTGGGGTGTGTTATTTTAACCCGATCATTTGCCATGGCAAGAGATAAATATCTCGGCCTGCTAACTGTCCACGTTTCGTTTGGGTGTCATTTATTTATTTATTTTTCTTCAAATTTTTCATTATAAAATTTCTTTCTGGATTTCTTATTTTCATGATAAATAAGTAGATTTTAAAGATTTCAAAATATCCTCCCCGCTTCGGAAAATGTTCAGATCCTTTTATCTAAAAAAAGTCTGTTTTCGCATAGTTGCGAAGAAATATTTTCAGGTTTTTCCTACAGCTGATGATTCTTAGAAATGAACTTATATCCTAGTTTCACACCACGGAACTGTAGACCATGGAACACCATGGGACATAAGGGACTGTAGATCCATAGGTCGCTGGTTCGACTCCGACTCGACGGATGTTTCTTTTTGAGGCACAAGTGGCCCAGTTGGCAAACGCATCGAGCCAGTAACCTGCAAGTAAGGCCTGGACTCCACTTCACCAGAAAACGCGACAGAAACAGAAAACAGAATCGGAAAATCTACGCTCTTCCGGTTTTTTCCGTTTCTGCCCAGCAGAATGACGGCGGAAAACAGAGTTGAAAATGTTGAACTTTTCTGTTTCCGTCGCGGATTCCGCGTGTATGACAGCCAATAGGAATGCGTCTTGATCCACGAAACACTAAACAGCAATGGCGTCTCGGTTTGACATGGAAGCGTTTATTTATGAAGTTGGGGCTACCCATTTCTACCATCACCTCCATAACTGCAAGCTAAATAAGTCAAACAGTAAATTCTCTTAGAATAATTTGTTGGAATAATGATTTTCTATTACCAGATAATGGATTTAGTGCAAACTGATCTGTAATCCTAAGCTGTCACTTTGTAAAGGTCTGATATTTTTAACTATCCAAATGTTATAGAGATGATATATACTAAACATGACAACTAAAACCCTCAGTAATATTTTGTCGAAATTTCTATTACATACTATTTGTTATGCACTACTGTTTTTTCAACAAGACTTTTTTCAGAACTCCTGATCGGTAGTTCGAAGATCTCTAATTAAGGTGTTGTGAATACCATGTTTTTCCCTTTCTTGGAAAATCTTTCGAACCCAGAATCGATGTTTTCTTTTTTTTGCTTCAGAGGTTCTAATTAAAGACAGCAGACTTAGGAAGTGCAAACTCGCCATAGCAAAATCTGTGTCGTTTTCCATACTTTCTTGAGCTTAAGTATTTTATGTCCGAATCACAGCCAATGTAAAACAATAAACTAAAAAAACAAAAAACGACGACAGATGGCGCCAGCTGAGCGGAATCTGTCTGAGCGGAATCTGGTGAAGTGGAGTACAGAAAGAACGGAATCTCACCAGAAACGGAAAACAGAAAAAAATTCCGTTTTCTGTTCTGTTTTCTGTTTCTGGTGAAGTGGAGTCCTGGCCTTACGGGTTTGACGCCTATCACCGAAAAATCCACCGACGAGTACACTAATGGCGGCTGGTGCACGATAAAAATCTGTCGTAGCTGCAATGTTCCCAAAATACCTCTGGAGGTGCGGGGTCAAGTGTTTCCGGTCTCGTCACTGGACTCGGTTCAAAATTATGGGACCGGTTCTTAGGGGGTGATGCTGGTCCACCTATATGGCGTTCCCATAATAGGAGGCCAGCAAAACCATGGTATACCATGGTTCCCAAAATACCTGGAGTTGCGAGGTCAAGTGTTTCCGGTCTCGCTACTGCATTCGGTTCAAAATTACGGAACCAGTTCTTAGGGGGTGATGCTGGTCCACCTATATGGTGCTCCCATAATAAAGAGGCCAACAAAACCTCAGTGATAACAGGAGATTTTTTAAAGGGACAAGGCCTCCGCATTGAAAAATAAAATTTCATGCCATAAAAAAAGAAGTGTAAATAGCCTAGGTTTTAAAAGGCCTTTTAGAATATATTGTAATACACAAATTAATCAAAACCAAGAAAATTTAGAACAGAAAATATTTGTACAAAAGGAACATGTAATACGTTTTAGCGACTTACTTTTAGTATTTATTTTTAAATATAAAAAATAAGTGTAAAGTGTCCTTAAAATTTTAGGATTAATTATCTAATTTTTCTAAAGTATCTGTTCTAAGTTCCGTTAAAAGCTTAGAGTATAAGAAAATTATATTTTTAAATGTTTTCAAAGTACAGTTAAATATTAGACAGCATAAATTATATTTTAAAAAACTATAGGCTTTAAGTACGTTTAAAATCAGGCTTAAAATTAACTTTCTTCTAAAATATTTTAAGCTTCTTAAGATATTCTGAGAATTTCTAGGACTTGGCCATATGCATCCCTCGTCAAAGTTTATACAAGTTTATTTTCAAAAAGCGTTCTCTCTTAAACAGTTTGCTTTAATAGTTGTCTTCAAGTAATGCAGTTAAAAGAATGTTTAAAATTAGATTTTAGGAAAAAATTCTAAATTTTAAGCTCCAAATACGCTTAAAATAGCTTGAAATGTCCAATCTAAAAAACTCCTTGGCAATTTTTTTTTATTAAAATCTTTTTTTTTAAACTCATTTTTAGTTTCCTAAAACTTTTTTTCTAGTGATATTACAACGTTATAGACAAACTTTTAACCAAAAAGAGGATTTAACAAAACCTATATTTTTCGCAAAAAAAAAAAAAATGACAATGAAGTTTATAAAACAGAGGGTCTTTTAAAATATTTTCAATATGCTTACTCATCGAATTAGTATTTAATAACGAAAGGAATTTTATAAAGGAAAATGATAGAAATGGGAGAAAGCATTCAGTTAGAGAAATAATAAAGAGCCCCAAAATGGAACCATTAATATTATTAAGCACACTTCCGTATTAAAATTGGGTAAATCTCCTCCATACCGGAAATTACCGTATTTTCTTGGACCATAAAACTCACCTTTTTGCATAAAAAATAGACTTAAAATCAGGGTGCGCCCTATGGTCCGATGGTAACATTAAACAAAAATGAATATTTTATTATACAGGGTGATTCCAAATTCATGGTGCAAACTTTAAGTGTTGGTACAGTACACTGTAACAATCATTTATTGTATAGGAATGTATGGGGGCAGGTGAAGCGTTGAAGCACAAACACAGGAGAAAGACATGAAAAATGGAGTGATTGCTTGGTTCCTGTAACGTTCCCGTGGTTGAAATATATACAAAAGAGACAGTAGACTTACAACACAGAGCTTGTATTAAAATCGAATTCTGTACAGTATGTACCTGGCCCTGATTTTCCATTAGGCCCGGTAGGCTCTAGGGGCCCCCGAATGTTGGGGGCCCGCCAAACATTTTTATTTTAAAAGAAAAAAAATATATCCCAATTCTTTTTTTTTTACCTTTTTATAGCAATTTTTTTTAAAATTTACCTTTCTAATTTGATTGATTGGTTCTTCATTTGTATAGTTATATGTATAGTTCATCATATGTATGTTACAGTGTATATAAGGTATTAATAAGTTTTTCTGGTTGCATTGTATTGGTGTTTTAATGATGAAGTTAATATGCTGTATTGCTTTTTGTTATTTGATAATGTTCTAGGCTTCAAATAGCCAATTCTTGGTAAAATGGTACTTTCACAATGATTCGTGATTATTTTTTTTGTGTGTCAATTTTGGAAATGTTACGTCCACATCAGTGTTAGGGGGGGCCCATCCCGAGTTGAGCATATAGTCAAGAATTTTCTAAATCGGGCTCTGGTATGTACAAAGGCAGAGAGACTATCCTCTTCTGCATAGGAGAGATATCACAGGAACAGAAGCAAACTTTCACGAAGAGTCTCCCAGATTTTCAACAGAGAGGTATCTCTCTAAAGGCCTTATCACACGTCAACGCGTACCCGTTTAAAATGCAACGGATTCAAGATACGATTCCCTTTCGCGATGAAGAACGCACAAATTCCCCGTGTGATAGAGGCACCTGATGAATCCGATTCATTTTCCAACATGTACGGAAAAAGCAACGCGTACGCGTTTACAATCGTGAAATCGACCAATCAGCGGCCGAAGAAGTTCACCCTTTCTCATACGTCACAACGACTGATATTCAAGATGGCGGCTGCACAGTGGTCTGCGGAGATAGAAGAAAATTTTATTGACGAAGTATTCAAAAAAAAGTTTTTGTGGAATATAGCTGACCCAAATTACACCAAAAAGAATCTCAAACACCTAGGATACGAAGAAATTAGCCTTTTGATGACATCAAAATGGCCCAGTCATTCAAGTCTTTTTACCACCGGTAAGTGCTACTTTCATTGTTGTTAATTTGATTTAATATGTGCGAATTTATTTTGTAAACGGCTAATGCTTCATAATTACATACACATAATTACATACACTTTGTAGTCCATATTCGCAGCAATATTATTTGAATATCATTTTCTAAAATTCGTGTTTTGTGCAACGAGTCAGTTTGTCGCCAATATGGTCGCCAAATACTGAAATGTAAACAAATCATTAGACTATATCAGAGTTCGTAAATATGATATTTTCGAAAATATAAAAAATATCCGCTATTTTGATATTTTCAATAGTCAACCTATTGTTTAAGATATTAATATTTCCATGCATGGCATAAATTTAATTCGCTTAACATAAAAACCTCCATTTTATATTTGTAATTGTATTAATATCATATTTTAAAACTTTTTTCATTTGAGAACAGAATTATAATTTATAAATAATGAAGATTAACCACTTCAAAACAGAAACAATTTTCTAAAAAAAATAAATAATTTGCTTTTTGTTCTCATTCAAAACACAAAATATATATGATTCAATCTGAAGTGTCAAGACAATTTTATTTTTTAAATAAAAAGAATTTATATTATAAATTTATATTTTATTTCTTATTATTTTTATTGAAATACTTTAACATAAATGTGAACTTATCTACTTTTTCATTCCTTAATCCATTCAGAATTGCTCAAGCGCAAATTCATAAATTTGAAGGCCTATTACTTCAAAAAGAAAAAGCTGCTGAGGTCTCTAAAAAGTGGCTCAGGGGCCTTTGAAATGCAGCCCAAGTGGACACACTTTTCTAAATTGGCATTTTTAAATGATGTTCATGAACCAGAAGAAAGTTCGTCGAATTTGGACATGCCTGTGGAGTGTGAAGTAACTCCATTTGAGGTAAGATTTCTTTGAATCTTTTAATTAACTGTTAGAAAACTTATTAATTTTCATGTTTTAATTTGTGTGTCATTTTAAAACTGATACTTTCATTAGTAAATTTGTTCTTGGACTATATCACATCAAAAAAAAAAAAAGAATTTAATAAACTTTTAAGAAAAATGCACAATATTCATTTTCATGGGTGTTACCTGATATATTTTCACAAAGTTATTTGTATATACAATTGCTGTTAACTGTTTGTACATTAAAATGTATTGTGGATTAAAAGTTAAATTTATCATTGGTTGTTTATCATCAAATATATATTTCTTTTGTGGAAAAATTATAAAGTGTCTCTATCCCAGAGCTATTAATCAGAATTAGATTAATTTAATCAGAGCTAAAAAAAGCAAGTTATCAAGCATTAAAGAAACAATAATTAGCTGTGTGCACATGGTTACTAAATTTTTTAGTAGAAATTCTATTTATTTACATATTTTTTATAATATTAGTGAAAATAAAATAAAATTTGGTAAAATTATTGTGCCAACAAAGTTTTGTTTCATTTTTTTAAAGTCTATAGTAGCAAACCTACCAAAAGGTAATTGAAATCATATATTACTGTGGTATCTGAACTTGCTTTGATTAATTAAGAATCTGTAATTCTAACTCCCTTGTGCTTATAAACTTATGAATGTATGTTGAAGGCTAGGAAGTAAGACTTTACATTTTCATTTTGCTCAAATTTACTCTTAAAACTTTATATGACACTGAACACTCCAATGCAGTTAGTCTTATTGTGTAATCTGGAAATTGCTAAGAAAACTAGTTTTGCAGAAAAATAATTTATAATTGTTTCCTAAAATTCATTGTTTTTTAATTACAAGTTTGCACGCACTCACATATATGTATGTGTATAAAAACATTTTTAAATTATCAACTTGGTGGTGTGCTCCTGAAAAACTTTTGGCGATGTTGGCATATATATATATATATATATATATATATATATATATATATATATATATATATATATATATAATGTGTGTGTGTGTAATGATCATACAATTTTCTGATATTTTACATTTTAATTTTTCTGAATCTGATCAAAATTTTTTCTCTTTCAAATATTTCAAACGCACAGCTTGAAAAAGATTTTTTTATGCATATACTTTTTTTTTTCTGTACCACATCTTGCAATCAGTGATGTATCCCAACTATATATATATATATATATATATATATATATATAGTTTCCCCCATGCTTAGAAAAAGGACAGGGCGCTGAAAAAGGGGACTTTTTAGATTTTTAAGGAAATTTTTTTATTCTTAAAGGCGCTTATAATACTTATGAGGCACTATATCAAAAGGCAGGCGGGGTGCCTTGCCCTCCTGAAACTGTCTGGGGGAAACTCTATATACATACATATATATGACTTGCAATAAGTAATACTGCTATTTGTTTCATGAGACAATTGTTTTGTGTGCACTATTTTGCTCTTGGGTGTTCATATCACAGATTCCATCTCAATGCTTCGGTTTTTAATATTTTGCTTTTTATAGTATAACTTATTATTATGTTTAATACATTTTTATATATTCATGATATTTAAATATCTTTTGGTATTTAATTAATTTTTTTTGTTAAATATTAAACCCTGTCCTAAGTTGAAAAATCATTTCTCTTGAAAAAATGACTTCTTTTCTTTTCAGGCTGCATCTCAACCTGCATCTCAAGACGAATTTGGTGCTGCATCTCAAGAGGAATTTGGTACACCATTTTATAGAGATCCAGTACACTCGGAAGACAGCACTCCAAAAAGAAAAAGGTCTGAAACACAAATGAAACACAGGAAAACTTCCGAGGACATATTTGAGGAAGCCTCTAATGTCCTCAAGAAATTGAATATGAAGAAGGAGATTGATGGTGAAGACGGTTATGGACAATATATAGCAGATTATATGAGATCTATGTCCAGAAAAAAAAGAGAAAAAGCAAGACTGAAAATTCAAGAAATTTTATATGAAATTAAATACAATGAAAAAAGTGATGAGGAATAAAATAAAATTTAAAATATTTCATTTATTTATTTCAGAGTAAATGCTTAATGATATTTACACATATCACTTTGCCATGGAACAGCACCAACAGAATTAAAATATGTACAAAATATTTCACGCACCTGTTTGGAACATTGAGATGAATTTTGTGGTACTCTCCGAAAGTTATGGAGGCTGCTATTTCTATCTCTGAAATTGCCTTTTCTTATGCATAGATTTTTGTGATCTTCAGTATCTATACTGCCACTTGTAATGTAGATGCTTTCTGCTCTTTTTTTCAAAAAATTGTGCAGAATGCAAGTGGCAAGTACAATTTTTTTAACCCGATCGGGTCTGGCATTTACTGGGCTCTTAAAAATCTGAAATCGAGCAGCCAGTAAACCAAATGCATTTTCAGAGACTCTTCGAGCTCTGGAGACTCTGTAATTGAAGATCCTTTTCTCCTCTGTGAGATTTCTCCCAGGATATGGTTTCATAATATTCTCACAGAGAGGAAATGCATCATCAGCCACAATAACATACGGTACAGTTAATGTACTGTTCGGTAGAGTACCACACTTTGGGATATTAAGTTTCCCAGATTCTATGGATGCTTTTAATTTACTTTTAGCCCATACACCCCCATCACTTATTCTACCATTTGTTCCAATATCAACATAGATAAACTCTAAATTGGCATTAACAAGTGCTAGGAGTACCAGGCTAAAATCGCCTTTATAATTATAATAAATGGAACCAGACCCAGGGGGTGGTGAGATTTTTATGTGCTTTCCATCCATTGCACCGATACACATAGGGAAGTTCCACATATTATTAAATTGTTCAGAAATAATTTCCCATTCTGCTTCTGTAGATGGGACTATTAAATAATCTTGCATCAAGGTGTTGATTAATGCATCACACACCACAGGTATAATTCCAGATATAGTGTTTTGAGCGATCCGGAATTGATATGCCAATGATGTCTGAGTTTCTCCTGTATGCAAAAAGAAAAAAATGTATATATAAATAAAAACCAATATAAAAGGGAATGCATATGATAGAAGTTCATGTCATTATAAAATAAAATAAATGTTTGTGTTATACATTATTAAATGTCAATTTAAAAAAGATATGAATTGTATTCATATACTTTTTAATAATCAAAAAGTCCAATATATATATTTAATAGTATAAATTATGAATAAATATAATCTTTTATTTCTTGAAAATATATAAAAAAGTTTCTAACCTGTTGCAAGATATCGTAATGTAACTGCCAATCTCTCAGCGGCTGGTATGGCTTCACGCATCACAGTGCTTTCTTTTTTTATCAATGGTGAAATTTTCTGAACTAGAAATTCAAAATCAGCAGTGGTCATTCTAATCCATCGACGATAACCTTCAGTGTCCTAATGTTTTAAAAATAGAAATTGCTGCACATTGTACATTGATTTACAAATTGTTTTCATTTATAATTAAAAAATTTACCTTAAAACTAACAAAACATATTACTTTAGAACAATGTTATAAATTGTACATACTTTAAAATGCACAAAGAATTGTACATATTAAGTATTTAAAATTCTTGAAAAGAATCAGAAAACTCAAACTACAATTAAAAAGTTTAAACATTAAATATATATATGTATTAGGCATAAATAAACAAATGCTCATAAGTAATATAGTTACACTGTATATTGCAGGGATAAAAATTTCTTAATTAATAATTAAATCATTAATTGTATTTCTATGAGTTGTACAGGCATCAGAGTAGGAAAAAAAAAAACAGGTTTTTTTTTTTTTAAACTAACTATTCCCCCCCCCCCCCCCCTTGTTTTAGGATAAAAATGTCGATTCGCAACAAGTTTGTCCAAGAGTATCATCTGTCATAAATATACCATAATTATGATATTCAAATAATACTTTTAACTAATGTACATTAGTGTTACCTACTTTTCAAATAATTACAAAAAATTCTAAGAATATTGGAAGATAACATTTTTTAAATTAACATTGGTATAATTGTATTAATTTTTTTTAAAAATGTAGACTTTATTGATAATTTTTAATTGTCAAGTTAATCTGAAATAGTGTTGCAAATTTAATCATTAAAAATAAATAAAAACTACCACTTGCTCTATCTACTAGTAGTAGAGAATAATGAAGGAATTTCTTTTTAACATATTCCAATGCTTGTCTTTTTTTCATCAGCAGATAATTCAGTTCTTGAATTTTTTGTTTTTGAATCAAGCAAGTAAGAGAGCAGATGAGCTGGTGTTGCAACCATGTTATAACGTTCATCTATTTTCCTCAACACTTCTTTCTTTAATTTTAAATCTGTCATTTTTTATAAACGTTCTAACCATAAACCGCATGTTTATAAATGAAATACATAGTATGGTATGTAATTAAAGGCATATTAAGTAGACAACAGAGAACTTACCTCTAATGCTAGTTCTCGCATGAGATTTTCATAGCAGCCCAGTTTATTTCTTCTTTGTAACCACTTTCTGGACCAAGCAGATCTCTTCGGTCTAAGTCGAGTTTTCTCCTTATTTATTAAATCAATCACTGCAGTAATGGCTAATACTGTAGTACATATTTTAATATTTTCTAATCTATCCATCGCGTACAACAAATTGCAACCTCACACTCGTTAACGCATGCACGATAAACGTCATTCCATATACGCAGGAGCGATTAATCGCCAATTTCAGGTACGCAAGCGCGTTTAAACGCCAATTCCAGACGTTTGCTTTTGCGATTCAAAAGCAACCCTACCCGATGTTTTTTCATCGCGAAAGGGAATCGTATCTTGAATCCGTTGCATTTTAAACGGGTACGCGTTGACGTGTGATAAGGCCTTAACAGTCTCGTTCAGTCTTTCAGCCGAGAAAACAAACGCTTGGACAGCAACTGGGACCGTCCCGTCCCAATACTTTCGCTGAACGCCTCGACAGAAGCTCTCGGACACTCTAACAGTCCCTATCGAGAGATCTCTGCTCCCAACACTCACAGAGGTTCGCGGGCCCCTTGGCTTTCACCTCGTCTCCGCGCAGCACACTCACGGCACTGCTGTGGACGGGACTCTGCGAGGCTCAACACCAACACTCGGGGTTCGCAGGCCCTTGGTCTCCGCACAGCGCACTATCGTCACTGATCTCTCTGCGGGACTCTGCGAGGCTCAACACCAACACTCGGGGTTCGCGGGCCCTTGGTCTCCGCACAGCACACTATCGTCACTGCTCTCTCTGCGGGACTCTGCGAGGCTCAACACCAACACTCGGGGTTCGCGGGCCCTTGGTCTCCGCACAGCACACTATCGTCACTGCTCTCTCTGCGGGACTTTACGAGGCTCAACACCAACACTCGGGGTTCGCGGGCCCTTGGTCTCCGCACAGTACACTATAGTCACTGCTCTCTCTGCGGGACTTTACGAGGCTCAACACCAACACTCGGGGTTCGCGGGCCCTTGGTCTCCGCACAGCACACTATCGTCACTGCTCTCTCTGCGGGACTTTACGAGGCTCAACACCAACACTCGGGGTTCGCGGGCCCTTGGTCTCCGCACAGCACACTATCGTCACTGCTCTCTCTGCGGGACTTTACGAGGCTCAACACCAACACTCGGGGTTCGCGGGCCCTTGGTCTCCGCACAGCACACTATCGTCGCTGCTCTCTCTGCGGGACTGACCGAGGCTCAACTCAATCTCCAGGGCATCTCCAGGGCCCCTACTTATCTCTCCGTCCAGCGGGAGAAAATTTCCTGCGCTTTCTACGCGGCGGCCCATTGGCGTTGGTCAATTTCCGCTCCTACGTTCGGTGGCTTTCAGCTCTCACCAGTGGGGGCTTCACTCCGTGGGATCAGCGACGTTCGGTCTCGAAAGGACAGAAACATGCAGCATGCTGCCTCCCCCACACTGAAGTCGGGGCACCAGTCGGTTTAAGTCAGATACAGGAAAACCAATTTACACCATAGGCTTGCATTTTCTTCTGATAATTAAATGTGGACCCTTCCCTTCTCGGAAACTGGTCCCCCTCGAAAGTGAGAACTTTAGGCGTGGGTGGTCTCTTTCTCAGAAAAAAAGCCACGAAGTTACATTTCGCTGACGATAGAGAGCAGATGGTGGCTTGCCGCGCACAAACATTATGCATCTGCTGGAACATGCCATTCTTAATGCCGTTCTCAATAGTGATGTCGTCCGTGATGGGAGACTTTACTTATGCCGAAAAAGCAAACATGCATCTCATGTACGGCCATGCAGATGGTAACGTCAGAGTTGCGCTACAAATGCATCAGAAGCGCTTCCCTCATAGACGAATGCCGGACCACAGAATTTTTGAGTGGTTGCACCACCAACTTTGTGAAAGAGGTTCTTTCCACGTCACCTGGCACGAAGCGGGTCGACCGAGACGTGTACGCAGTCCAGCACTGGAAGAAAGCATCTTGAACCTTCTGGATGATAGACCCGACTCAAGTACAAGAGCTGTTGCAAATCGCTCCTGATACATTCGTATCGTAGCTCTGCCGTTACCATCTGCACGGCCGTACATGAGATGCATGTCTGCTTTTTCGCCATACGTAAAGTCTCCCATCACGGACGACATCCCAATTAAGAATGGCATGTTTCCGCGGATGCATGATGTTTATGCGCGGCCAGCCACCACCTGCTCTCTATCGTCAACGGAGCCAACCAATAACTCCAGTTTTCCTGTCTTTTATCTGTGTTTGTGATTCAACGCTTCACCTGTCCCTATACATTCCAGTACAATAAATGATTGTTACAGTGTACTGTACCAACCCTTGAAATTTGTACCATGAATTAGAAATCACCTTGTATATATTATATATATATATATATATATATATATATATATATATATATATATATATATATATATATATATATATATATAAAATCTTTTTTAAGTAAGGAAATAAAAATATCCTTATATACCTAACAAAATACAAACTATTCTTTTCTAAAAATCCTCCCATAAATTTGAGGCATATCTTACCGTCCGGTGCGTCTTATGATCCGAAAAATACGGTAACAGTTTCAGCTATGTCACTATGTTAGTCTTTAGTCCATATATGATAAGCATATTTCATCTTTTGATCAATTTAGGAAATAAAAAAGTATTTTATGAAAAAAAAATTTAATTGGGAGTTGGAAGGGTAGGAGGATATTTTTAAGCTGCCAGTACACACAGACGATACGTCATTCTAAAAAGAATCCATTAGATCAGGGATTCTGAACAAGGGAGGAGGGGAATACTTTCCCTAGGGGGAAATTTTAGGGTTTCAGGGCGGAGGGTAGGACGATATTTTTCACATGCCAGTACAAACAGACGATACGTCATTCTAAAAAGAATCCTTAGATAAGGGATTCTGAACAAGGGGGGAGGGGGTTATACTTTCCCTAGGGGGAAATTTTATGGTTTCAGAGTGGAGTGTTGGAGGATATTTTTAACATGCCAGTACACACAGACGATACGTCATTCTAAAAAGAATCCTTAGATCAGAGATTCTGAACAAGGGGGGGGGGGGGGAATACTTTCCCTAGGGAGAAATTTTATAGTTTCAGGGCGGAGTGTAGGAGGATAGTTTAACATGCCAGTACACACAGACGATACGTCATTCTAAAAAGAATGCTTAGATCAGGGATTCTGAACAAGGGGGGGGGGGAGAATACTTTCCCTAGGGGGAAATTTTATGGTTTCAGGGTGGAGTGTAGGAGGATATTTTTAACATGCCAGTACACACAGACGATACGTCATTCTAAAAAGAATCCTTAGATCAGGGATTCTGAACAAGGGGGGGGGGGAATACTTTCCCTAGGGGGAAATTTTATGGTTTCAGGGCGGAGTGTAGGAGGATATTTTTAACATGCTAGTACAAACAGACGATACGTCATTCTAAAAAGAATCTTTAGATCAGGGATTCTGAACAAGGGGAGGGGGGGGGGACTTCCCCTGGAGG
Organism: Dolomedes plantarius; assembly: GCA_907164885.2. NCBI lineage: Eukaryota > Metazoa > Arthropoda > Arachnida > Araneae > Dolomedidae > Dolomedes > Dolomedes plantarius. The sequence goes on from OU015503.1 coordinate 53,606,871, forward strand.
GAAATTTTAGGGTTTTAGGGCTTGAATCGGGACTACAATTCTGAAAAGTGTGTTGGCCTGTAGATAATGTACAATGTGTAAAATTGTAGTACTTAATTTGTTTTTGTTTTTAAATTAATCTGCGACTTTCATTAATTGAATGCCATGGATTAAAATCAGTTCTTGATCATGCAGCATTATTTTAAGTCTGCTGTCATTATCTGTAAAGTAATTACTTCTGAATGTAAAAAAAATAAATTTTATTTGAGTTTTCAAAGCTATCAACATTTTTTATTGCTATTAAATTTGTAAAATTCTGATATTAAAAATAATCGGGGCTTGTGGCGGCCCTGTGGTACAGCGCGCTGGGTTACGGTGCTGAGGGTGCTCAGATCGAATCCCGGCGTGGCGCCACGAAAAATGCTTCCGTTCGTGTCGTCCCTTCATAGGGGGTAATGCTGTCCGCCTTTATGGTGCCCCCATAATAAAATGGGCAGTAAAATTGCGGTGTAGTATAGGCCAATGTTTCATTACAAGTGCCTCCGCATTGGCAAAAAAAAAAAAAAAAAAAAAAATAATCGAAGCAAATGTAAAAGCACTAACGCAGATTTAAGAAAAAATTATTAAACTTTTTTTTAAATGTACCAAAAAAAATTTATTTAAAAGAAATTTTAAATTGGAAAATATTTTCAGTATAATATTCAAGTTATTTGGAATGCATCTTTCGAGTTTGAAAGTTCTGGGAAGTGGGTAATATTCTGGATTATGATATTCTGAACTATTGGACCAAAAAAAAAACGTTGAGAACGACTGCGTTAGATCAAATCTAATCAACCATTTACTACTCACCAGAAGTTTTCCCAAAACGCCCTTGTGTGTTTAAAGTTGTTGCTTTTTTCGTAACTGATTTAATATGACACATAAAAGAACGTTGTACGTTACAGGAAAATGAAAAATTTTATTCGTGATAATTTATGTATGTGATTACAGCAACGGCCTTTTCATGCATTACCGCCCTAAACACTTCTGCTAACGTGTGATTCCGTTTCAGTGTTTTTGTAAGAAATTTGATAGTTTCATTGCAATTAATTTTAAAACTCCCTGTACTTCGGTTTTTTCTGAATAATAAAATATTGCGTGAAGATGCGTTTAATCGAAAATTATATGTGATTTATAATAAGACTGATTTTCGAAGGCTGAAGGAACAAGACGTGCATTATATACATACGAGTTGGTACCTGTAAAAACATGACGCCTGGATAGTAAATACAAGTACTAATAAACAAATTATACTAATTTCATTCAGATTTAATTCTATATCTCACAAACATAATTAACAATAAAGATGGCAGAGAGAGAGCTAGAGAGATTCCTCGGAATAAACAAATTAACCTGTTTATGTGGCCTTGTGCTTAGTAAGCATCTAAAGCCAGATTTAAACATGTCCCTGAGCATGCGCAGAAAGCAATTTTTAATTGTAAATTATCGCTAACTAAGAGAAATTGAGGTTACAAAAACCAAATTTGACAAATCTGCAGATTCCAATCTTTCGTTTAAGACCAAAATAAAGTAAATTGATGCAGTAGTTTTCAGTGGCGCATCCAGGATTTTTTCTTGGGGGGGGGGAAGCGAGATGAACGGATAAAAATATTTATAATACAAAATCAATATTCATAATGCAATTTCTATTTCTTTTGGAGGGCCAGGGCCCCTTGCCCCAACCCTGGGTGCGCCACTGGTAGTTTTCTCTCACGGACTGCCCAAAGAATCGGCTTAGAAACTTAAATATATAGATATCGACAGCGTAATACGTCTACTACAATAAACATTTGTTATTTCTTTTAGTTCGTATCGATTATTTTGCAGATAAACAATTTCCTGCCCAAGCTTTCATTCGTATAGGTTTATCAATTTATAAGGAATACGTCAACCCTGGAGGCCTTTTACGAGAAAATAGAATGATTGTGATGTTTTTACGTGACCGATCGAAGAGAGACTCGTAAGAGATCGAAGAGAGTTGCATTTTGTTATTGGATATATTGGATAACTAGCCGGGCTTCGCCTAGCTACGCTCAAGCCATCCGTCCACCAGATGAAGATTGAATGAAGTGTGAAAAATTTTACACATGATCAAAAATTTCAGTGATTGGCGCTGTGAATGATTCATGCTGTGAATGATTTTATTTACGGATATTTATCGGATAGCGGTGGAGTCTGCTTTTAGAATTAAAATACAGTCGGACCTCTATATATCGAACTTCCATATATCGAAAGTCTCTATATATCGAACAGTTGGTGAATCCCCGTTTTCATTAGGTAGAGAAACTATCTCTATATAACGAAAGAAATTTCTATATATCGAATTTTTTTCCCTAAAGATTCTTAACGTGGCACTCGATTTTTCTGTCCAGTAAAGATTTTTCCCTTAGGGATTTTTTAGACATTGATGTAATCATCATTGTTTCCGATTACCTCACAGATGACGACATCATAAACTCACTTCAGGAAGAACAAACTGACATCCAAGAACATGAGGAGACTCTAACTGAGAAAGAAATCATTAATCCTTCGAAAAAAGAAATGCGCGCAGCATTTGATATAATCCGTCGTGGTCTTCTATTCGCGGAAAATGTCCCGGAGGCAGTATTTAGTGGACTTAATAATTGTGAACACTTTTATGATGAATTTTCTTCTAAATTTATTGTACAACAAGACATTAGAAAGTTTTTTACAAAAATGTCAATCAATTGCGTTTGTATTTAAAGGTATGTAAATTTTGTTTGACAATTAAATCTAGTATAATTAATTTATTGATATTTTTTAATCGATAATAATTTTCCTTTATGAATGTACGTAATTTGTAGTAATATGATTCATATTTAATTTGTTGATATGAAAGTGATTTCGTATATTAGAAGAAAATGCACATTTTCTTGCAATACAATGTATCACCAATAATTTAAGCATAACCGTTTCTATATATCGAATTTTTTTCGGGAACCGTCGACTTCGATATATGGAGGTCCAACTGTATCTGTAAAATTGGCATCTTATGATTGACGATGTAATGAGAGTTCATTCGACTTCCTGCAAATATCCCCCCCCCCCCGAGAGATATCAAACATTCCGTTGCCATCATACGATTGTGTGAAGTTCGTCACGGTATAAAAAATACCTAAAATTATTAGAAAAGAGGTTTTAAATTAATAAATTGCTGATTCCCACACCACGCTAGGCGTACAGCAAAGGCGCCTTATCGTCCTTTTACGATATTTGCAAGGCGAGGATACCGCAGTAGGGATATTTTTCCTTGAAAAAAAAATCGTATAATTTTATAATGGATTCTGTAGCACAAAAAATACGCCCTGATACGCTGAGGCTAATAATAATAGAAATAATAATTTAAAATGTACAAAGTAATGCATGATTGCATGCAACCAAAAAAGAAAAATTTGGTATTCGTATAAACATCCACCACCACCTGGTATAATATGAGCATACCTGCATTAGAAAAAGAAATTTTCATGTGCCAGTCTGGAATTGAATTCTAACAGAACAGCATTAACCTCTTGAGACTCGAGCAAAATAAAATTTGAATGTTTTCATAATTATAGTTTATTAAAACGAATGGGCATTAAAAAGCTTGTTTTTCAAGAAATTAATGATTTTAAATTTTTAATTTTTGCAGGGGAGCACATTCATTTTATTGGATGTTGAGGTCATAAACACGATAAATAATGACAAACCCTCACCAAAAACATTTAAACAAAAAACTTCATTTAGGTAAAGTAATAAACTTTTTAAAGTTAATACTAAGTGCATTATTGAAATTTAAACTCAAATTAAAATAAAAAGTTAATTATTGAATTTTAAAAGTTTATTACTAATAGTTAATAGCAGTTAATTACTTATCAATTTACATTAAGAAACATGAAAAACTTTAAAACAATTTCTTTAAGCAGTAATACGCAAAAAAAATTTTGCAAACTGTACCACTAAAAGCTGTAAATAAAAAATGTCAAATTGTGGAATAATTGTTCACGAAAATGAATTTAAAAACTAATACCAGTATAAATAACTTAAAAAAAGCATGTGAAATGTTATACGGATGAATGAAAAGAAAGGCCGATATTAAAGAATAAAAATTTATAATTAAAGTCCTCAGAATTCAGATAGATTTAGCCTTTCATCATTGGACCAATAAAATAGGAAATATAAAACGCACGCACGCGCATGCGTGCTGACTTAGCCCTCAGAATTCAGCTAGATTTAGCCTTTCATCATGGGAACAAAAAAATATGAAATATAAAACGCACGCACGTGCATGCGTGCGTACTTAGCCCTCAGAATTCAGCTAGATTTAGCCTTTCATCATTGGACCCCAAAAAAGCTGAAATAGGAATGCACGCACTCACGCACACACGCGCATGCATGCGTGCATTAGTTGGTTAGTTAGCGTGCGTGCGTGCATTAGTAGATTAGTTAGCATGCGTCAGTTAGCTGCTGTCAAATTTAAATTTGAATAAAAATTTTTATTGAAAAGTTAGTAACATGCAGCATGCATTAGTTACTTAGAAACATGCATGCATGCATACATGCATTTGTTAGTAACATGCATGCATGCATGCATTAGTTAGTTAGTTAGTTAGAAAGATGCATGCATGCATTAGTTAGTTAGTTAGTTAGAAAGATGCATGCATGCATTAGTGAGTTACTCAATGAAGAAAATAACTGGTGTTATTACCAAAAGCACCATATGAACCGGAGCCTAATTCCTTTAAAAAGGAACAAAATGAGTAACTCCAGTTAACCATGTAATCCACTATTGTAACAGATGCATCAAAATGTGAGAATAGAGTTTAAAGCAGCCAAAACTGCAATTATGTCGGACGCAGGTACTCCGCCTAACCTACAAATTGCTTTTGGTAATAACACCAGTCATTTTCTTCAGTGGCGTTGTGTTGTTTGATGACTTTTTATTAGAACATTGATTCATATTTTTTGTTTGTTTATAGCAGTTACTTTATATGTGGTATTTAGTGCAATTAACATGTGTTTGATTTGATCTGTATCAGACTTTATTTTTTGACTGTTGCGAAGCTGGTTGTTTGTATATTCCTATTCCATCTTATAGTGAGACTCAATTTTATAACACTATTGATTTTATGATATATTTTATACGTTTTGTATTTGTTATGTGATTTTAGTAACATGCATGCATAAGTTAGTTAGTTAGTTAGTTAGAAACATGCATGCATGCATTAGTGAGTTAGTCAGTCAGTCAGTTAGTAACTGAAGAAAGTGACTGGTGTTATTACCAAAAGCACCATATGAACCACAGCCTAATTCCTTTAAAATGGAACAAAATGAGTAACTCCAGTTAACCATGTAATCCACTGTTGTTACAGAGGCATCAAAATGTGAGAATAGAGTTTAAAGCAGCCAAAACTGCAATTATGTCGGACCCAGGTACTCCGCCTAAACTACAAATTGCTTTTGGTAATAACACCAGTCATTTTCTTCAGTGGTGTTGTGTTGTTTGTTGACTTTTTATTAGAACATTGATTCATATTTTTTGTTTGTTTATAGCAGTTACTTTATATGTGGTATTTAGTGCAATTAACATGTGTTTGATTTGATCAGTATCAGACTTTATTTTTTGACTGTTGCGAAGCTGGTTGTTTGTATATTCCTATTCCATCTTATAGTGAGACTCAATTATAACACTATTGATTTTATGATATATTTTATAAAGTATTGTATTTGTTATGTGATTTTTATACTATGTACCATAATAAATACTTACTTAAAGTTGGATTGATTATATTTTTTTGTAAATCCATGAAACCTAAATGTATTAGAAACATAGAATAAATAACACAGTATAAATAACATAGAAAAATAAGCATGTGAAATGTTATACACCCAAATAATAAAAAAAATCCAATATAAAAATATATAAATTTTTAATTAACTCCTCAGAATTCAGCTAGATTTAACCTTTCATCTTTGGAGCAAAAGAAGCTGAAAAGTAAAATATAAAATGTATACATTTATAATAAACCACTTAAAGCTGAAAAGGAAAAAATGTCAAATTGTCTCTTGGAAAGTAAAGAGTTTTAAAAAGTAAAGCTGAAAAGTAAAAATGATATTTTGTCGAATGTTTGTTAAACAAAATTGATTAAAAAAGTAAAAACAGCATAACTAACATTTAAAAAAAAACATGTGAAATATTATACACATCTCAGAATTTTAGTAAATTCAGCTTTTCATTATTCTACCACTAAAAGTTTAAAAGTAAAAATGTCAAATTGTGTAATGTTTGTTAACAAAAATTAATTTAAAAACTAAACACAGTATAAATAACACAGATTTAATAACAGTATAAATATCATAAAATATATACATTTATAATAAATCACTAAAAGCTTAAAAGTAAAAATGTCTAATTGTCCATATAAATACCTCCATAAATGCAGGATTCTGTAGCCAAAAAAAAAATAAAGTATTAAAATATTGGCTAAAGGCACTGACTGATGAAAAAAATTAACAGAAATCTGCAATTTGGGCTACACGCACCATAAATGCAAGATTCTGTAGCAATAATAGAAACATCCTGTCCTTATTAAACTGCATATAAATCTTTGTTCAATTAAACTGATCCAAATATTATCTCAAGTACCTTCATAAACTATGTTTCTTGTTTCTTGATTCAGGGTTCAATATGAATGTTTGTTAACCAAAGTCAATATTTTTTGTTTGTTTATAGCAGTTACTTTATATGTGGTATTTAGTGCAATTAACATGTGTTTGATTTGATCAGTGAAGCGTCTTTAATTGTAGGTGAATAATAATTATAATAATAATAATAATAATAACGCTTCTCTGACTCCAATATAAATATTATTTATTATATATTAGATGTTGCTTATATAACTAAATAATTAATCTACTTTTTGACGTCGAATACATCTAACTGGCACAACCAAAAACATTGATTCTTCTCTTTTTTTATATCACCTCTGTTGCCACACATGTTCAACTTATTTAATTAAAATCTTGATGGCCAAACGATAAATTGATGTGGAATAAATTGATGAGGATTTAATTGTCGTCTGCCGAAGCGACACTACACACCCCCTTCCCAGTAACAGCGATTACGGAAGATAATCTTTTAAGTGACTGGGAAACTTCACATGTCGGCCAGTTCTGGTAGTCTTTGAATTTTCTTCGGCAGCCTTAAGCTCAGGTGTTTCGTCAAGTTTTGTTTTCTTGGAATGTGGTTCATGGTAGGGGATATCGGATTCTTTCATTAGAAAACATGGTTTTACTCTGTCGATCGAAACTCTTTTTACTTTTCCCTGGATTTCAATATCGAAATACTTATCCTTTCTTGCCTTTACAGGATAGGGTCCAAAATAGACAGGCTGTAGTGAAGAATTGTTGATGTTGTTGTATAGGAATACGTGAGAACAATTGGAAAGTTGTTTAGAAACAAAAACTTTTCTATTTCCGTGGGTTGTGGTAGGACTTGGCTTAATTTCTCTTATTATTTTCTGAAGGTTTTGAGAAAATTCCGACTGTTTCATGAGAGGTGCTGTTGAAAAGAATTCTCCAGGTAATGCTAAGGCTGTTCCGTATACAAGTTCTGCTGATGAGCAACCCAAATCTTCTTTGATGGCAGATCTTATACCTAAAAGAACGAAAGGCAATGCTGATAGCCATGACTTTGATTCCAGCAGGTGGCATTTTAGGCTTGCTTTCAAAGCTCTGTGCTGTCTTTCGATCAAACAATTCGCCTGCGGATGATACGCAGTCGTAGTATTCGTATGAAAACCGAGATATTTTCCCAAGGCTTGAAAAAGTTGACTATCAAATTGTCGACCTTGGTCGGATGTTATGCGATTTGGTATTCCGAAGCGTGAAAACCAGGTATGAACCATAGCTTTAGCGATTGATTCTGCTGATTGATCTTCCAACGGCACCGCCTCAATCCATCGAGTATAACGATCGATTATAGTTAGGAGATATTTGAATCCTTTGCAAATAGGTAACGGTCCAACCAAATCTATGTTTAAATGTTGGAATCTATGTGGGGGTATTTTGAATTCTCCCAGAGCTGACTGTGTATGTCTGTGGATTTTGCAACGTTGGCATGATATACATGCTCTAGTCCACATTTGACAGTCTTTTTTCATGTTGGGCCATATAAAACGTTTCGTAATCAATTTTATTGTGGATCTTATTCCGGGATGAGATAAGTTATGGATTGATGAAAATATTTTCTGCCGAAATTTTGCGGGTATGTATGGGCGATTATAATTTGTAGAAGTATCGCAGTAGATTTTCTTGTCGCTGTCCGGCATAGGAATTTGTAAGATTCTTAAGTTTGGGTTGTTTCTCAGTATTTCCAAATCTTCATCTTCTTGAACGTTTGCTATAGTTTGTAAGTCTATTGAAGATGGCACAGAAATGGTGTCTATACGAGAGAGTGTGTCAGCAACGGTATTTTCATCCCCTTGAATGAACTGGATATTAGTTGAGAACTGGCCAATGTATGACAGTTGCCTAGCCTGCCGTGTCGAGGCTTTTTCCAAATCTTGTTGGAAGGCAAATGTTATTGGCTTGTGATCCGTATATATTGTAAAAGATCGACCTTCTAAGACGTATTTGAAATGTTTCACTGCTGTGTAGATGGCTAATAGCTCTCTGTCATAGGCACTATATTTTCTCTGTGTTGGCGTGAGAGATCGAGAAAAGAAACTCAAGGGTTGTTTTTCATTATTCACGATCTGATGTAAAACAGCTCCAATAGCAGTATCGGAGGCATCTGTCGTTAATGATATTTCAGCCTTTTCGGATGGGTGAGTTAAAGTCGTGGCATGACTAAGTGCATCTTTTAAAGCTCGGAAAGCGTTTCCTGTTTCTTCCGTCCAAGTTACTTCTTTTCTGCAGTTCTTTTTGATACCACTGAGCAATGCTGTTAAAGGTTGTTGCAATTTTGCACAATTGGGTATAAATCGGTGATAAAAATTCACCATACCTAAAAAGCGTCTTAAACTAATGAATGTCTTAGGTTCTGGAAAGTTATTGATTGTATCAACTTTCGTTGAAGAGGTTTAAGCCCTTCAGCTGACACTTCGTATCCAAGAAATGCAAGTTTAGTTTGACCGAATTTACATTTTGCCGCATTAATGCATAGACCATATTCGTTTAGTCTTTCGAGGACTGCTCTTACATGTTGCTGATGAATTTCTTCATCAGGAGAGGCTATTAGAATGTCATCCAAGTAGCAAAATACAAAATCTAGTCCATACAGCACCGAGTTCATGAAACGTTGGAACGTTTGGGCCGCATTGCGTAGGCCGAACGTCATGAAAGGGAACTCGAATAAACCGAAAGGCGTGAGAATTGCTGTTTTCGGTATATCTTGCTCGCGAACCGGTATTTGTTGGTACGCTCTAATGAGATCAATGGAAGAGAAAATTGTTGTTCCCGCTAAAACATAACTGCAATCCGTTAAAAATGGAAGAGGGTATCTATCAGGGATCGTAACATTGTTTAATGCTCGATAGTCCCCACAAGGTCTCCAATCTCCAGATTTCTTCATAGCCAGATGTAGTGGGCTCGACCAATTACTTTTAGACGGTCTGCATAAACCCATTTGAAGCATAAATTCAAACTCCTTTCTGGCTGCTTTGAGTTTTTCTGCCGATAACCTCCTAGCCTTAGCGAAAACGGGTGGACCTCTGGTTTCTATGTAATGTTCGATGTTATGATTTTTGACCTTATTGTTAACTACATTCAGTTTTAGCAAATCCGGAAAATCGTTAATAATATTTTTATATGGATCATGTACGGCATTTAGAATAGGAATATTATTATTATTTTGAAAACAAGGAGTTCCTTTACTTACTAACAATGTAGTGTCATCAATCAATTTGCGATTTTTGGAATCTACCAAAAGGTTAAAATTTGCAAGAAAATCTATACCTATTATCGGTCTGTTCACATCCGCAATTACAAAGGGCCAAATGAACAATCGTCTGAGTCCAAGATCAAGCTTGAGTAACTTTTGGCCATATGTTTTAATTTTCGTGCCATTTGCAGCAAATAGTTCTAATTTCGAGACAATTCTTTTATCTGCAGGTAATGGAGGAATAACGGACAGTTCTGCCCCGGTATCTATTAAAAACTGGGTGGCCGATTCTTTGTCGCTGATGAAAAGACGACTCAGCTCTACCCCTTGTCTCCCTGTCGTCAATGAGAGACGGGGGGCTAGTTTTCCGGGTTGTTTGTCTGCGATCCAGATGAGAAGTTACACGGTTGTTTACACTTAAATGACTTGTCGCCGAATTTTTCGTGATAGTAACAGATATTACTGGACCTGTTACCACTGAAACTCCTACCTCTTGATTTGGTTCGGTAACGATAATGCGAACGACTGTGCCGTTGTCTGGATAAAATAGAAACTTGTAAACTAAGTTCATTCATCTATTTTTGTAAGCTTTCAATCAGCCCCGAGTTTACGGTAATGGACGAAGTAGCAGCTATTTGGGGGGTAATAGGATTTAATTTCCAAATCTTATCAGCCATCGTCGCCACTTTTGACAAATCTTCGCCACTAACAGATATAATGCTGCGCATATTAACAGGTAGACGCTGGAGCCACAATGTTTTTAGGAAAGTATCTGTAACTTTGTCACCTGCCAAATTACGCATTTCACACAGTAACTGAGATGGTTTTTTATCTCCCAGTTCTAACTCACTCAGTAATTTTTGAGTTTTTTGAGTCTCCGAGTCTGCATATAATGAAATTAATCTGTCCTTGATGGCTTGATATTTGCGATCTTGTGGCGGACTTAGTAGCATATCAGATACGTGTGACAAAATCTCGGGTTCTATGGAACTTATCACATAATCATATTTTGTTTGGTCTAGTTATTTTTGCATTTCTAAATTGTGCTTCTAGCTGAAGGAACCATATCTTCGGATCTGGTTTCCAAAAATAAGGAGCTTCGACGCTTACCTTGGCGACAGCCGCAGTTGTAGCACTAGGGTCATTTTCATTGCTTGCATCTTCGTCAGCCATAGTAGGATTCTATCACGTCCGGGTCACCAATGAAGCGTCTTTAATTGTAGGTGAATAATAATTATAATAATAATAATAATAACGCTTCTCTGACTCCAATATAAATATTATTTATTATATATTAGATGTTGCTTATATAACTAAATAATTAATCTACTTTTTGACGTCGAATACATCTAACTGGCACAACCAAAAACATTGATTCTTCTCTTTTTTTATATCACCTCTGTTGCCACACATGTTCAACTTATTTAATTAAAATCTTGATGGCCAAACGATAAATTGATGTGGAATAAATTGATGAGGATTTAATTGTCGTCTGCCGAAGCGACACTACAATCAGTATCAGACTTTATTTTTTGACTGTTGAGAAGCTGGTTGTTTGTATATTCCTATTCCATCTTATAGTGAGACTCAATTTTATAACACTATTGATTTTATGATATATTTTATACGTTTTGTATTTGTGATGTGATTTTCGTAACATGCATGCATAAGTTAGTTAGTTAGTTAGAAACATGCATGCATGCATTACTGAGTTAGTCAGTCAGTCAGTTAGTTATTGAAGAAAGTGACTGGTGCTATTACCAAAAGCACCATATGAACCAGAGCCTAATTCCTTTAAAATGGAACAAAATGAGTAACTCCAGTTAACCATGTAATCCACTATTGTTACAGAGGCATCAAAATGGGAGAATAGAGTTTAAAGCAACCAAAACTGCAATTATGTCGGACCCAGGTACTCCGTATAAACTACAAATTGCTTTTGGTAATAACACCAGTCATTTTCTTCAGTGGCGTTGTGTTGTTTGTTGACTTTTTATTAGAACATTGATTCATATTTTTTGTTTGTTTATAGCAGTTACTTTGTATGTGGTATTTAGTGCAATGAACATGTGTTTGATTTGATCAGTATCAGACTTTATTTTTTGACTGTTGCGAAGTTGGTTGTTTGTATATTCCTATTCCATCTTATAGTGAGACTCAATTTTATAAAACTGTTGATTTTATGATATATTTTATAAGTATAGTATTTGTTATGTGATTTTATACTATGTACCATAATAAATACTTACTTAAAGTTGGATTGATTATATTTTTTTGTAAATCCATGAAACCTAAATATGTATTAGTAACATAGAATAAATAACACAGTATAAATAACATAGAAAAATAAGCATGTGAAATGTTATACACCCAAATAATAAAAAAAAATCCAATATCAAAATATATAAATTTATAATTAACTCCTCAGAATTCAGCTAGATTTAACCTTTCATCTTTGGATCAAAAGAAGCTGAAAAGTGAAACATAAAATGTATACATTTATAATAAACCACTAAAATCTGAAAAGGGAAAAATGTCAAATTGTTTCTTGGAAAGTAAAGAGTTTTAAAAAGTAAAGCTGAAAAGTAAAAATGTCATTTTGCCGAATGTTTGTTAAACAAAATAGATTAAAAAAGTAAACACAGCATAAGTAACATTTTAAAAAAAACGTGAAATATTATACACATCTCAGAATTTTAGTAGATTCAGCTTTTCATTATTCTACCACTAAAAGTTTAAAAGTAAAAATGTCAAATTGTCTAATGTTTGTTAACAAAAATCAATTTAAAAAGTAAACACAGTATAAATAACATAGATTTAATAACAGTATAAATATCATAAAATATATACATTTATAATAAATCACTAAAAGCTTAAAAGTAAAAATGTCTAATTGCCCATATAAATATCTCCATAAATGCAGGATTCTGTAGCAAAAAAAAATTAATAAAGTATTAAAGTATTGGTTAAAGGCACTGACTGATGAAAAAAATTAACAGAAATCTGCAATTTGGGCTACACGCACCATAAATGCAAGATTCTGTAGCAATAATAGAAACATCCTGTCCATATTAAACTGCATATAAATCTTTGTTCAATTAAACTGATCCAAATATTATCTCATATACCTTCATAAACTATGTTTCTTGTTTCTTGATTCGGGGTTCAATATGAATGTTTGTTAACCAAAGTCAACTAAAACTGAACACAGTATAAATAACATAGGAAAAAAACATGTGAAATGTTATACACATCTCAGAATTTGGATAGATTCAGCCTTTCATCACTAAAAGCTGAAAAGTAAAAATGTCAAATTGTCTTTTGCCTTGTGAACTCTGCATGAAAAATTAAACACAATATAAAAAAGAGATGGGAAATGTCATACACATCAATACTAAAAAACAACGAATAAATTTTGGTTCTAATTTGACTCTTAGTGTGCTTCACTCTTGAAAATAGTTATTCACAGATGTACGTGCTTCCAAACGTTGATGACCAGAATAACGCTTGATTATGCAGTGAAGGATATTTATATCTGGGCAGGTATGATTTATGAGTACAACAAAGTGACTCGATTGGATTTCTCTTTAAGTTAGATGTCAGATTGCAATTCTATGCATTCTATTGGACAATTTGCTAGCATTATATCTGTATCGACTGTAAATAGAGTAGAAAACATGCGAAAAAAAATTGTTTATTTTCCCAAAAGTCCTGAAATCAATTTTAAATTCTTGTACTAAATCGGAAAGTAGGGCTGCGTATTTTGTAACATTTTTAGAATTGTGCTTGGTCAGCGTCTCGAAATGAAAAAAAAAATTAACATTTAATTTGGCTTGCCATAATTTCAACTTCATGGATTTTACACTGAAGTAAAATCCATGAAATGACGGGTGTTTGAGTCATTTAAATGGGCATTCAGATCTTTCAAAATCTGCTAAATCTGCAAGTCAGTTATCATAAAGTTCTGGCAGAGATTACTTTTCAATGTCATAAAAAATTTTATATCATCAAGTAGGCTATAAAACCTTTTTAATATTTTCTCCACTGAGCTACCTTATTTCTTAAAAGTATCGCCATATTCAGCATCCAAGCTTTTAAGAAATTCCTGAAACTGGCTATGAATCAATCCCCAAGCCTTCATAAAATTCACCATTTTGAAGATGATTTGCATAACATGGTCCATTTTTTTCCTTTTCCTCATTACTTTTTATATCAAGGCAGGCTGTTAATTTTTTTTTTCGCTTTGAGCTCTCTCACTCTCTGGGCCTCACTAACACTTGCTTTGGGCCGCATGCGGCCCGCGGGCTGGACACCCCTGTATTAAAATATAAGTAAAAGACCTTGGCAAACGTAAAAATTAATAAAAATCTGAAATTAGGGCTCCACACACCATAAATGCAAGATTCTGTAGCAATAAACATCACCATAATTAATATCTGCATAACAAATGTCTAAATAAATGCAAGATTTTGTAGCAAAAATATTAAAGTATAGGTAGAAGGCATTGACAAACAAAAAAAATTAATAGAAATCTGCAATTAAGAGTTCCACGCACCATAAATGTAAGATTCTTTAGAAAAGGAAAAATTAAAGTATAGGTAGAAGCCACTGAGAAACGTAAAAATTAATAGAAATCTGTAATTAGGGCTTTACTCACCATAAATGCAAGATCAGTTGTTTTCAATCAACTAATATAACCAAACGTGTTATTTTTCACACCTTCATTAATATTATCCTTATGTTGAAAGGGTCAAAATACAGAGATGAAGCTAAACGTAAGAGCAACGTATGGTTAAACATAAATATTGTATGGAATATGTGAGATTAAGTAATTAAAAAACATGAGTCTTTATAAAATCAAAGTAACAAAAAAAAATTATTGCTTTCATAGCACATAAAAATATTTATTGGTAAATAAAGGTTTTTTTTATTATATATGAAGCATTCAGCTTTAATATAATTTTTTTAACAAAAAGGACTAAAATTAATACAATAAATATATTTCTATTTTACGGGGCAAAACATATATCTATCTATATAAATAAAGCAAAGTGTCTATGTATGTATGTATGTAACGTATACAAATCTACATTTCTTGACGAATCTGGTTGAAACTTGGTATACTTATGTTTTGAAGCCTTAAGATAATTCTAAGATAAGTTTGGAAGCTTTAAAATAATTCTAAATAAATACAGTTTTTAAATAAAATTTCATCTCCAGACGATGGAATCAATCATTCATAAGAACTGCGCATGTGCACCTACCTATTGGATGTTAATTCTAGATGTCCAATGTAAGTGAGCGCATGGATTTGTTATTTCGTAGTTATTTAAAGTTAATTTTCTAATATTACTCCTTTAGTTTTCTTTGCCGGACAGTCCTTAAAATATGAAATATTATAATTTTTTTTTAATTGAATAACAGTAGAATTGATATTTCAGTAGTATTCAAAAGTTATACGATGAGAAAAATAAATGTAATATAAATTAAATGAGTAAAAAAAATTATATCCTCCTCGTTATAAATTCAGCTAACATACTGAAATTTGCATTTGGTTATATTGCATATATTTTCCCATAAACTTTTATTTCAGCAAAATTAGGATCACTGAGTAAGTAAAGATAAAAATAATTGAATTATAGCTCTCATTTTCTTGTGATACTATTTTTACCATACATTTTTACAATACAATGAATAGTGTTGCGGGGCCACTACCAATAAGTGGGGTTGTGTTGGGCTGAACAACTCCCCTAGCCTACATAATATTTTTTCATGTTTTCCTAACTCTTTCAAATAAAAATTTGTTTGTTAAACATCGTATCGTTTCACATAACTATTTTTCCTTATTTATGCACAAAAAAAAAAAATTATTGATAAAATAGACACATTAAAAGAATGCACGAATTCAATTCATTTTTAATATAATTGTTTCTTAAATTCTGATATAATTGTTTCTTAAATTGCTATTAAATTCTGTTGCTCTTTCTCTGTCTGAATGGCGCCTTTTGGCGATGGGACTTTCTGCACAGTCCATAACGGTACGAAGAACATATGCTTTACTTCAACCCAAGAAAAAATTCACATTCAAATTACCTAAAACATGGAAGAAACCCAAAAAAATGCTGTAAACTACTGAAATTTAAAAAGTGATTACAATCAAAACTGAAAACAATAAATAAGGTGAAATTAGTTTTTTAAAAATTAAAAATAAGTGAAAAAACAAATATTAAAACAACAATACAATATAGATAAATATTAAAAAGAAGATGATACAAACAAATTGAATGTAATTGTTTATTTAGCAAACAGAAAAATAATTCAAAATTTTACTCATGATTTCTTCAAATAATCTACTTATTATTATTATTTTTTTGAATAAAATATTAAAAAAAAATCAGTAATCTGGTGGACGGATGGCTTGAGCGTAGCTAGGCGTAGCCCGGCTAGTGTGAAATATAATTCTTGACAATAAATTTTGTTAACCTAGACTTATTTGTGTTTTTCAAAACGCTCAGAGGGCCTCCGGATAAACAACATTAATTGTTTTCCCATTCGGAGTCAAGATGTATAAATTTTCTTTTTTTCCAACTCTGGAACAACCTACATACAACTGACCATGGGAGAAACACGGATTTAATAGATTAAGTCCTACAACTTGTAGAGTTTGGCCTTGTGCCTTGTTGATGGTCATTGCAGAACTGAGGCGTACAGGGAACTGAAGACGTTTAAAATCAAACGGATGGTCAGATGGGATTATCGGGATTCTTGGAATTAATACTTCTTTTCCCGCACCTTGTCCAGTCATGATGGTAGAGTGAATAACATTTGGCATTAAATTCTTCACAGTAAGTCTTGTTCCATTGCACAGTATAGGTGGATTAAGATTCCATAGAAGCATTATAGGTGCACCAATTTTCAGCTCCAGAATGTGAGAAGGTACTCCTGATAACTCCAACGAATTTAAAAACTCAGTTGGGTAGTTGACTGCTTGATCTGTATCACACACAGTGTCTACCGATTTGTAAACATGAAGATTGGTAGGCAATTTCTTTAAAAGTTTCTTATTGATGGCGGCAACTGCTTCATTTGCGGGTGCAAGTCTTGATCTTTCGGCTAGCCAAGTAGCTTCATTAAAGTTATGTTCTAAGTCTGGAAATACTGCTTCTTTCAGCTGTTCTTCTGTTGTTACAATTCTTCCTATGTCTTGAGTTGATACTGAACCATCCTGATTATTCACAGCCAGTGTTCCTTTTCCTAGATTGAGTAGAATATCAGCAAATTCTTGTGCAAAGGGATCTTCATTAAGATGAACTCGCATGTTGGTCTGCAAGCCAAGTTTTACAATTCCATTCCAAATGTATGAAGATTTTATGCAGGCCTCAATTTCATCGGCTCTTGTTCCACGCGCAATGACAGGCAGCGTTTGTCGAAAGTTACCGGCCAAGACCAAAGTTATTCCCCCCATTATATTGTTGTTATGCCGAATATCACGCATGGTCACATCGAGGGCTTCAAATGCAGCTTTGTGTGACATTGTGCATTCATCCCATATAATCAGCTTGCAGTCTTGTAGAAGCTTTGCCTTTCCGGAGCGTCTTGAAATGCTGCAACTTGCTCTTTCGGTGGTTGCTAGATTCAGGGATTCAGGATTCATTTGAACGCAGAGTGAGCAGTCCTTCCTCCTACCAAGAGTGTAGCTGCAATACCAGAAGAAGCCACAGCCAGGGCAATTTCATGTTTCTGTCGTACTTTGGCTAAAAGAAGATTTATTAGAAAAGTTTTACCAGTACCACCAGGAGCATCCAAAAAAAATATTCCACCACGTTTGTTGAAAACCGCATTAAAAATTTTATCATATGCTTCCTTTTGATCCGGAACCAGTTTCGGCTCATTCTCTTCCAAGTAAGTTGCAAGTTGATCTGTATTGTAATTCATTTCACTATGCACTTCAATCGAAGTCGATGATTCTTGATCTGAAAGTGGTTGAGGCAGTCCATACGATTGTAAATCGAAACCACCGATCGATTGAATCTTGTTTTGAATGAGGTTAAGTGCCATGTTGAAAATACCATCGGTGTATTCTAAGTCCGCATTCTGTTGTTGAATTCGTGTCTGAAGAAGTATATCTTCAGAAAGATATTCCTTGTGTTTCATCCATAACTGCAGAGGATTTGACATGCAACATGTGTGCAGTATAACGGAAAAAAGATCTCGTAACATTTTGCCAGAGCGAGTTGCAGCCGCTTCTTCTAAAGTCATGTCCCAATGTTGATCATTTTCCAACAGTCCTCTAAGCTGGCAAGCCTCTTTAAATGTTTCACAGATGGTACCTTCCACTGTTTTCAGATGTTGAAATGAGGTCGGACCTTGCACTTCGTGTAGTAGCAGTCGAAGGTGAAAACATTCCGAATTACTTGGATGTACAGTGTAGACACGTCCTAACGCATCGGTTGCCTTGATCCCCGGATGTTCAGGTACATTTGTTCCTTTTTTACGCCGGTTCCATTTTTTGGAACTGCTGTTCCATGTATAATACTTTGGAACTTGATTATACAGTAGTGTTCGGGCAAAGTCATCTTCTCTGCAAAGCTTGAAAAAACTGGTGAGTGTAGTTTCTTGAGGGGTTCTAGCTCGTTCATTCGCATTTTGTTCTGTAAAATAAACCCTCTGGCCATTCTCCAGGTGGACACTTAAATGAATGACTGTGGGATAGCGTTCATGAATTGGGAAGTCGAGTATTCTCCACGCGGCTTCATTGCTGCTAACATATCTACCCATTTCATATTTATGAACTTCACTACCCTCATTTTCTGTATTGGTCACCACGTAGACAGCCATATCAGATCCTTTGTTGACGTATTTGCAAACGTACTTTATAGACTTCACAGAATTACAATATTCGACATTCATGTGGGCATTAAAAATCCTTGACAGAAGAGGACAATATGGAACAATCCATGAATTATCCACTACAACCAGTGAGCCTCGGATATGTATGTTCGCTGTTAAACCCCCATCTTCTGGAGATCTCCGACGATATAATGGATACCCATCTCGACCAGTTTTTGTTTCTTTTACTAAAACACGTGGAAATCTTTTTGTGCATTTACCATTTTTCATGCATGGGGAATTAGGATTAAAGTTTCCACAGGGACCATGAACCATCTGTGATGTAACAGTTGAAAAAAGAGCTGGATCTTCATCTGGATTAGGGATTTCTGCACTGATGAAATCATCTACTCTGGTCACATGAAGGGTTTGTTGAAGCCGCACTAAAATGTGCGCATGAGGCAGTCCTCGCTTCTGCCATTCGATTGTATACATAAAACAGCGCATTTTGCCAAAAATATTTACCTTTGTGATGAGATTTATCAGTGTCTTAAGCTTGAGGTGGTAGACTCTTGACATCAAATCATGACGATCTTGTGGCCTTTGACCTGGAAAGAGTTAATCTTTTATCTCCTGCGAAGTTGGATTGCAGGTAAAAGTTATAAAGAGATCCGGACGACCATAGTTCCTTACGTATGTCATCACATCTTGTGTTCGCTCATGCATATACCTTGGTCCTCCTGTAAACGTAGAGGGTAATATGATCAACTGTCCTACGTCTGCAACATTTCCATCATTTATCATAGCATCCCTCAAATGCATATACTGTTCCACTCTCAGTGTCCTCTGGTTCAAACGAATGTATCTCAGCCTTTCAGATTCGATCTTGACATAAATATCAACAATGTACTGATGGAATAGATTGTTGCTTCTGAGAATAATATTGAAAGAAGAAGACCGTACCATCATTCGAAAAGCGTAAAAGTCCATAGCAGAAATTTTTTTATTGGTCATGAGTCCTGTAGTCGGGTTGGTCTGACGCAATTCAAAATGATATCCATCTTCACCTTGCCAAAATATTAATGGATATTGAAGCGCATCATACGATCTGTGTGTTTCGGCAATTCTCTGTACACTGCCCGACCTCTTTTCTAAAATGATGTCTCGGTTACCATGTTGCTCTCCTCCAACAATTACTGCCACCTCAGATGTTGTTGGCGCATTGAATCTTCTGGGATGCTCACCTACTGGAGTTTTGTCTGCCAATATCATGATCCTTTGTTCAGGAGTAATTTCGGTCACAGCTGATTTGAAATCTTTGACATATGCGTTTTCACTGTGCAGCATTTCCTGTAATTGTAAGACAATCTCCATTTTTGTTTTGGGAACATTCTTGCAACGTTGATCAGCTTCCTCACTGTCATTTCCTAAAAAGTAAATCTGTAAAAACTTTGGCTCTTCATTTGACATTGGTTGCAGACTTCCAATTCGATGATACACTTGACCCTGTACCTTGAAAGTGGGCATGTATCCAGGTTCTCTAATTTCTTTTGTAGCTCCAAAAGACGTCATCTGAAAGCAAGAATTATAACGGCGTATATTACACTGAAAATGCCTTGCTTCTGCCGTGTTACCAGTTAACAAAGATTTGAAGGGTTCTGGAGGTTCCACTAATGGATTCAACTGCATCTTACCCCCATTACAGCACATTCCAGGAGCTACAGCCTTCCACTTCAAAGCCTGACAATATTGACATGGAAATGACATTGTTCCTATTCAACACATAGGATCAGAAGCATAATCTATTGATGGGTTATACGCAAATGCAGAATCTGTGTATAACCCATTACTTACTGGTTGTCTTTGTCTTATCCATCGAGCTTCAAGACGTTTCTCTCGATCTTCTTCAGTTTCATTTTCACGAAGATTTATTTTATAAAGCCGGGTTGCTTCACGTTCCCTCTCTCTTTCTTCTTGACTTTGATTTAAGCGAACTGTTGCTCTATAAAGGCAGTCTGATTCACGTTGACTATCACGTCGGTATGCCTCATCTCCAGCAACTGTTGATGTAGAATCTGTTTGAGATGAATGTTTAGTTTTCTTTTCCCTCTGTATGGCTCTGTATTTTTTTGCTCTTTCTCTGCCTAAACGGCGCCTTTTGGCGATGGGACTTTCTTCACAGTCCATAACAGAACGAAGAACATATGCTTTACTACAACCCAAGAGAAAATTCACATTTAAATTACCTATAACATGCAAGAAACCCCCAAAAATGTTGTAAACTACTGAAATATAAAAAGTTATTACAATCAAAACTGAAAACAATAAATAAGATGAAATTCACATTTAAATTACCCAAAACATGCAAGAAACCCCAAAAATGCTGTAAAGTACTGAAATATAAAAAGTTATTACAATCAAAACTGAAAACAATAAATAAGGTGAAATTAGTTTTTTTTTAAAAATAAGTAAAAAAAACAAATATTAAAACAACAATAAAATATAGATAAATATTAAAAATAAGAAGATTATACAAACAAATGGAATGCAACTGTTTTTTTTCTTAATGGAACCAAAAAAAACCTAAAATAGAACCAAAAAAAGTATTTAAAATCGTAGTAAGCAATGAAAATCCTTTTACACACTTAAAATTACTTTGCATGTAAGTTTATTTATGGCAAAAAATTTTGAATAAAGTATTTAAGAATGACTATCTATATACACTGCTGGCCACTGTAAATGCAACACCCTGAAGGAAACATACAAATAACATGAAATTTACAACATGCATTTGCGGAGGTGAGATATGCAAATGATTAGAATTTCAGCGCAGACGCACATCACGCGCGCCTGTGGCGCCACTTCAAAGCGCTATTTAAGGCTTGGAGATTTCGACGATTTCAAGTTCGGCAATTGTGTTTTTCTTGTGGTTTTTTCAAAAAAACGATCAATTATGCCTCGTCGAAAACAGCGATCATCTTTTGATCAAATATCCGAGTTCGACAGAGGAAGGATAGTGGCCTACCGAGATTGTGGATTATCTTTCAGGGAAATCGGTAGTCGTGTTGGACGAAACCAAACAACTGTAATGCGGATATGTGATCGTTGGATGCAGGAGGGTACGACGGACCGGCGTGTTCGATCGCATCCACCTCAGCGCACCACTTCACCTGATGACAGGCAAATTGTGCGCATGGCAGTGACGGATCGCTCAGTCACATCACGAACCACAGCACAGCACATGCAGTCTGAAACGCACCATCCAGTGTCTGCGCGTACCATTCGACGCCGTTTACAGCAGAGTGGTCTGTCCGCAAGACGTCCATTGCTTTGTCTACCCTTGACGCAGAACCACAGACGTCTCCGCCGCCAATGGTGCGATGACAGAAGGATGTGGACGGTAGAATGGAATGGAATTGTCTTTACTTGTCTTCTGTCTGCAACACCACGATGGTCGCATTCGAGTCTGGAGACACCGTGAAGAGAGGATGCTGAACAGCTGCGTTATGCACCGCCACACTGGTCCTGCACCGGGTATTATGGTATGGGGCGGTATTGGATATCACTCTCGCACACCTCTAGTACGCATTGCCGGTACTTGAAACAGCCAGCGCTACATCTCCGAGGTGTTGGAGCCAGTTGTCCTTCCTTACCTTCAGGGCTTGCCCACAGCCATATTTCAACAGGATAATGCGCGACCACACGTGGCACGCATTGTCGAACGGTTCTTCGTCAATCGCCAGATTGAATTGCTTCCCTGGCCACCTCGCTCTCCGGATCTTTCGCCGATAGAAAACATGTGGTCCATGGTTGCTCTACGATTGACCCAGATTCCATCCCCAGCTGCCACAGCAGATCAACTTTGGCAACGTGTGGAAGCTGCTTGGTCTGCTGTACCCCAAGAACTCATCCAAAGTCTCTTCGAATCAATGCCGAGGCATGTGGCAGCGGTGATCTCCAACAATGGCGGCTGCTCTGGCTACTGATTTTGGCAGGAACCACACTTCACAGAAGTCTATAAATTTAATCATTTGATACTTGGTCAACATGTTATCTACAAAATAAATTTTGTTGTGATATCTCTTGTCTTTCTTGGTGTTGCAATTTGGGTGGCCAGCAGTGTATTTAGAATATGAATAAGTTATTTAGTTTGAATTTGGAATCTTGGAAAATAAAAATTAAGAGCAGTTATTATTACAAAATGGAAATTCACATCTTTTAATCATGATTTTTTAGAATCAGCGTTATAGTGAATTTAGCAATGATTATAATTATTTTGGCTGAGCTCCCACTACGCCTTAAAAACATATATAATTAGAAATAAAAAAAAATATTTCAAAACATTATTTAGCATTCAAATCAAAATCTAAATTTAAGAATAACTATCTATATATTTTGAATAAGAATAAGTTATTTAGTATGAATTTCGAATCTGACGCTACACCATTTTTCATGCAGTTTAAATACTGCTGAGTTTTTAATTATATTTTGGAATCTTGGAAAATAAAAATAAAGAGCAGTTATTATGACAAAATGGAAATTCACATCTTTTAATCATGATTTTTTAGAATCAGCGTTGTAGTGAATTTAGCAATGATTATAATTTTTTTGGCTGAGCTCCCACTACACCTTAAAAACATATATAGTTAGAAAAAAAATTATTACAAAACATTATTAACATTCAAATCAAAAACTAAAACAATACAAATAATAAAATATTAAAAATAGAACAACATATATAGTTAGAAATAGAAAAATTATTACAAAACATTATTTAGCATTCAAATCAAAAGCTAAATTTAAGAATAACTATCTATATATTTTGAATATGAATAAGTTATTTAGTTTGAATTTCGAATCTGACGCTACGCCATTTTTCATGCAGTTTAAATTCTGTTGAGTTTTTAATTATATTTTGGAATGTTGGAAAATAAAAATTAAGAGCAGTTATTATTACAAAATGGAAATTCACATCTTTTAATCATGATTTTTTAGAATCAGCGTTATAGTGAATTTAGCAATGATTATAATTTTTTTGGCTGAGCTCCTACTACGCCTTAAAAACATATATAGTTAGAAATAAAAAAATTATTACAACACATTATTTAGCATTCAAATCAAAAGCTAAAACAATACAAATAATAAAATATTAAAAATAGAACAACTTATATAGTTAGAAATAAAAAAATTATTACAACACATTATTTAGCATTCAAATCAAAAGCTAAAACAATACAAATAATAAAATATTAAAAATAGAACAACATATATAGTTAGAAATAGAAAAATTATTACAAAACATTATTTAGCATTCAAATCAAAAGCTAAATTTAAGAATAACTATCTATATATTTTTAATATGAATAAGTTATTTAGTTTGAATGACGCTACGCCATTTTTCATGCAGTTTAAATTTTGTCGAGTTTTTAATTATATTTTTCTATTTTCGAACTTTATTTAAACTTATTTAAGAATAACTATCTATATATTTTGAATATGAATAAGTTATTTAGTTTGAATTTTGATTCTTCTAACTAACTAATTTGAAAATAAAAATTAAGAGCTTTTGTACTCACCTCGCGCTTTCCAAATTGATTGTATTTCAAAATGAAATTTCGCAAATCGAATCACTTCACTCACACTCGAACGAAAAAAATATCACTTCACATAAAAAATCAGTAAATCCACCAAAAATCAGTATATATCTAATTAATTTCAATAAAGTATTTATTATTATTAAACAATTTTAATATTTAAGTTTTCAAATAAAAAGTTTGATAAATAAAAAAATAGACATGGTGACACATTTCATTTCAGTGTTTCATTTTTTAGTGAGAATAACGCTGTGAACGAATCACCCTTTGTTTACATCGTCAAAGAGCGATGACGCTTCATTAGAATCCAAATATCTCTAAAACTATTGAATTAACAGAATAAGTGTACGCAGAAAAAATTATCAGTTTTAGAAGCTCTTTCCAAATATGTAACATTTATGTACTTTCATGAGAAAAAAAATGCACCGATTCCTGTATATTTGTCGGCCATTTTTTTCGAGGATCGGTCAGCCCGGTCGCGTTTCGGTCACGTGATCTCGACTTCCTCTTGTCTCTTTATTAATATAGAAGACTGTTAAGACATTCTCTGATATAACATTCCATATCTATATATATAAAACAGTTCCGTAACTGATTGACTCACTGACTGACATACAACGCACACACCAAACCGCTGGACCTAAACGGCTGAAATTTTGCACGGCGATTCTTCTTATAGTGTAGGGGTGCACTAAGAAATATATTTGAAAAGTTCTTCTTAGATTTTTTAAATTAAATTTTTAAGCTGTTTTAGTAACTATTTTTAAGTTTGCATTTAAAATAATAATTTGAGGGTTATGAAATTTATATCACGAGAAAGATCATAAAAATTTCTTTAAAATGAGATCTTTTCCGAATCTTTACCCCCATTTTCTGATTTTTGGTGAATTTTTAAAGATTCATTTTTATAACTTAATTTATTAAATGCTGATCCCGTGATTTCTTTTTCTGGTACTTTAAATAAATTTATCGTCACGTGCATAACAACTAAATAGACAATTTTTTTTTCTTCTGATATCGGCAGCCCCTTTTTCTTTACAAGAAATGAACTCGATTATCTACCCCACATGTGCACATCCAATTACCCGAAGGAGCATCAATAGAAAGGACAGATCAATGAATTTTCCGTTCCAGAGAGCATTTGTTGCAGATACACCTGACATGCGGCGACTGCCCTGTAATTTGGGGAACAGCTGTGATCGATGACCGACGATATTTGAGCCGCTACCGCACAATGGAGGCGTTTGCTGATTGTCGCCTAATTGACAGCTTGGGTTCTGACGGCAGGAGCGGAAGTGACCCAGCGTTTCCGGAAGTAATATCGCCGCCGTCCACACCCGAAGGTTATACGGCCCTTCAATAACAAAACTAATCATGCCAACGGCAATCCAACCCAACCGGGTCCCGAAGTTTTTTTTTTTGCAATTCGTTTACCTGTCTTTTTTTTTTAAATCTGAGGGGCTATCCACCTTCCCCTTGTAGGGGGAAGTGTATATTCATAAGTTCCTGCATAATATTCTTGATGTACCTTCTACAATAATAATCCGTAAATAATTTACTAGGGGCCCAATCTTGAAAGCCCAAAGGTAGGTTTTTTCGTGCTTCAGCCCATTTGCTACAATTGTATATACAGTGCTTTATAGTTTGTATATTGCCACACTCACAAAGATCTGTTTTAGCAAAAAATCTGTTTTGATAGACTCCTATACAGCCATGTTCAGTTATTGCTTGATTAACAAGGAAATCTGCCGACAGTCTTTTCGTAGAAACTCTCGTTTCCGGAAGTAAGGAACAGTGAAGATTTCTCTAGAATATTCCAGGCTCTCGAGCGGAGAAGATAAAAACTGCTTTTTGTCTCGGGGGACTTGCTAGACCGACATCGCTGGATTGCGTCGGGTCTGTGAAGGCGGAAGCCTATTAATCTCTTGAGAGATTGCACGGGTTTGCTCTGGTTGGAAGCAGAGACCGTGGATAATATGATTTTTGGCTTGTGTTAGCCAGGGAATTGCTGTATTTGAATTTTGTTTTGTAAATATCAAGGTTTAATAAAACCTTTTTATACATATTGTAAGCAAGTTTCCGTTTCGACTTATTCAGTTTCGTGTTTTAACTTGTTTCATCAAGTTTTAAGATCGCTGTAGGCCACGTCTCTACAACATTTAAAAAATCAACAACAGCCAAGCTATGAAACTCTAAACGTGTTTCATAACTTGGCTGAAACACGTTTTGTGTAAATAAGTTCAATTAATGGAATGCATGTTGGGAAAAGTCAATAAACATATCTTCAATACTCATAAGAACTATGTTTTTAATAACGTTCTTTACTTGTAAAGCAATCACACAGTTCTTCAATTTTTTAAACAAAGGTTTCAATAAGGAGTTACTCTTAATATCTGTTAGTTGAGACATTTCATACTGACCTAATAAGTCCATCTACAGTGTTCTTACAGCCTTAGAGTTTCGAGATTTAGTTATGCGTCTCAAATATTACATGAGAAAACAGCCAATACAAAACTTTTTTACTTACAGTCATAGCACATTCCTTTAACTTTTACATCTTATTGTCTATAATCGTAACAAAATCATCCTCATTCTACCATGTTTGATTTTTTCGTTGTAACATTTTTTTAAGTGTAAATAATTTATCACTATTCGTCTGGTGGCTAGAAATAATTAAATTATTATCAATAACATGCATGGACTTGTTAACTATAAGATTATCAAGCTTTATGTTTTGAAGAGTTCCTCATACTACAAGGTGCGCCCATAAAGTAACTGGACAATGTTTTTATAAATAAGAAAAATATGACTCACCATCAAATAAATTTATCTCCTTTAAAATAACCGCCAAAGGAGTCTATACAATTTTTCCAACGTTTCTCCAAGTCATCGAAACACTGTTTATAGGCGTTGGAACTAACCGTTCGCAAAATACGCGTAACATTTCATTTAATATCCGAGACGCTTTCAAATCACTGTCCTTTCATGGATTTTACAATTTTTTGATTACAAAGGATTTATTCACCACGAATTTGTTCCTCAAAACCAAACAATTAATCCGTATTTTTACAAGGAGGTGCTTTTTCGATTAAGAAACAGAATAAGGCGAGTTAGGAAGGAACTGTTTGATTCTGGGCAATGGTTTCTTTTACACGATAATGCTAGGCTCCCTACAACAATTTCTGTACAACAATATCTTGCTAAGCATTCAATTACAGTGATAAATCACCCACCCTATTCCCCCGACTTATCGCGAGCTGATTTTTTCCTTTTTCCGAAGCTTAAGATGGCCACGAAAGGACAGAGATTTGAAAACGCCTCGGATGTGAAATCAAATTACTTTATGGGCGCACCTTGTATAAGGTGTCATGCAGTGTTGCCAACTTCTACGAAGCTCCTCCCCCTAGTGCCATCTCGAAATCCCCCTGTTTCCTCCTAACACCAACTTGAGATCACCCTAGACCTACCTAAAAAAAATTCTTGTTCCAAATAGGCATCCTGTTTGAGAGATAAATTGAAATAAATAGAAAATACATACTTACATAATGAAATGGAGGTTTATTTACATTTGATATATGTATGGAACTTATAATCTAATAAAAAAAACGCGTCTCGATTGTACAAAATATTAAAAAATGTTCCCCCCACAAAATGCCCCTAAAAAAATGTGGCCCCTAAAAACACCCCTTTTTATCTAACTTACCCCCCAAATTTAGGGGGAAAACCCCCAAGTTGGCAACACTGTAGTCATGGTAACGCTATTTTTTGTCGGAGGTATATAACCATGTTTGGTTTCGTATTTCCGTATTATTCGTGTATTGTTCAAGAAAAAAACGCACAAAAATTTCACCTCCAATACTTTAAAAAAAATTAGGTGTCAAATTGTCTATATTAAAAAATATTATTTTTTTTCATGTTTTTTCCGCTGTTGATATCCTTGTTCCATCATCTATCATTTCATCATAACACTCTCTAAATTATAAATATCTCCTCCAATTTCATAAGCACGCTTCATTTTCTTAAATTCAGGTAGTAAAAATTATAACTGAAACCCATGTCGTTCGTTCTCAGCACAAAATCTTGACCAAGCTAACAGTTTCTATAATACTATCTTTGTAAACTCGTACAAATAATAAATTTTCAAGGGTTATATTGGCTTTACTTATATACTTTCTGGATAGTAAGTTAATCGTGTAATTCATGTTGCTACGTTACGCGGGCCGCAACGTAATACACTATACCCCATAATGCACATAATACAGGATGTCCGGGCTAAAAATATCCAAAAGATATGGCTTATTTTTAAGGAACTACCCATTAGAATTTAAGAAAATTTGTTTCAATAGAAAGATTATGTCACCGAGTTTTAATATCAGTCATAGATTTCAGTCACGGAATCATAGATTTCGATGCGTGCACCTTTTGTAGCACGACAAACGTATAAATGGCAATTCAGTTCTCCCCAAGTGTTTCGTAGCATATCAAGAGTCATGACACGAATTGCTTCAATGATACGCTTCTTCAACTCATCTACAGTTTCAATTTCTTGTTTATACACAATGGATTTAATGAATCCTCAAGCAAAAAAGTCTAATAACGCCTGATATGCTACGAAACATTTGGAAAGAACTGGATTACCATTTAGACGTTAGTCGTGCTACAAAAAGTGCACACATCGAAATCTATGATACTATGATCGAAATATATGATTGATATTAAAACTTGGTGAGATGTTTTTTCTGTTTAAGTAATTTTTTTAAAAATTCTAATGTGTAGTTCCGTAAAAATAAGTCATAACTTTTGAATACCTTTAGTCCGGACACCCTGAATAATTATTTTAAAAAATGAAACTCAAAACCTAAATGTACTCAAGCGTTTATTTAAAAATTGGTGTGATTTTTTTAAATATATTGAGACAAATTTTTTACTATTTTAGACAAATCAAGTTTAAAAAATGTTTCAGGTAGTCTCTTCTAACGAAACTACCGCGGGTTATTAACGTAGGATTACTTATCGTTGCTTACCTCTTTTTTATTTTTTAATTTTTATTTTTTACGCATTTTGGTACTTTTCTGTTTAACTGTTTACTGCTACTGGGTTTGGCCAACACCTTCTCTCAGCGGACACCTTCTCTCCGCTGAGAGAAGGTGTTGGTTTGGCGCGCTGCCAAAATTATAACTCGCGACGCAGGACAATTTTTTTCTCTCCGAAGGACCGTTATTGAGGAACGTAATCGTACCTTAAAAAAGTGCTACATTCTACTCTCAATACACCATTAAGGTAGGAATCAGTAAGCTGATTTCAATTTGGGATAGGATGATTCACAGATATTTTGATGTGAACAACGTGAACAGCAGGTGGCACATTATATATATAATAGCCCTTGTCTCTGTATAACACTTCCGGGCTGTACTCATCTTTCAATTGAAGCCCTCAGTAAACAAACGGCCGGTTAGGCTTAATTTCAATTTCAGATGTGGATCAGAATTTTTTCTTACCTAAAAACTAATATCTTCTCCATCAAATCATGTTTGTTCAGCCTATTTTTCTATAAAACATTCAGAACTAAAAAAATTGGATGCTTTTAGCTGTATATTTAACAGTTTTTAAAAATCTGTTTACTTTTGCGATGAATTCTGAAAGTACACAAACTTGAATGTGAATGAATCAAGTAGCCCAAGTATTCATATCGCGTAGTGAGCTGTGAAAAACTGGATGGCAGTCTACTACTCCAATCGCATGAAAAACTAAATAAATAAAAAATAATGAAAGGGTTTGCTTTTACAAGGTGTGGATTAAATGCAATATTGTTAGATAATTCGGGATATTTTTTAACTTTCATATACTTTTTCCATTATGACGTCATTATTAGTATTATGGCGTCAAAATGACGGGTTACCTTCTAGTTTTTATACAGTTTTTGTATTTTTCAGGCATTAATTTCCAAAATTATGTTTACAGAAGCACCTGCCTGATAATGAGTGTGTTTCGGACCGCCTATAAAATCTTGGTGGGCCGCAGTTTGCAGTTTGAGCAACCCTGCTCTAGGTGCACACTAAGGACGATTTTTGTTTTTACAAAAATTCAACCTTTAAGGGTGTTAAAACAGAGACCTAAATCACCGGAAGAAAGAAAAATCTAAAACCCGTAATTAATGTTCAATCATTGCCTTTAAATTATAGGAAGAACTCACCTGAGGTATGTATTATAACACATTACTGCTAATAGGAGGAATTAGTTAATTGAATTTAAATTAAATAGTTAATAATAGTGGTTAATAATAATAGTTAATAATAATAGTTAATAGTTAATAATGATAGTTAATTTGATTTAAATTGAATTAATTAAAATTAAATCAAATAGTAAATTTAATTAAAATAAAATTAATCACACTACATAATTCCTGGCTCGGGTAAGCACGGGTATTCAGCTAGTATCAGAATAAAAATTAACAGGAAAGCTGCTTCAGTGTTTGCATTTATGTATTTTCAAATATACTTCTTTTTGCAAAAAATACACAAAAGATTACACAAAAATAAGCTTTAAAAGCGGTTTGAATTGCTAGCTGAATATTTGAATCGGAGTACTGGGATGTTTGCTTTCAGTAGATAGCTTTGTCAAACTTACAAACACTTGTTTTTGTGGGTTGTGTGACTGAAACAGGGAATGTTAACAAGGTGGGGGAGGTAGGCAACCCTCTGCATGGGGTACACAATTTATTGCTTCCAGCTGCATTGGACATAGAAATTCCGAAGGAGCTCCAATTACTGCAACTGAGAAAATTGCTAGGCTATAAAAATGCCATGGGAATGGAAAAAAAAGAGTGGTGGGAGGACAACTGATCATCACCTAGGGAAGGGATCGGGTAACTCTTGTTAACAGATAGTAATACAATGCAAAACCTCCGAAAGCAGGGAGAGTCTTCTTTGTACAGGAAACCATTGCCTGTAACCTAGATACAGCTGCAGTAATTAAATGTTGCGCTACAAATCAAGCGACCTTCAACGTCGCTTTTTTTCAAATATTCAATATTTTACTCAATATCTGTTTGACAAGTGCCTCCGCTTAAAAAGAAAAAAAAAATTAAATAAAAAAAACTCTATAGTCAAAATGAGAATAATTAATATTATTTTTTACTACATTAAATGCATTAAAGACAGTTAGAATTCACAGATAAGTATTTTGTGAATGACTAGGACACGCTTTTCAAAAATTTTTTCAAAAATACTAGAATTTTTCAAAATGCTCTTCGCGCATTCATTTTATTCCGATTTCTTTCAATTTTTTCAGGATGGTTAATTGAAGTGTTTGTCTCAAAATTACACACAGTTCTTTGAAACCCCAAATATTTTTCAAATTTATAGACCATGAAATAAAGCCAAAACATTTTCTTTCGATTTCTTTCAAATTTCTCAAGATGGTAAATTGAAGTGTTCGTCTCAAAACTACACACAGTTCTTTGAAACCCCAAATATTTTTCAAATTTATAGATCATGAAATAAAGCCAAAAGATTTTCTTCCCATTTCTTTCAAATTTCTCAGGATGGTAAATAGGAGCGTTTGTCAGAAAACTGTACACAATTCTTTGAAACCCTAAATATTTTTCAAATTTATAGATCATGAAATAAAGCCAAATCATTTTCTTCCGATTTCTTTCAAATTTCTCAGGATGGTAAACTGAAGCGCTTGTCACAAAACTGTACACAATTCTCTGAAACCCCAAATATTTTTCAAATTTATAGACCAAGAAATAAAGCCAAAACAAGCAAAAAAATGCCAGGCAGATAAAAAATATATAAATAAATTCATGACTTTAGATTCAAAAGAAGGAAAAAAATCAAAGCACAATTATGTTTATATACATAGGGTAAACTTATATTAAAATATTTAAGGTTTTTAAATGATATGAAATGCGCATGGAGCATTTTGAAAAAAAATTTGAAAAACAAGCCACACCCTGACAAAAAATTCTTATTTTGAATTCTAAGGGTCTTTAATGTAGGTAACAGAATATCAGTTATTCTCATTCTGTATATAGAGTGAAAAATTTAAAATTAAAAAAAAAATTCGAGGTTGAATGTCCCTTGTCCCTTAAACAAACAATTCCTTTAAGAGGTGAGCTGTAAATATTAATTCATTCAAGAGCGATGAGCAGCATTTATTACATTTTCTCTAAATTGTTTTTTTTTTTTTTAAACCAATGCGGAGGCCCTTATAATGAAACATTCGCCCTTACTACGCCGCAGTTTTACTGTCTATTTTATTATGGGGGCACCTGATAGGCGGACAGCATTACCCCCTATCAAGGGACGACACGAACAGAGGAATTTTTCGTGGCGCAACGCCGGGATTCGATCTGAGCACCCTCAGCACCGAAAACCAGCACGCTGTACCACAGGGCGGCCACAAGCCTAAATTGTAATTCTCAATTAGTTTTAAGTTAGTGGGATTCGTAGATATGTTGTACTAATTTCAGCCGTTTCTCCACCACACTATACATTTATATCTGGAATAGTTAAACAATCAATATCGCGACATTTATACCACCATTGAGAAGGCCAAAACTCATGCATATTTTTGTATATTAGGATTATGATGACGTACTGCGCATTTTAAAAGCTACTTTAGTCCCAATACAGGTTAATAATTCTTTAAAGCCCGGTATAAAAGGCTTAAGTCAAAAACAGGGATTTAAATATACCAAGTTATTGGCTTTTATACCAATCGCAGTCCTATAATTTCGACTTGTCTTTTGTACAAAGAAACGAAATTTTGTATACAAAATTGATAGACTTAAGCCTTTTATACCAGTCAAAAGAATTTTGTTTTATTTATCAATGCTAACAAATATCTAAAAATCACTGTTTTTGACCAAAGCCCTTTATACCGGACTTCAAAGAATTATCACGAAAAGAAAGTGCTATCAAGACACTCGCAAAATATGCATTTAGGGTTTGACGGTTTTTCGAACCCGGTTTTAAAAAACCGGTTTTTAAAATAAATTTGTCACATTTGAAAACCGGTTTTTAAATTTAGAAAACCATTTTAAAAGAATTCAAATTATTATGCAAAAATTAATTTTTAACTTATTTGATTTGCTATTTATTCTATGCAACGGGCAGCAGACACATTTTTTCAACGTTGTAAGTTGCGCTGGCCAGTGCTTGTGCATTGTGAACTGCGCACGTGGAAAAGACGTGCCTGACCGACTTATTTTATGTTAGTACATATGTGCAATCCGTCACGAGTCACGACAAGTTCGCTTAATCTTGTAAAGTGAAAACTGGAAACAAAAATATAAAGTTGTTATAGTTATCTGGAAAGATATTGTCTAGAATATTTCCAAATTCTTATGTGGAAACCGATTCTGATGAAGAGCAAATCAGAAGAAACTACTCATCAGAGTAATTCTTTTTTAAAGGAAGCCATGGAAAAATAAATTCACAAGTTTCTTGAAGATCCTGAAGAAAAACTTACAAATTCAAAGACGCTGAAAGCTGAATTTTCACTATTTGAGGCCGCGAATAAAAGAACCAAAAACTTAGATTTGTTATTTGATGCCCTGAAAACTATAAAACCAAGCTCAGTAGCTAGTGAACGAGTATTTTCAATTTCAGGCAATATTGTGTCCAAAATAAGAACAAGACTTAGCCACCGTTCAAGGGATATTTTATGTTTTTTAAAATCCGATTTTCTTAGGAGAAATTAAAATTAGTGAAATAAATTTAAATATTATTTGAATTTTGAAATTTTTGGTTGAGTTTTCATTATTTTGTGTAAGTAATGTGTAATCCTTAATTTTTTTTTATATTTTGACTTTGATATTGATTTCGTTTTTGTTATTTTATATAAATTAAATAAAATATTTTCCCTATTCTATTTTTTTGGCAAAAATTTGGAAACCGGCTAAAACCGGTTTTTTGGAAATCTGGAATTTGAAAACCGGTTTTTCAAAAAGTCGGTTTTTGTATAAACCCTATATGCATTGACTTATTTTAATCACGCTGCTTAAATGGAGTCAGTGGGACTCTTTCAGATCCCCAGAAATAAAATAAATGTTCCTATGTTGATTTTTAAATGTTGTCGAAGCGTCCATAAACGTACAATCTGTTGTGTATAAGGGCCAGAGGTAGCCTAGTGGTAGCGTGTTGGTTTTCGGTACTAAGGTACTCGGATCGAATTCCGACAAGCACCATTAAATGCCTTCGTGTCTAGGCCGGATATGGGCAGGTTAAATTCGTAGACCAGAGAGTCCTTCTATGAGGTCAGTGGTTGGGGAAGGTACAATCCCCCAGATGTTACTCGTAGGGGTGCTCGGTCAAAATTGAGGTGGCACCTGGCTAAGTCTAACTCCTACTCTTGCGGTGCCATTATACACCGGAGCCGCATCCCTCAGTCAGCAAGCCTATATGGACCTGGTCTGAAATACATTCATTCCGGTCAGGGGAATAAGGAGCAACAGCAAAAATTGTTGTTTATACTCATTAGCACATGCAAGGTACGCATAACGTCCCGATAAAGCAATCTACAACCCCAGGCTATGCATTTTCTCTCGACTCCTGTATCTTTTTTCCTTGTTTTCATGAGAGAGAAAAAATATATTCCCCCCCCCCTATTACACTAGAATTTTTACCCGTATAAAAAGAGACTGTTTTTTAAATGGCATTTAATTTTTCATTCTGATTTAATCTACATTAACAGAAATTAAAAATAAATGAGTTTTAAGTTAGAAAAAATTTTGTTATAAGTAAAATCATCAAAATCTGTTGTTTATACTCATTAACACATGCAAGGTACACATAATGTCCTGATAAAGCAATCTGCAACCCCAGGCTATGCATTTTCTCTGAACTCCTGTATCTGTTTTACTAGTTTTTATCAGAGAGGGAAAAAAAATATCCCCCCCTGTTACACTGGAAATTTACCCATATAAAAAGAGACTGTTTTTTAAATGACAGTTAGTTTTTCATTCTGATTTAATCTACATTAACATTAATTATAAATAAATGAGTTTTAAGTTTAAAAAATTGTACTAATGAATATAAACAACAGGTGTTGTTTATACTCATTAGCACATGGTACACATAATGTCTCGATAAAGCAATCTGCAACTCCAGTCTATGCATTTTCTCTGGACTCCTGTATCCTTTTTCTTAGTTTTCATGAGAGAGGAAAAATATATTCCCCCTTATTACACTAGAATTTTTACCCGTATAAAACGAGACTGTTTTTTAACTGGCATTAAATTTTTCATTCTGATTTAATCTACATTAAAAGTAATTATAAATAAATGAGTTTTAAGTTAAAAAAATTATGCTAATGAATATAAACAACATGTGTCGTTTATACTCATTAGCACATGGTACACATAACGTCCCGATAAAGCAATCTGCAACCCCATGCTATACATTTTTTCTGGAGTTCTGTATCTGTTTTCCTAGTGTTCATGAGAGAGAAAAAAAATCTTCCCCCTGTTACACTAGAATTTTTACCCGTATAAAAGGAGATTGTTTTTTAACTGGCATTTGATTTTTCATTCTGATTTAATCTACATTAACAGCAATTAAAAACAAATGAGTTTTAAGTTGAAAAAATTGTGCTATAAGTTAAAACAGCAAAATCTGTTGTTTATACTCATTAACACATGCAAGGTACACATAACGTCCTGTTAAAGTAATCTGCAACCCCTGGCTATGCATTTTCTCTGGACTCCTATCTGTTTTCCTAGTTTTCAAGAGAGAGAAAAAGAAGTATTCCCCCCTATTGCACTAGAATTTTTATCGGTATAAAAAGAGACTGTTTTTCAACCGGTATTTAATTGTTGATTCTGATTTAATCTACTTTAACAGTAATAATTATAAATAAATGAGTTTTAAGTTAGAAAAAATTATGCTAATTAGAATAAACAACAGCTGTTGTTTATACTCATTAGCACATGGAAGGTACACAACTCAAACTGTTACATTTCTTACTTGTAACAGTTTGAGGTTGAAACTCTGTTTATCTATCGAGATTAAAAATATTCATGGTTAATTTTCTCCCATTGTTAGAACCACTATAAAAGATTCTAGTTAATAAATTATATCGTCTTTTTTTTAAATAAACAACGCTTATTTTACGGCTTAAACGTGAAAATGTAGAATGCTGTTCTTGTTTTCTTTTTTAGGTAAGTCAGATTGTCTTGCATTATCTTTAAACTTAATCCTTTTTAACGACTTTCTGGGTTTTTTAAAAGTGTTTCAACCTCCCATAAAATTTTTTTTTTAAGTTAAAGCTTAAAAAAGAGGCACCAAAAGAGTTTATATTGATATTTGTGAGATCCATTGTGGTACTTGGTCTCAGTGGTGTAACAAACAGTTACAGTGACGTATCAGTTGACGATAAAGAAAATAATTGTTTGCTGATAAGTCATTATCTCTCAGTATTTTCATACCCAAATTTCCATCCCAGTAATTTTATCATGCCTGTTTAACAAATGCTGTTTAAACGTAGGATTACGTTCCTCCATAACGGTCCGCCGGAAAGCAAAATTTCAGACGCTAAAACCGTCCGTCTTCGAGAGTTATAAATTTGGCAGCACGCCACACCCAGTCTGTATCGCTTTGGCAAGCAGTAAACAGTCAAACAGAAAAGTACCGAAATTCGTCAAAATTTTGACACACACACACACACACACATATATATATACATACGTACATATATATAGATACATATATACTTAACACATACATACATATATACATACAAAAGAAGTTAGCAACTATAAGTAATCCTACGTTAATAACCCGCGGTAGTTTCGTTAGAAGAGACTACCTGGATTTTTTTTATCTGCTTTCTGCATTTAAAGATATATATTCACATGCAACGCGCGTCTTTTTCAAAAGCATGTTTACCTTAATAGATTTTTTTCAAACAATAATTCTGATTTGAACGTGAATAATTTAAACCTTTTTAAGGGGCCCTCCCTATCCCAGTAAATTAGTTACTTAATTTAGTCTGCGCACGTCAATTGCCCAGAGCATATCGTGTCGCCTCATTGTGTCTCTGCGTTTATTAGCTCTAGCATTATTCTAAATTTCCTACCGACACCTCCTCGTGCTGGGCCCTGGGGGCTGAGCGATGTCTCAGCTGCAAATGTTGGAGGAGGGGGAGCTAAGCTGTGGTGTCAAACGCAGACCTAAAGATTGTTTAGAGGCTTGTAAAGCTTATGGTGATGAAGCAACAACTAAGTTGCAAAAATTAGTATTTATTGTGCATGATGGGAAAGCAGCAAAAAAGGATCAGAGAGCGATTGTTGATTGGGCAACTGAGATTAAAAGTATTGTCTAGAGACAAAACGAGGTAATAAATTTTTTGTGTGGACAAGTTTCCGCGTTGGAAGGGGAAAAAAAGTGACTTCCTACGCGGAAGTTGTGAAGAGAACTTATGATATCAAAAAGGGAACAAGGTCAAGTTCTCGGAGACGTGGTGAAGGGACTCCTT
The DNA here is from genome assembly GCA_907164885.2 of Dolomedes plantarius. Taxonomy (NCBI): domain Eukaryota; kingdom Metazoa; phylum Arthropoda; class Arachnida; order Araneae; family Dolomedidae; genus Dolomedes; species Dolomedes plantarius. Next base: position 53,644,674 of record OU015503.1, read on the forward strand.
ACTTGGTGATGGTCCAGACAAAGAAGGAACAGGATGGTGAAGTCATTAAGAAAGCTATACAGAGTATGATCGATCCTTGCAAGCTAAAGATGGGAATAAAGACTTGTAAAAAAGTTAAAAATGGAGGTATGATGATTGGTGTTGAGAAGGAGGATGAAGTTGAAAGACTTATAAAGGAAATTGGTTCTATTAAACAGTTAAAGGAGGACTTTAAAGTGGTAAAACCGAAGAAGAGAGATCCTCAAATCATCATACATGGTGTTATGGAGAAACTTGAAGAGGAAGAAATGTTGATGGAGCTCAAGGAGCAGAATGAAGAGCTGAAGGAAAATGGTCTAAGATGAAAATAGTTACGAAGTTTGATGGGAAAGTTGGCTTGAATTTGGTAATAAGTTTGAATGGAAATGATTATAAGAATTCGATCAAGCAGAAGAAAAGTCAAGATTGGCTGGCAATGCCATAATTTTAAGGAGTATTTGAAGCCGGTGTTGTGTTATAAATGTTACAGATAAGGGGATACTGCCCGGTTATGTAAAATTGAAAAAGTTTGTAAAGAGTGTAGCGAGCCCTTTCATGAAGGATGCGACAAGGAGAGAAATGTGGGAACTGTATGAGATATAATGAAAAAAACTCGACGGACTCAAAAACGGACCATGTGACCCTATAGCAGATCTTGTTTCTGATATGATAGTGAGATAGAACTGTTTGTCTCTTGAACCAACTACGATGGTTCATAATTTACTCTTTTGCTGTTTTGCTATTTGTTAAAAGTTCTCTATTTGTTAAAAGTAACCACTACTTTGTTTGATGTTTTCACTTTGTAATTTGTTTCCACTACTTTTCTTTGATACATTAATTTGTATGTTATTTGGTGTGTTTTCTGTACTAGTTGTACAGAGTTTGGTTGCCTATACTGGTTGTATAGCACGCTTGTAATTTGTTTTGTAAGCTGGATGCTGAAAAATATAAAGTTTAGAGCGATGTAGAGGGCAGATAGTGGCTGCGTTGGAACTAGGAGTTTGAAATTAATTTGATAGTTATTGGCTCTTTGATGGTCTGATCGTAGGACGGCGAGTGAATGGTGTTGTTAGCTGAACTTAGTTTTAGGATGATGATCTTTGCCCTGCTGGACACAGGGGCTTGAATAGTACGGTGTTGGAGCCTATGGTTGCTCAGTGACGAGCGGACCATGTTGTCAGTAGTCTATACCTGCTGTATACGCTAACCGCGGAGGTCAGCTTAAATTTTCGAATCCTTAAACCTTTTTAACTTGTTTTCTGCATTTATAAATATGCATTTACATGCAACGTGAGTCTTTCTCAAAAATAGTTTTATTTTAATTTCATTCAAAAAAAAATAAATAAAATAAAACAGTTTTGATTTGGTTGTCATAAATGTCACTAATTTAAAACCCGTAAAAAAATTACCTGCCCAAAGGTTTAATTGAAAACATGTAATTGTTGGAAAAGTAATTTCACTTTGGTTGTGACGGACGTCAATAATTTTAAACCCTGTAAAAAATTTACTACTAAAACGTTTAATAATTCGAAAACTTTGGTAATATTTTATTTTTTTTAAATGTAATTGTTTTAAATATAATTTGAATTTGGTCGTGATAGACGTCAATAATTTTAAGCTCTGTAAAAAAATAACCATGAAACATTTTAAAATTTTGAAAAATGGGTAAGTTTTTAATTTCGAAGAAAAGTAATTGTTTAACACTAGAAAGACGTGAATTTTTTTCTTACTAAAAAGACTGAACGCCGTTATTTTGACGGTTTGAAATAAAATCAAAAATATAAAATATTTTATGTATTTTTTAATGGTTAAATACTTTAAATTTTGAGCTATTTCATGCCAATATATAATAAATTGGTATATATTTAGATATATTTTTATGCAGGTATGCCAAGCTGACAACCTGGTATGGTTTTTCCGTAAAAAATATATGCATGGTTTGCGCAGCCCTTATTTTTCAACACCAATATTTCCGAAGAGCCGATATTTCTGTTATTTGCAAAAGAGAGAAGAGACGAAAAGTAACTAACATTTTTCCAGTATTATTTTAAAGTTTTCTGCCTGTTTTCTATATTGGCGTCAAATCGACAGTTTTCAGTCTTAGCAGGCATACAACACATTTTCTCCCCCTCTTTACTATCGAATATAATTTTGTAAATGAGTGTGCATATTTCGCGTAAAATTAGAAAATGTCATAAAATTTCAGAAGCTTGGGGACGTAAATACAGACATAGCGCTCAATAGTATGCCCGAAACCGTCAAAATGACGGCAGCCATCTTTCTAGTGTTAAAAAATAACTAGTTTCTACCCGTCAAAACATGACGGCTTAATAGTAAATAAATTGTACTAATACACAAAATACACTCAACACATCATTGCTAAATGTTGTAAAACATAATAATGCGCAGAAACAAATTAATGTGTTTAAGCGGATTCGTGTTTAGTGAATATCTAAAGCCATGTGTAAGACTTATGACCAGTAGCAAGTATTAAACTAAAATTATACAATTCGAATTCCGCCAAATGTGGTGGCAAGTTGTTGTATTGCCGCCAAGATGGCGCGAAGGTACAAAAGGAGTCGTTGGCCTCCCGCGAAAGGGGTCTCTTATCTTGATATTTTCACTTTTCCCCCAGCGGAATTCTGCGATTATCACATTATTATTGTATGACCCTGAACGGGGCCTTTTTTTTTCTACTAAACTTAACATCTAGTTTACTGTGGGCCAGTAACCTCCCTATCCGGTTAAAATTCTTCTTAATTAAATTCTTAATTAAATATTAATATTAAATCTAACTACTACTAGTAATTAAATTGTACCTACTTCTTTATAATCTTAGCTTTTCCTTCATCTCTTGAAGGACTTAAATTTTAATTACCTTAAAAGACCATCAACCTTAAACCTAACTTAACTTTATTACTTCTAAATCCTACTGAGCATTTTCACATTGACCACAAAATATCTTGCTGACAGGAGTTAAAACCAGCAGGTCCAGGAACTCCACTACCAAAATAAAATAGCAGTTGAGCGAAAGGGGTCGAGAGAGGAGAAGGGGTTTGATGATGTAGCAGCGAAGTTTTAGCTTCGCTTATATTTTTTGTAATGATATCTGTTAATATTTATATTTAATGGTTATTTTGTATGTTGATTTAATGTATGTATGTTGTGTTAATATATGTATGTTATTTTAATTTACGTGTCTGTTTTCTTTGGAGTGTATCTTCCTTAAAAATGTTCAGTAACAATAACGACGCTTCGAATATTCTACGGGCAACCGTTAGCTAACACAGGCTTCGACGGCAGCTTCCGCTGATAGGCGAGAAGAGTTTTTAGTCCATGTATAAAAATATCACTGAGCATGCGCAGAAAGCAATTTTTTTTAATAGTAAATTATCGATAATTAAACAGCGCGAAGTAAACAATTTCCATCTGGTTTAATCTTATATTTCGCAAATATAATTATCATAAAAATAAAAATGGCAGAGAGAGATCTAGAGAGACTCCTCGGAATAAACATGTTTATCATTCAAACATGTCACTGAGCATGCGCAAAAACAGTTTCTAAAGACAGATTTAAACATGCCACTCAGCATGCGCAGAAATCAATTTTTAATTTAAATTATCGCTAATTAATAGAAATTGAGGTTACAAAAACCAAATTTGACAAATCTACTGATTACAATCTTCCGTTTAAGACCAAAATGAAGCAAATTGATGCAGTAGTTTTCCCTCACGGACTGCCCAAAGAGTTGACTTAGCAACTTAAATATATAGATTTCGGTTTGGTTATGATAGACGTCAATAATTTAAAACGTCTACCTTCACATACGGTAAAAAAAATCCCGTAATACGCTTTTGCTAATAAAATAACGAAAAAGAAATTCTCCGCTGAAACGCGGGTCGATTTGAACATGAAAAGTCTTTCCCTCGGTGTTTGCAAACAAGTAAAAACAGATAAGATGTCAAATTGCCTTCTAATATTATGAAATGCTATAAAAGAAACTGTATGATGTAAACTGAAGAGATACGGTGACTCCTGGTATCCTTTGAGAAGAATGTTGGAATTAACTTTCAATGTCCGTGGTATGATGCAATGCAATATGCACTGAAAACAAAGGGAGCCAATTTTCAGATTAGGAGATTTTTAAACGAGTGCACTAAATATGATGACACTAGGGATACGTAATTTTCGTATTTACGAAATAGATGCGAATAAATACGAAATTTGCCGATACGAGAGAATATATGCGAAAAATATTTTTTTACTACTTTTCGGAGAAAACTCGGTGATAAACGGCTTTTTAAGCGAAATTAGGTAATAATAGTAATAATTTATTAACATATAATTGTTTAACTAAGACCATCCAAGGTTTATAACTGAGAAATCTCACTCTCCTACGGATTTGCCCTGAATTACAGCCGGACAGTTTGTCCGTACCGGAGTTTGAACTTAAAAATCTAACTGCAAAAATCAACCATCAAGTTTTGTGGAACAGTTTAGTATATTTAAGAACGTCTCTTGAGCCCCAAAGTGAAGGGTATTTCAGATACTTACAGTAGTCAACCGAGAGACTCCTGTTGATGTTATACAGATTTTAATTGCAGCGAAATGCTGTCCTTTGCAAAGGCAGATATACAAAGTCTCTATAGTCCTGTTAACAGAGTAGACGCTGAGATATTTTAGTATGTACAACATAGTAATGAATGTCAGAGGGCAAAGACTTCATGAAGAGAATGTGGAGATTATTGCAATGTTAGCTTTTAAATAAGAATTTTGATACTTACCTATCCAAGTAAGTAAAATTGTAATTTTTTTTAAATGAATGCAAAATTTTTGAATTTATATTTTTTTCCGAATAAATTCAAAATTTTTGATTTTTTTTTGGCTAACAAATGTGAAATTATATATATATATATATACATACACTGCTACTGCTAGCCACCCAAATTGCAACACCAAGACAGACAAGAGATATCACAACAAAATTTATTTTGTAGATAACATGTTGACCAAGTATCAAATGATTAAATTTATAGACTTCTGTGAAGTGTGGTTCCTGCCAAAATCAGTAGCCAGAGTAGCCGCCATTGTTGGAGATCACCGCTGCCACACGTCTCGGCATTGATTCAAAGAGACTTTGGATGAGTTCTTGGGGTACAGCAGACCAAGCAGCTTCCACACGTTGCCAAAGTTGATCTGCTGTGGCATCTGGGGATGGAATCTGGGTCAATCGTAGAACAACCATGGACCACATGTTTTCTATCGGCGAAAGATCCGGAGAGCGAGGTGGCCAGGGAAGCAATTCAATCTGGCGATTGACGAAGAACCGTTGGACAATGCGTGCCACGTGTGGTCGCGCATTATCCTGTTGAAATATGGCTGTGGGCAAGCCCTGAAGGTAAGGAAGGACAACTGGCTCCAACACCTCGGAGATGTAGCGCTGGCTGATTCAAGTACCGGCAATGAGTACTAGAGGTGTGCGAGAGTGATATCCAATACCGCCCCATACCATAATACCCGGTGCAGGACCAGTGTGGCGGTGCATAACGCAGCTGTTCAGCATCCTCTCTTCACGGTGTCTCCAGACTCGAATGCGACCATCGTGGTGTTGCAGACAGAAGCTTGACTCGTCAGTAAAGACAATTTCATTCCATTCTGCCTTCCACATACTTCTGTCATCGCACCATTGGCGGCGGAGACGTCTGTGGTTCTGCGTCAAGGGTAGACAAAGCAATGGACGTCTTGCGGACAGACCACTCTGCTGTAAACGGCGTCGAATGGTACGCGGAGACACTGGATGATGCGTTACAGACTGCATGTGCTGTGCTATGGTTCGTGATGTGACTGAGCGATCCGTCACTGCCATGCGCACAATTTGCCTGTCATTTCGTGAAGTGGTGCGTTGAGGTGGATGCGATCGAACGCGCCGGTCCGTCGTACCCTCCTGCATCCAACGATCACATATCCGCATTACAGTTGATTGGTTTCGTCCGACACGACAACCGATTTCTCTGAAAGATAATCCACAATCTCGGTAGGCCACTATCCTTCCTCTGTCGAACTCGGATATTTGATCAAAAGGTGATCGCTGTTTTCGACGAGGCATAATTGATCGTTTTTTTGAAAAAACCATAAGAAAACACAATTGCCGAACTTGAAATCGTCGAAATCTCCAAGCCTTAAATAGCGCTTTGAAGTGGCGCCACAGGCGCGTGTGATGTGCGTCTGCGCTGAAATTCTAATCATTTGCATATCTCACCTCCGCTAATGCATGTTTTAAATTTCATGTTATTTGCATGTTTCCTTCGGGGTGTTGCATTTACAGTGGCCAGCAGTGTATATACACTCATGGACAAACAAATTAGCGCACCAAGAAATAATTGCGGGATCGTAACGAAACTTGCAATGAAGGTACATGTCGGGGAGATATGCAAATGATTAGAAATGCAGCGTGATTGCGCATTACATATAGCCGGTAGAGGCGTTGAACATCGTACTCTGTGGAGTATAAAACAGGTAACCAAAGCTTGTTTGAGTGTGCTGAATCATTTACAAAGGAAGAGCTGAGATAGACATGCCATTACGCCGTGTTCGAAGACAATATAAGCAGTTGTCGCAGTTTGAGAGGGGGAGAATCGTCGGGATGATGGAAGCTGGGTGGTCAGCTAGGCGAGTAGCTCGTCAATTAGGCCGCTCTGATCGTGTTGTGAGGAGGTGTTGGGACCAGTGGACCCGAGAGATGTCATGTACACGAAGACCAGGCTCAGGACGCCCTCGACAGACCAGTCGTCGAGAAGACAGCCACATCGTAAAAAATGCAAGCGTACAGCCAACTGCTTCATCGGCCGCCATCCAGGCACAGGTAGCACCTTCATTAGGGCCTCTGTGTCTTCTCGAACCATACGAAGGCGCCTGGCTGAAGGACAGTTGGTATCGCGGCGCCCATTACGTGTGCTGCCCTTGACGCCCACCCATCGACACCTCCGTTTGGAGTTTTGCCGCGCACGAGGAAACTGGACTGCAGCGGAATGGAACCAGGTCGTCTTTAGCGACGAATCCAGATTCAATCTCGGCAGTGATGACAATCGTGTTCGTGTGTGGAGAGCCCGTGGTGAACCCTTCAATCCTGCCTTTGCTGTACGGCGACACATCGCTCCCACAGCTGGTGTGATGGTATGGGGTGCCATTGCCTACAATACACGGTCACCCCTAGTATTGTTCCGTGGCACCATGACAGCCCAGCGGTATGTTCATGAAATCCTGCAACCACATGTGTTGCCACTCATGCAACGGCTCCCAGGAGCCATTTTTCAACAAGACAATGCTCGGCCTCATACGGCAAGGGTGTCACAAGACTGTCTCCGCACTGTTACTACCCTTTCTTGGCCTGCCCGATCCCCAGATTTGTCTCCAATCGTGCATATCTGGGATCAGTTGGGACGACGAGTTGGGCATCCCACGAGTTTGAACGAACTAGAGGCAAGGTTACAGAAAATATGGAACGAAATGTCTCACGACATCATACAGAACTTGTATGACTCAATGCCCGATCGTATCGCATCGTGCATTCGCGCTAGAGGGGGTCCAACGGAGTATTAACTCCTCCGTTCTTTTGCCTTTTTCTCTGAAATAAATTATCCTTTTTCTTTGATTTTCTTATCATTTACTTATATCAAAGTAGTCATTACGTATGTAAAATTTCGTTTCATTTTGACGACTCCTTCTTGGTGCGCTAATTTTTTTGTCCATGAGTGTATATTTTGAGAAAATTTTGATTATTTTTTAGGCGAAACTTACGTATCCCTAATGAAGACTTTTGCCTCAATCGAAAAAAAAAAATTTCAGGGGGAAAACATACTTTTGTGTTACCAGGAGAGGGGGCGGTTACCCTCCACGAATATTCTTCCAACAAGGAGCCATCTCTGACCCCGGATCGATCATGATGGATATTCTGTACCATGTCAACGCATGCAAGAATGTGAAAGAACAAAGAATTATTTTGAAGAATAGAAGTAGTTGGACCGCTATGAGGGAGGGGTAGAGATAGAGAGTATGAGGAGGGGAATAGAACTGCCCTTTAAAAGCGCCAGCCTTAGTTATTGCGGGGCCCAACTGCAGAAATTGGGATAAAAATATAATGTGCAGATATTTTGATAAAAATATAATAACGCACTGGCATGTGGCGGCCTTGTGGTACAGCGCGCAGGCTTTCGGTTCTGAGGGTGCTCGGATCGAATCCCGGCGTTGACATTGAAGTGACTGGAAGTGAAATTCCACCGCATGGCCATGAATTGCATTTGTTCTGGCATTCGACCGTAATATTTCTAACTTTTCCCGACACCTTCGACGGGGGCCGCAACGAAAATTATAAATGGATGAAACTTTTAAATTTTCACCTCCCACCGACGGAAATTACGCGACACGGTGCAAGGATGTGGAATACGCGTTGCGAGGTAAAGGTTGTTGGAGTCTTTTTTCCAACACTGAACCAAAGCTGACAGATGACGCCACAGAAAAGGAGAAAGCTGAATTCCAACAGCGAAAGGATAAAACGTTATCTATACTATTCTACTCTGTGTCTACAAAATAAAGAACTCTAATTTCGAGCGAGAAGGAGCCATCTGTTGTGTGGAGTATTCTGAAAGACAATTTTAGGTCCGTGTCAAGAGCCAGTATAGTGAGACTATTGGAAGAGTTTTTTAGTCTTATGTTCGATCCTAAATCTGAAAACATTGGACTTTTCTGTGCCAGAATCATGAATGTCGCGTAGTTACTCAAGGACGCCGGACATCCAGTGGAAGATTTGTATCAGTCGTTTCAAGCTATTAGGTATTTGCCTTCTGATTACCAAAATGTTGTTCAATTAATTTATCGTTGGAGTGATAATGAATTTAAATTGTGTAATATTGAAAAAGAATTAATTATCGAAGAAGGTAGATTAAATCAATTAAAATTAGATATAGATAAACATGCAAGTAGTAGTTCAGCTTATAATTTGGGTGCTGAGGAACATTTAACATGTGATTTTAAAACTTCTAATTTTCCAAATGTAAACCCTTGTACAACAAGAAACCGTAAAAACAGGAAATTTTATAAAACAAAACGAATAGGTCCTTGCTTTAACTGCAAACAGTTTGGACATCTAAAATACCAGTGCAAGAAGTTAGATGTAAATTTACAATCCCAGGGGGGAAATCCAATGTCACTGACTGTTCAAAGCAAAGTTATTTTACATTTGAAGCGTATTTTAATGCAAATGAGGGACCTGTTAGTAAATTTGTTTGGGTTATAGACACTGCAGCTACAAAACATTTCTGCAATAATCTAAATTTATTTACCGACATTAGGAAGGTTCAGGGAACTTCAATGTCATTAGCTGTAGGAGATGTCGAAAGTCCAGTTGAAGGTATAGGAACTGTTGAAATGTATGTTGTTATTGGTGGTGAAAAGAATATTATTATGTTAGATGATGTTATGTATTCACCAAAATTAAGACATAATCTTTTATCTGCCCCGAGATTCGAGGAACGAGGTTGTTCATTTGTTGGGTCTAAGCCCGTCTGCACACGGAGCAACTCAAAAGAAACTGATAACTGACTCAAATCACAAACCAGTCCGTGATGAGTCGCAACCTATGTAATTAAATGGTGATTTGAGTCAGTTATCAGTTTCTTTTGAGTTGCTCCGTGTGCAGACGGTCTAAGGGATTAATATGGTTCTATTACGATAATGGAAGCAAGTTTTTTTCTGCAAAGCGTGAAGGGGACTTATATTTATTTAAGCCCAGATATCCTAAACTTAATCAGTGTTCTAAAAATATGCGCGGAAATATAGATAGACCTAGTAATTAATTTTCTAATGTAAATAACAACTTTAAACTTTGGCATAAACGTTTTTGTCATTTAAATTCAGATTATTTATTTCACACAAGTAAAGTATCTGGTGTTATTGGTTTACCAAGATTTAAATACGATAAGATTGACTGTCAAGAATGTAAGGTAGCTAAGGCGACGCGAGTTTCTTTTAAGCCAATTGGCCGAATTCGTTCTTGTAAACCCCTTAAGTTGCTTCACATGGATGTTTGTGGTTCTATGCCTACAATTTCTATAGACGGATCTAAATATTTCTTGACTATAATTGACGATTACTCCCGCAGGGTTTTTGTGTTTACATTGAAAAAAAAGGGAGATGTGTTTGATACATTTAAAGAGTTTAAAGTACGGGTTGAAAAGGAATCAAATTTGAAGATCTTGAATGTTAGGTCTGATAATGACCTTGAATTTTGTAGTAATGAATTTAACAAATTTTTGAAGGAACAGGGCATAAAAGCTGAAAGGTCCAATATTTACACCCCTGAGCAGAATGGCGTCTCAGAAAGGTTGAATTTAACGGCTTTAGATTGTATTAAAGCAATGTTGAGTGCGAGTAATTTAGATAATAAATTTTGGGCAGAAGCCCTTAAATGTTTTTCCTATGTGAAGAACAGGATATGTCATAAATTCAAGGATCAGACTCCATACGAATTATTTTCCGGTAAAAAGCCTTTAGTTTCTTATTTTAGAGTTTTTGGATGCTTAGCATTTATCGGGTTACCTAAACAGTTAAGGAACAAATTAGATATGAGGGCTAAACTCGGTGTTATGATCGGGTATGCTGAAAACACTCGAGGTTATAGAATTTGGGTTGTTTGAAAATAAAGTTGTTGAAACTAGCAACGTGCGTTTTGAGGAAGGAAAACTTGCAGTGGAAAACGTCCTGGACCCTGCAGTGGGGGATTCCTCTGAGAATAGGATTCTAACTAGACCCAAATCTTTAGAAACCTCTGGTAAATCAGATTCCCAAAATGTGAACGAACCTGAGTTTTTTAAATTTAACCTAGATGAAAACCACAGTGCGGAAAACGATGACGACAAATTAACCCCATGCGTGCATATGCCATGGATTCGAGTTGTTCCAAGACAGGCAAGCCCTAGCTCTGATGTATATTATGGCCTTGAGGGAACAAAGTTACATTTGAGGTCTCATGATGATGCTGAAAGGTACTGTAAGAACCATGGAATTAAATATGATAAAAGCTGCTTTGATTTTAGCGTGAAACAGAATCCGGATACTTCCCCAGAAGCTAATTATATTGATGTAAAAATGCCAAGAAACTTTTTTGATACCCTCAAAGCACCGCAATTAAAAGAATGGAAGGAAGCCATGATTGATGAAATAAATGTAATGAAAGATAGGCGGGTTTGGGAATTGGTTCCTGCACCTAAAAATAAAGAGATTTTAGGTAGCCGCTGGGTTTATACACTTAAACAAAACGAAAAGGGTGTAGTTTGCAGGTATAAAGCAAGACTTGTTGCACAGGGGTATAATCAAAGAAACAAAACTTATGACGAAGTTTTTAGTCCTGTAATAAATTTTACTTTGATTAGAATGTCCTTTATTATTTTCACTTGTATGTTAAAGTGGATAAATTGTCACTTGGACATTAAATGTGCTTATTTGTAAGCAACAGTTGATCAGGACATATACATGAAACAGCCTCCAGGTTTCATTGACCAAGATAGAAAGGACTATATTTGCAAGTTGTTGAAAGCTATGTATGGTTTAAAACAAAGTGGTCGTAAATGGTATTTAGAATTTGATTCAGTTTTAAAGGATTTAAATTTTGTTAAGCTTAAATGGTGTAATTGTGCTTATATTTATAACTCAAATACCTTACGTATTTGAGTTTATGTAGATGACATAATCTTATTTAGCAAAACTGTAGAGGACTTAAACGAAGTTATCACATTGTTGAAAGAAAATTTTTATGTGAAGGTATTGGGCAAAATTAAGAAACTTTTAGGTATAGAATTTGAGGAGAGGGATGGAAACATTTTATTCATCAGGAACTGTACATACGAAAAATCTGTGAAGCATTTTCAAAATTTAGATATCCAGTCTCCTCATTGCCAATCACAAAGAGCATTATTTTGTCTAGATTAGACTGCCCTACCACAGAATCTGACATTGAGGAAATGTCAAAAATGCCTTATAGAAGTATTCTTGGCTGCCTTTCGTTTATTGCCAGTAGAACAAGGCCAGACCTAAGCTACGCAATAAACATACTAGCTCAATTTCAGGAGAATCCTTGTATAAGACACTGGGATATTCTACTTAAACTTTTAGGCTATGTTTGCCATACTCAAAATTTTGCTTTATGTTTGTCGGATTGTGAAAACTTAATTTTAACTTGTTATTTGGATTCGGATTTTGCCAGTAATCGCGATGATCGTATTTCCTTAGGTGGTATGTTACTTTTCATCGATAGAGTACCAATTGCGTGGCGCACATTTAAACATAAATGTGTGAGACTGTCCTCTATGGAGGCAGAATATATATCCTTGACGGAAGCAGCTAAAGTAATTTGGATACATAATGTTATCGCGGAATGCGGGCAACTCGGTATTAAATTAAAAGATAGTACTATATTATGTGATAATCAGGCTGCATTAAGTTTTGCTAAATCCCCAATAGAAAATAACAGAAGCAAGCACATCGATGTCAAATTTCATTTTATTAGAGATCATGTAATAAATAAGGACTTCTTTGTAAAATATATAAATAGTAAATGTAATTTAGCTGATGGACTAAGCCTTTTCAAAAGGAATTCCTAAAGAAATTGTGTGACTCTCTGAAGATGAGACATCTGTAAAACATTTTGTTTTTGATGTGTATATTGTTTGATGTGTTATTTTTTTGTAAAGATGAAATTTGCATGAGGGGGCCGATTGTTGGCAAGTTAACTATTGTATAGATTTTCTTTCATGCAAATTTACAGAGTTAAGAAGACGATCAAAGTGTGACGTCAGTGTAATTGGCGATTTAAAAGAGTGAAGAATGTTTATCGCTATCTGTATGTAGGGCGGTTGCTGTATTTTGTTTTTTCTTCTGATGCTGTAATAAATCGCAGTTGTTTTTAAAGACTTTGTCTTTCTGTCTTCGTACAAAAGCACAATGTCCGCATTTCTTTTGTTACCAGCGGACATATGCAGTGATTTTTGCTTATAAGAATCATGCTTGTTATTACTGTTTTTGATTCTTATAAGCGGTTGATTCTTATAGCCGAAATTTAGGTTTTTGGACAGGCATACACACACACATATATACATACAAGGTGCGCCCATAAAGTAACCGGACAATTTTTTATAAATAAGAAAAATATTACTCTCCTTCAAATAAATTTATCTCCTTCAAAATAATCGCCAAAGGAGTATATACAATTTTTTTCAACGTTTCTTCAAGTCATCGAAACACTGTTTATAGGCGTTTGAACTAACCGATCGCAAAATGCGCGTAACATTTGATTTAATATCAGAGACGTTTTCAAATCTCTGTCCTTTCATGGCCATCTTAAGCTTCGGAAAAAGGAAAAATCAGCTGGCGATATGGTGGGTGATTTATCACAGTAATTGAATACTTAGCAAGATATTGTTGTACAGAAATTGCTGTATGGGGCATAGCATTATCGTGTAAAAGAAACCATTGCCCAGAATCAAACAGTTCCTTCCTACTTCGCCTTATCCTATTTCTTAATCGAAAAGTACCTCCTGTAAAAATACTGATTAATTGTTTGATTTTCAGGAACAAATTCGTGGTGAATAAGTCCTTTGTAATCAAAAACTGCAAAACCCATGAAAAGACAGAGATTTGAAAACGTCTCGGTTATTAATTCAAATGTTACGCGTATTTTGCGAACGGTTAGTTCCAACGCCTATAAACTGTGTTTTGATAACTTGAAGAAACGTAGGGAAAATTCTATAGAATCCTTTGGCGATTATTTTGAAGGCGATAACTTTATTTGAAGATGAGTAATATTTTTCTTATTTATAAAAAAATTGTCCGGTTACTTTAATGGCGCACCTTGTATATTAGATAATTTACCCACATATATACAAATAATATACACACATATATACATATATTAGATAATACTCTTTAATTTACGTTAATTATCTTTTGTTAAAATTATTTTTTATAATTTTAAAAATAAGACTAAATTTCTAGATCTATAAGGGATAGTGGTGGACACTTCGCCGAAGATTTATGTGTTTCAGGATCCAGGAAGCCGCAACCAAGAAGTGGATAAGGAAAAAAAAGAGTCCCTGTCTGATTGCCAGTGGAGAAAAGTGAAATTGGGCCCGGTCGGGTAGAGATGCCCCTTGGTCAAGCTAATAGGACAGTGTTTAGCTAAAGCGTTTAAGGGGAAATTCTGATGTTATGTCTAACAAAGAAAGGGATGCTTTTTACGACTGTATTCCACCCCCAAAGTCTTATCAGACTTTCTTTTCAAAAACTTAAGAAAGAATTTCGTGCCTTTTGAGAGTTTAAGTGGCTTTTTTTCAAAAATTAAAGGAAAGCGAAGATTGCAAGCTAATTCTTAAAACCGGTGGATTGATTCTTTAAAGCGAAATTTTTAACATGGAAATAATACTTTTGTTTTTGCGATATTGATTCTTATAAACGGTTGATTCTTATAACCACTGATCACTATAAGCGGTGGTTACTGTATATATATATATATATATATATATATATATATATAGTCGAACCTCTATATATATCGAACTTCCCTATATCGAAATTTTCTATATATCGAAAAAATCTCTATATATCGAATTTTTTTTCAAGACATATTCAAGAGATTTTATTCCACTTTAGACCGTTTACCTCACGAAAAATGAAGGTCAGGGGAAAAAGGGAGTTCAGTGATGGTCACTACGGACCCCACAAGTCAGCTGGGGTTGAGGGGTAGACAAACAGGTTTTTGTTCCGTTCTGAAATTCCTAAATTCCCCCAACTCGTTTTGAAATTTCGGTTGCGACCTGTCCTATAGTAAAATCAGTTTCTAGCTATTCCCTTTGTCTGATGGTTGTTCCTCACTCCTACGTCTGCTTAGTTTCGGTGAAAATTGTTCAAATTAAAGTAGTGTTTTATAAATTCGTTTTGAACTTTTACTTTTTCTCTCGAAGTAAATGAATCTGAAAACATTTCCAAACTACCGAAAAAAGAAATGCGAGAGGCGTTTGAAACAATACGTCATGGACTTCAATTCGCGGAAAATATCCCTAATGAAGGTTTTAGTGGAATGAATAAATGCGAACATTTCTTTGATGAACTTTCCGCAAAACTAGCTGTTCAGCAAGGTATTCGTAGTTTTTTAAAAGAATGTAACTGTGATCACTGTAACCACTGTCTGGATTGTTGTTTTTTTAAAGGTACTCAGTAAATCTTTTATATTAATTGATTTTTTAATTATTAACTTTCATTTAATGCGATTCGAATGTAAATTAGAAATGGAGTTTCGTATACGAAAATTAGCTTTAAATTTAATGTTTTAGGAGAATTATGATAAAACTAAGATCAATTCTATATATCGAAATTTCTATATATCAAATTTTTTTCCGACAGTTTGCTACTTCGATATATGGAGGTTCGACTGTATATATATATATATATATATATATATATATATATATATATATATATATATATATATATATATATATATATATATATATATATATATATATATATATATATAAATTCAAACCTTTCGCATTTATTTAAAAGAAATCACAATTTTACTTACTTGGTTAGGTAAGTATCAAAATTCTTAGTTAAAATCTAACATTGTATTAGTCTCCACATTCTCTTCCTCAAGTCTTTAGCAATACGTAATAAGCAAATTTCGAGAAAGAGATTTCCCAGATAAATACCGTGGATGGTCTTAGATAAGCAATTACGTTAATAAATTATTACTATTAATACCTACAAGTTGGCTTAAAACGCTGTTTATCCCCGAGTTTTCGCCGAAAAGTAGTAAAAAAACAATTTTCACATTTAATCGCTCATATCGGCAAATTTCACATATATTCGCATCTGTTTCGTAAATACGATAATTACGTATCCTTAGTTATACGCAATAAAATTTTACAACTACATTATCATAAAGTCTACGCCAGTCACACTCAACCTTTTTTTCTCTTGGGACACATGCATACTTTTGCTACGGCACGCGGGCCGCAGCTTACTTAGTACACTATACCTCATAATACTATAACGTAAAAAATAAAACTGAAAACCTAGATGCATTCAAACATTTAATAAAAAGCGAGGGATTTTTTCTTTGCTTTTTTTTTAATATTGTGACAAACATTTGAATATTTTAAACAAATCAATTTTATACTTGCTACGTGCTACTCTCAGTCCGTCATTAAGGTAACAAACAGTAAGCCAATTTCCATATACATTCTTTGCACATTTCATTTTGGAATAGGATGATTCACAAAGATTCGTTGATGCGAACACCGCCGATTTCCAATAGTGGGCATTTTGGGAGTACCTGGGCACATAGGCTTTAACTCCAGTGTTACATTCAGATCATAATAAATACAGTGCTCTTAAAAATTTAAACGTAGGAAAAGCAGGGATTACTTGACACGGGTAGCAAATTTTAACAGAAAAATTTACCATACTAAAGTTAAGGGAAACATAAGAAAGTTTAAAAAGCACAAAAAGGCAAGAGAAACAAAACAGAGAGGGTTAAGCCGAGGAGTCCCGATCACGATTAAAACCAGGATCGGGGTGGAAGTAATCACTTATTATGGTGAAGACCCTGAACATTTTGTTTATTTCATCGCCGGGCTCTCTGAGAGCGACAGCTAATTTTTTGAGCAAGTTAACGATGTCGTGAATAGAAAAAATTTGGGAAATTTCCCTAACATATTTTATAATCTCGCCGAAGTCGGAGAGGCCGTCATTACTGCTACTGCGGGGATTTGGGGTGCTGTGAGTTTGTTGAGCTATGGGGGAGTATTTGGAAATGGGTTTATCTAAAGCAATTTTCTTTTTAGGAGCAGTCCTAAAGTGGGTAGGTAATTCCTGGGGGATAGGGGCAGAGTTAACGTTTACATTACTATCAGCGGTGTCGCAAGGCACCGCGGGGGTATTATTATTGCTTGGGGGGGATGCGAACAATGTGAGTACCCCTGTTCTAAGCTATAAAATCCCCCCGTTAACTCAGCACGTAGTTTGTTTTCTTCAGCTTTTGCTCACTTTCATCAGCTTTCCTCAGTCTATCTCTCCTCTACTATCGTTTTTTCTCTCTCAGGGTGTCCAATGAGGAACGGCGGCACACCCCTCTTTCTGGTCATCTTTCAAGCCGGAGTTACACAGACGCGAATCAGCCTTCCCTCGTTCCCTCGCGAGACATTAGTCACGCTCCAGGAGCGTGACTAATTGACCCGACTGACCGTTCTAACTTTCCCGCCTCTTGTTGTCATTTGTGCAACTTCCCGACATTAACCCCTTTGACCTTTGACCTCCCTCCCTGTCGCCATTCATCCCTTTGCGATCCGGTCCCCATTCCCCCTTTGACTCCCCCAACGTGGATGACGTCATCCTCGTCCCTTTGACGGGCCCAAAAAACTGCTCCCGAAGCGAGCGCCACGATTGGGGAGGAGACTAGTAGGGTTATCGGCGAGGGCTCCGTTTACACACCTATTTATCACTCTTCCCCCCCTATTCGACTCTCCTCGTTCGCGTCTGCGTAATTGGGGGGTCACACACTGTCCCCTAGAAAGCAGTGATGCCCCCTAGAAAGCAGTGTGATCTAGAGGACAGTGGGTCACACTGATTTCTCTTGCTTAGTACGGGATGGGGTTATATAAACCGCCCCCCCCCCCTCCCTTTAAGGGCATAGGACCTTAGTCGTTTGGTCAACATAGATGAAACTTGCCATTCTTCGTCTCAAAACCTAGGAGTGGGGGGGGGGGAAACTATTGCAACTTAATTTATGGACAGCAGCTTGAAACTACGTCCGAAAATTGGTCCTGGGCGTTACAGCATGAACATTCCATTTCATTTATCTCGAAAATATGGACAAAAGGCAAGAAACGGAAGGAAATAACTGGCGAAGGTCATCCACTAACTGACTTGTTGACAGTCCATTCAAAGTAACCAAATGCCATTAGAGGTGGAATGAATGTTAACATATCCTTCGGGATACCTACCCATGGAATGTTTATTCCGTAACACCCCTCTATGTCTCCTTAAAGCAGTGGTTCCCAACCGGTGTTCCGCGAGAGCCTCAGGAGTGGTCCGGCACCACATATAAAATAGTCGCCAAATAAATGGGGATTTTGAAAGCAATGTTCATTGAACTAAATGGGTCGAATATATCCTATGACTATCAGGTGTTAAATAAAAATTTCTTAAGAGTTTAGCAATTATTTTATTATTAGAATATGATACAACATAATTTTCATACCTTCGGAAGGTCCCCCTCCCCCCTCAAGTCGGTGGGAATGAGGGGTTGGTCCGCACATCGATCAATTTCTGGCTTAGTGATCCGCAGACTTCTACGGGTTGTGAACCACTGCCTTAAAGGGATGGGCATTTTATTGTAAATTCATATTGAAACATTACGTGATTTACACTCACCATATATATATATACATACACACACATATACATATATATATATATATATATATATATATATATATATATATATATATATATATACAGGGTGTTTCATGTTGAATGGGACAAAAATAATACCATAGTACAAATTCTGTAATTGATTTATTTAGCCGAAACAAATTTTTTCTGAAAGTACAATTACACAAGTTTTATCTGGCAACAGCAAAAAATCTTCCGGCTACGAAATTGCCGCTATAAGCACTGTTAATCGAAATGGCACCATCCATGCAGGAGAAAGCTTACTGTGTTTTGGAATATGCCAAAACATCTTCGTTGATCTTTCTCTCAGTTGGAGGAAGCGGTTCCCGGCTACATTCTGCAGCAAGACAGTGCTCCACCACATTGACAGAAAAACGTACGTCAGTACCTGAACGATAGTCTACCTCATTCCTGGATTGGTCGTGCTGGGTCAGACGATATGCCATTACATTGTTGGCCACCGAGATCACCAGATCTGACCTCTTGTGATTTTTTCCCTATGGGGTTTTGTTAAAGACAAAGTGTTCGTGCCTCCATTTCCCAAGAACTTACAGCAACTGAAGCAGCGGATAACTGAAGTGCTCAAATCATTAACAAAGGATATTCAATCACGAGTGTGGCAGGAACTGGAATACCGCATAGATATTTGTCGTGTCACCGGAGGGGCACACATAGAACATCTATATAAACATGGATAACTATAGTTTCACTGTAAATTTGATTTATCAAAATAAAGTAATAACAGCGTTCACAGGTATGCTTTCTTTTTGTCCCATTCAATATGAAACACACACACACATATATATATACAGTCAAACCTCGCTAACTCGAACCTCGATTTCGCGAATTTTTCGATATCTCGAAGAAAAAAAAATTCCCCTCAAATTTCCAATGCACTCAATGTTAAAAAAACCTTGTTTTGACGAATTTTTTTGGCTCAACCCCCGATAACTTGAATTTTTTCCATAAATGGAGAAGAAAATTTTTTCTAAAAACAAAAATATAATATGCAAAAATAGAAATTTCTAAAAAATAGAAAAGCTATTCAAAACTTACAGTGGTAAAACCCTGCATAAACTTTAAAATGCACGGAAGATAACACTATGAAATCCCAACTTCTCTCATCTGGGCATCATCCAAAGTTTCAAAGTAAAGTATCGTCATCAAGTGGTTAAAAAATATTGTCCGAAATTGAAGACGGGGTTTCACCATCTGGTGTAAATATTTTATAAGGTATGGGAATGGCAGACAAAGCTTGGAACATTGTGTCTTTCTCTACAATAATGAATAGCTTTAAAAAGGCTGGATTCATAAAAGACCACGAAAGTACTCCTATAATTAACATCGACCACCCTGCTGAAAACTGTGCCGAAAATGATTGGAACCGATTAAACAGACTCATGCACCTCGATAAAATGAAATTCAATGACTTTGTCATTGTAGATGATGAAGTAATAATGTGTGGTCAGTGGGAGGACAATGACATCATCGATCAGACGAAAGCTTCGTATGTATTATCAGAAGAAGAGGAGGAAGAAATCCGACATTTGCCACCAAATTTGACAAACAAAGAAGCACTATTTGCAGTGGACACTTTGAGTAGATATGTTGAAAGGCAGCCAAATATGTCAGAGGATACATTTAAAGCCATTGTCCACTTAGAGGTGTAATAGGTAAAATTTCATACTCTTCTCTGAAGCAAACAACAATTGAATCTTTTTTCAGATAATTTTGTAAATAATGCTTATTAAAATAAGAAAATGGATTACTTTTTGAAAAGTATGTAAAACAGCTTTTTGTCTCTAGTCTGTTATTGATAACATGCGATTTTCGATAATTCGAATTTTCGGTATTTCGAATTTTTTTGTCTCTCCCTTCAAGTTCGAGATATCGAGGTTTGACTGTATATATATATATATATATATATATATATATATATATATATATATATATATATATATATATATAAATATATATATATATATATATATATATATATAAATATATATATATATATATATATATATATATATATATATATATATATATATATATATATATATATATATAAATATATATATATATATATATATATATAAATATATATATATATATATATATATATATATATATATATATATATATATATATATATACATATATATATATATATATATATATATATATACATAAGGAGTCCTGGTTCGCATCAGAATGGGCAGTCTGAGGTTATCACGATTTTCATCTTCTGTATGTTTCTTGTTTCATAAAGGCGGTTATAAATTGACCTTCCTAGTTCAGATAATAAATGAAACTCTCTGCAATTATAATAATTTTAAAATTCATCTTTGTTCTTGTCTAGACGAATATATAACCATTTTTTTTGACACAGTTCAACGCTCTCTAGCTGTCTGAGAATTTCAAAGTTTTTTTTCCTTCTTGCATCCTGTCTAAGTGGTTATCGCATGAACAGCAACTGAAATAGTTAACACAAAGCTTCTTATTTAGCTTAACAATGAATGACATCAGTCATCGCACTACGACGATTTTGTGAAACTTGCAGCCGTCACTCGTCAGGTCAAAAATTTCTTCCGCAAGACAGAACTATCGCCTCCAGCTATTAAAAAATTACATCTGTTTTCAATCTTTGTGTCGTAGACTTATTAGCCTCTATTCCGGGAATTGCTTTTAAAGGAAACAGCAGCACAGCGCAGAAACGTGTTAAAAAATGTTTATTTTTATCGTAATTGATTACTACAGCAAGTAATCAAGTTATCGGAAATTTTCCAGTTGCTATTTTTCTAAGTACGCAAGGGCAAAGCTTTTTGGATGTCTTATTTTTTTTTAATTAAAAAAGATTGCTAAATGCTTTGCAGGCATTATATTTTTTAATATTATATGAGCAGTTATTTTTAAAAGTGGTATAAGTTCATTTTTTCATATATCGAGATATTTAAAGGTCTGCATTTGAATTGATTTAAAAATATTGGCAAACGTTAATCAATTCGAGTGAGGTTTTTAACGCTATACACCTTTTAAATTTTATTATGAAATAATAATTATTAAAATTATTTTTAAAAATAAATGCTTTTTTTTAGCTCCAAATGGACTTATACCACTTTCAAAAATAACATATTATAAGAAATAAAAACAAGAAGATATATAAGTCCATATTTTTATAGACATTAGCTTCACTGAAATGGGTTTTTTAATGTAAAAAATAATAATTAAAATGAAGACATGTAAATACACGAATAACTAAGTTTATTAAAAAATAATTTTAGTTGTATTAAAAAGATTATATAAATAAACAAGTGTAAAGTGTAAATTACTTCGTTTGGGATATGGAAGGGCCTTTTGTAGATCAAACGAAAATTAAATATTTATCTGGTTTCGTTGATGATAAGTTTTGATCTTCTTTTAAAGTTTTTCTAGCCAGTTCTGCATTATTCTAAAAGCCTGCTTTTTTCATTAAGGTAGCTTTAATTTTCATATTTAGCAAATCACAGTTTTGGCACGTATCTTTATGTGGGTGATGAAAACTTCAATTAAAATTATTCTCAAAAATTTTCCTATGTCTTTGCTAAGTTCAAATCAGAACTCAGGTATATTCTGTTTGGATTATTAGAAAGTGGGTAATGGCTTTCATAGTGTGGAAAAATTTTTATATGATCTTTTCCGGCATCCACAAGTTCCAAATTTCAGAACTCATGGAATTTATTCGAAAGGAAGTTGAATGTCGGAGAAGCTTCGCGCATGTTATCAGTTAATTCTAAAATTTCTTGTAATAATTTTGATACTCGGTTTCACGATAGAACAGAATACCATAAAAAAAATACAACCCCCGTATAGTTCTTAACGGTTCCGCGCTGACTACAGTTTCAAACACATGTTGTTCTTGTTGTTGTTGTTGCTTATGCCTCCCTGGCCGGAATTAAAATCCAGACCATATATATAGGCTTGTGGGCTGAGGGGTGCGGCTCCGGTTTAACTCTTCGGTGAGGGGCGCACCCCACGCTATTTGGTTAGTAAGTTATTAGTGAGTACCGAGCTTTATGTGAATAGGGGCTAGCTTTATTAGTACTCTGCGAAAGAGTGTTAGTTTATCAGTCTTTGCTGATAAAAGTTATACTAAATTTTCCCTCCGGCACCTCCACGTGGTGGGCCCTGGAGGTCTACCTTTGGTAGACCGCTAACGCCGGAGGAGCGTGGGTCAAATTGTTAGTTTTGATTACGCAGTCCAGCATTGCTAAAGACTATGAAAATATGGACGAACAGAGAGTTCTTACCGAGGAGCTGGTTACGTTGAAATATAATAGTCTAAATAGCGCAATAAGCACCTCTAAGCTGACCGTTGAGGTTAAGCGGACGATGAACAAGGACTTATTGGAAATTATGAATACAATAAAAGAGCAGCAGAAAGTAGTACAGTTTTACAAAGGGCAGCTGGGTAGGATGGAACACCAAGGAATGAAGAGTTTTGCAGATGTGGTGAAGGAAAAGACGCTTAAGAGGGCGTGGGAGGACAAAAACGAGATCATTGTCGCTCCAACAGTTGAGCAGGGTGCTGAAAGCACTAAAAAAGCGATTGAGAAGAAGATTGATCCAGCTAAGCTGGGAATCGGGATTAAGACCTGCAAGAAAATTGGGAAAGGAAAAGTAATAATAGGAACGGAAAACGAGGAGGACTTGGAGAAGTTAATTGCGGAGTTTAGAAAGTTCGATGGAAATTAGCAGATGTTTGAGCTCAGTACGAAGGTTTAAAAGCAGGGGTGGGCATTAAGTCGATCGCGATCGACCGGTGGACCACCAAGACATTTTGGGGTGACCGCCTTTACTAAGACCTAAGACGCGCATACTAAAAGAAACATATTTATGGAACACCGACGCGATTAGCTTTAAACGCGGTTTTAAAAGAGTAAGTTTTTTTCTTGTAGTTATGTAGGTAAGTACATATTCCATATTTATTATCAAGTTATAATAAATATTGTAGAACTTTTTTTTTAAGCTTCCCACACCTACGTCACTGGGTGGACCGCAACACTTTGAAAAAATTAGAAGTAGCCCGTACCTTGGAAAAGTCTGCCCACCCCTGTTTAAAAGGATCCGAAATTTTTGTGTTTGATGTCGTGGAGACATATGAAAATGGAGAGATTATTAAGAGTTTGAAAAGTCAGAACTAGGAGTTGGAATTTACGACGATAAAGGTTGTGACCAAATACAATACTCAAAAAGGGCAAAATTGGGTCTTGAGTATTGAGGGTGCTACTTACCCGAAGTTGGCGGAGTTAAAGAAAATTCGGTGGGGATGGCAAAGATGCGACTGGAAAGACTATGTTAAACCAACCATATGTTATAGGTGCTGGAAGTATGGGCATGTGGCAAAACATTGTAAGAACAGTAAAAAATGTATAATCTGTGCTGAGGATGCACATGGCCCAGAGTTGTGTAATGAGAAATTAGTTTGTGTAAACTGCGCCTTATATAAAAAAGGACAGGTATCAAGATGGACACGGCTCACAAACCAACTAATAAGAAATGTAGCCGCTATAAAGCAGAAGTGAGCAGGATAGTTGCTAATACGTATTATCATGTATCAGGGTCCGTTCGGCTCTGATTTTCCTCTTTTGCTGTCTTGCTTTTGAATTGGGCTTGCTTGTCATTTTTTCTGCTAATTATGTTAATGGCTTATTTCTGCATGTTTAATTTATTGCTTGCTGCACGGGTGGTGCAGGCATATTTTGCGCTGGATGTTATCGGCAATAATTGATTGATGTTGTTAAAGTGCTTGTTGTTATTGATTGTTTTGATGTGTTTTCTGCACGAGTTGTACGGTTTATGTTTTCCTATACAAGTGGTATAGGGCGTCGAGGTGACGCTTTTGTAATTTGTTGAATAATAAAGTACAACTGGATGAAGTCGATGTATTTGGCAGGTGGTGGCTGCGTGAAATTGAAATTTGTACGGTTAATTTGATAATTATTGGATCTTGGATGTTCTGCTCGTAAGACAGCATGTGGACGGTGACGTTTCTGACATGGACTTTGGGATGATGATATATGCCACGGGGGCGGCTGGGGCAAGGATGTGGCTGGTGGAAGAGCCTGGGGTTGCTCGAGATCGAGCGGACTGCCGTCTCGGCGACCGGAAATCAGTAGTCAATCTTGCCGTATACACTCACGCGGAGGCCGATGTAATTTTCTTGAATCTTAACCCTTCGGTGAGAACATGATTCTTTTCCCGCTTAGTGGGAACATGTGCCTGTGAGGCAGATATAGATGGAATATTTCTTTCGCAGGTATTCATAATTAGAAATTCAAAGGGTATTTGTGGTTTATTACATTTCATGTTAGCCGCAATTGTCAAACCATTTCTCCTTAATTCTTGACCAGCTTCTATTAACAGAACTAATTATCACAGGTTGTATTACGATTCGTTTTGTTAGTCGAACGAGTGATTAGGTTGGGATTTTTAATTTTTGTTCTGATTCATCTAATTTCTACCCGAGGGGAGCGCTGAATAAAGAAATCATAGCTGCCTGAGAGACAGATGTTCCCACCGAAGGGTTAAAGTGGCACCACAAGGGTCGAAGTCCGACTAAGCCAGGTGCCACCTCAATTTTGACCATGCACCCCCAGGGGTGTCATCTGGGGGGATCGTACCTTCCCCATCCACTGACCTCAAAGAAGTACTCTCCGGTCTGAGGATTTAACGGGCATGGGCCCGTTAAATCCTCAGCCATACACGAAAGTATTTAATAGCGCTTGTCGAGATTCGATCCGAGTCCCCTCAGTACCGAAAGCCAACGCGCTACCACTAGACTACCCCTGGCCACAAATATTGCATATTTTGTTGTACTAGTAATCATAAATCGGCGAATGGCTTCTTAACTGCAGATGAAAAATAGAACCTCAATTCATTAAATCAACGCCGGTGTTTTCGTTGCCTGAACCGCACTTGTAAAAATTGTGTTTCCAAAAGAATTTACGAGATTCGTGTAACAAACCGCTTAATAGTTTAATATGGGACAAAGAAGTTGTCCCGGTTAATAAATCTGAAATGAGTGCTAAGAATGCGTCTCAAGAAACTAAAAATGTTATGGCGTCTGTTATAAACTTCACATGTTATGGGGGAGATCATAAAAGAACTCCTATTACTCCAAACTTGTAGCGAGATCCTAAAATCAAAGAAAGGAGATTAATTAGTATTATTCGACTCAGGCAGTCATTGTAGCTTTGTTAAACGTAGTATTTATGTTGAATTGAGTCTCTAATCCAGTGGTGCGCAAGCTCTTTTCGACCGCGACCCATTTTCTTTTTATAAAAAACATGCGACCCAATGAAAATTTATTGGTTATAGCATTTTATTTAAATTAGGAAAATTTTAACAAAAAGAATAGAAAAACGAAACTTTTTTGAGAAACTATTTCGAAAATTAATGAACTGTAGATTTTGGGTATATATTTACGTTGCATAATAAGAATTTTTAAAAAAAGTCTTCCTTACCATCTATACTCGTTTTCTGACAAATGTCATGTGCCTAAAACTCTATTTAAATATTATATGCATTTGTATTCAGGGCCCGACTTTGACCCAATGGGGCCCTGGGCAAAGCACACTTTTGGGGCCCCCTCCAAGGACAGATCCAGAGGGGAGCACGTACCTCCCCCAGGACCAGATTTCCACATGAACATCTGGCACAGTCACCCAGGTCCCCCATAAATTGGGACAAGAAATTCAAAAAAATTTTGACCAACAAGTCAAAAATTTGAAAAATAATGATAATAATAATAAGTGTTAATTTATTAATTTTCTTTTTAATGTTAATAAATAAATTGATGAAATTTGCTTTTGAAATTCAAAGTAGATCACAGTCTGAAGTTATCACACCCCTTCCCCCCAAAAAAAAGAAAAATTAAACCAGAAACGCTTATGTATGTAAGTATGCTTTCACTAGTGCACCCAGGATATTTTTCTGTATCCGCCACTGACTCCATTTACTGTATTAACCAAAAACCAGATTTTCAAAAATATGTACAACTTAATACTAAATTAGGGAGCCCCATAATTTTGGGGGCCCTGGGCAAGTGCCCCACTTGCCCATGTGGAAATCTCGGCCTGTTTGTATTTCATTTAGGTAAAAATGGACGAAAAATAGAATTAAAAAAGATAATGATTTTAAAACAAATGCACTTCCTGTTAAGACACTGAAAATCATAAACTTATTAACAAATATTGTGACGTCACGCTAGTATCGTGGTGTGTTCCTACACATCGGAGATGTTCACGGACCCAGCTGCGGGTTTAGCGAAATATCCTGTGCGGGTTCCAACCAAATTTTGAACTCCTGAAGGATTAAAATCAGATCAGTGTATTTCCCCTTCGAATTCTTAAGTCGGGGTAGTTAAGCCCTGCGTATCGATTTCCCGAAAAAATGTGGGAAGTAAAGCTCTAGCTGTCTCGTAAGCTGTCTCGTAAAGCTGTCTGCTCGTGGTCGTATCTCAAGGGTTCTGACGTTATAGAAGACATAAAGATTTACATAAAGATCGACCCGAGTCAGGGCTGTCATCGTGAACTAAATCTCTCGATCCCCCTCTCGGGATCCGGCAACTTCTAAAGACGTCCTGCAGGAGCGAAGAATTCAAGTAGACTAAATATGCGAGACTCTTGTTTATTTCAAGAGAGCCCTGTTGTAACATCTGGCTAAAGGTCGCACGTTTTGTCAGTTCCTTGTGAGGCTAAACTAGCCTCGGAGCGCCACTGTAAAATTTCTTATGCATGTAAGCAGGGCCGGCGCTAGGGGGCGGGCAAGCCAGTGTAGAGTATTGCATTTCAACCTCTCCGTTAACAAAAGAAATTCTTCTATCTCGGCCTGAGACACTTCAAAAGATTTCCGACGGCTTGGGTGGCAATATGCTGACAGCAATATTCCTTTTGTTCATCCGATAGACTTGTTCCACAGGACCTCAGGGGACGTGGTCATTTTTCTTGATTTAGTCATCGCCACCGGGTGACGCCGCTGGTATTTATTATAAATGACAGGAGACCCCCCAGGTGCTTTCATTCATGAACTATCAATTGTTAAGCAGCATCCTGGAGGCGTCGCGTGCCTAAACAAAAGGACTCGTGCCTTTCGCATTTTACCGAAGCGGCCCTTTTGAGACTCTTTGAAGTGGCTTGGAGGACAAACTAAAAAGGCGGCCGCTTTAGACCCGGGGAAAATATTTCATTATCGCCCCAGGAAACCCATTTCCGTTGCTCACTTGTTCTAGATCGTTCGACTTTCTGGAGAGTGATGCAATATCCGGTGGAGGTCTTCTATAAAAAGAGAATGGACCCCTCAGTCGAGGCTTGCGTCTTTTTAGTTCCTGACACGTAGCGGATCCAGTTCTAAGAGCAGCCGGGTTTGCCGCCCTTATCGGTTCAGCGTCCCTTGTGACTGTTTTGCAGCGACGATCTAGTTCCTGCAGGAGTAAACATACTCCACTAATTTGTCGGAGACCAGTCTTCGTGGAAGGAGCCTTTGCTACCTTATTTTCCAGTGAGGAGTCCTTTCTCCTTAATTTAATAATTTCATCGCTACCGGGTGCGTGCAGTGATCACCGCCGTTGATATTATTGGGGAGCCCTTTCCCGTCAGGAGAAGTGCCGTTTCTTCATCATTGAAGCAGAGCCAGTTCTGCTAGCCTAGCGGACTTCTGTGTTCTTACTCCGCCCCACGCCGATAAAATCGAGTGTGATTACCTACGTTACGAAGTTCATCTTACATCTGTGCAGTGTACATATCGCATCATCATCAATTTGATTAATAAATTGCATTTGTTTTGTTTATGTAATGAGTGATGTATACCTGGTGTGTTTAAATCATCTTCTGGTTGACACTACGAACCTCAGTTCGCTACAGAAGGTATATATTCATTCATAATTTTGGTGGCAGCGTTTCGACGAAAAAAAAAAAGCGACAGTAAGAACATTTTGTTTTTTATAGTGACAGTCGCGTGTGTTCAGAACTGTGACTGTGCGAAAGTGCTATTGCTGGTGTGTATCCTGTGAAGTAGTGTAGAGCGGCTGACGTTCTTGTGAAATCTGCTAAACTGCTGCAGTGTTAATTTCCTTAGTGACATTCGCGCGTGTTTCAGAACTGAGACTGTGTGAAAGTGCTATCGCGGGTGTGTGTATCCTGTGAATTAGAATAGAACGTTTGACGTTCTTGTGCCATCTGATAAACTTGCTGCAGTGCCAACTAGATGCCAGTCTTCACATCAAATTGTGAGTACCATTCTGTTTCTCTTTTGTGCTGGTATCCAACAGTAGTTTAGTAAATAATATTTTGGTTGTTTTCTCAGAAGTAGGAGAATTAAATGGTTGAATTTAATAACCGTAATTAATAGCTTGATCTGAACTTAAAAGGTGTTAAAATTTTTTTTAATTTGAGGTAAAATAAGAACTAGTGTTATTGTGTAAAGTAGAATTGTTATTGAAATAGTAGTGTGTTAAATTAGTTCTCAGAAATTAAGGAATGTAACTGTGCTCAAAAAGAAATAGTGTAACTACATTGTGTTTAACTATTTTGCATTGTGTATTGTTGTGATATGTTAAAAGCAAAGTGATTTATCTTTTATGAACCTTAAAATAGTAACATCGCAAGCGGAATGTTAAAAGTAATTTAGTTCATATTTGTTAATACATTGCATGTGTACGTTAATTGATTGTGTTGTGTAGTTGCATTTTGTGTTCAGGTTTTAAAGTAATTACTACCTCAGGGTTTATAATAGTGTGTATTATTCTGTGTAGTATTGTAATAGCTTTGTATTCTGTCAAACATGGGTTCTCTTATTCGTGCAAAGAAAGAGGACTTAGTTAACCTCGCTATAGAAATGAGTTGTGAGGTAGATTTGGGAATGCTGAAGCTTGAGATAATCAAAAAAATTGAAAGTTCAGCAGATTACAATGTAAAATTGGCTGAAGGGTTGTTAGCTGAAATTATGGAGACCCGTATAGAAAACGAGCAACGAGAGCGGGAAGAACGGTTAGCCCGGCAAAAACGGGAAGATGAATTAGCTCAACAAGAACGGGAGGATAGGTTAGCTCAACAAGAGCGAGAGTTTGAGCTAGCCAAATTAAGACTGAGTAGGGAAGCCCCCAAGAAAGCCCGTCTGTTAGTCCTCCGAGACCTGCGGGACACTCATTAAGGCACATAATGCAAAAATTCGACCCGGAAGAAACTGATATAAGCCTGTACCTTTGCCTTTTTGAACGGCAGGCACAGCATTTAAAAATACCGGAAGCTGAATGGTCAGGCAGTTTAATTAGCCTGTTACCATTATCAGTAGCGGCCATTGTGTTACGGGAAAAAGTCGAGGACACACAAAAATATTCCCATGTTAAGAGCGTGCTTCTCGAGCGATTCAGGCTCAGTCCTGAAGCTTTTCGTCAGAAGTTTGTTAGACACCAGCGTAAGCCAGGAACCCTATGGAAAGATTATCTTTTCGAAATAAAGACGTATTTCGAAGGTTGGTTAGAGGGTCTCGGTGTTACAACTTTTGAGTCGTTAAAAGATCTCTTTCTGGTCGACCAATTGAAACGGAAAATGGGAAGTGAAATCCGGGAGCAAAATATAAGGGATTGGGAGAATTACACGTCCCCTGAAACCTTGGTCAAAGACGCGGATCAGTTTGAGCTTATCAGAAAAACAGGTAAGCCCCCCAACCAGCCGAAGAATTTCGAGGGACGCGCGCCCGACCAACGTAAAATGTTTGGGGCTGTAAAAACGGGAGAGAAAGTTGAAAAACCCCCCGAACAACACGAACCCGAACGAAATTTAGATAAGGTGAGCTCCCCTCGCCCAAAAGAAAACCGCCGTAAAGAATGGAACCATAAAGAGTTCGACAAAAGGCGTGTGACAGACATTAAGTGCTATTTTTGCCACGAGGTCGGGCATGTTAGGCCCCAGTGTCCGTTATTAACAAAAAAAGAAGAGGTTAACTCCATAGGTGCCGATTTGGAAATCACAGATCCCTTAAAACCATATGTGAGTATAGGGACTGTGAACGGCCAGGTATGTGAGATACTTAGAGATACGGGTAGTACGATTGATCTGGTTTGTAAAAGATTTATTTCGCCCGACGACTACCTCGGCGAAACAGTCTGGCTCACTCAGCCGTTAGACACTCGTGCCATTAACGTGCCCCTAGCGCGCGTAATTCTGAACTCCCAGTATGGAAATATAACAACAAAGGCCTGTGTCATTAGCGACAGGTCAAATCAACAAAGATACATACTGGGAAATCAAACGGCAGCTCTTCTAAGACAGGGTCAACAAAACTCTAAGAGCATGCAAATCAATGCAATAACGCGCTCGCGTTCCAAATGCCAAGAGAGCTGTACACAGACGCTTCAGTCAAACGATTCTCTTCGAGAGCGTTCGGACAATAGTCCCTCAGATGGGGAGTCAATCGTTTTGACACAACTGGAAAGGGAGGAACAGGCGAAATTGTTAGTTTTACCCCCCCTCGACCGCGAAGACCCAGCGTTGAGTCTATTAAAGGTTTCCCCTGAGAAATTCGCAGACGCCCAGCGGGAATGTGTAGAATTGGCCGCATTGTTAAAAAAAGTCGAAAGTCCAAGTCAAACCGGCGAGAAGGGTTATGTAGTGATAAACGGGTTATTGTGTAAACAACAGAGGGACCACTTTGGGGATACACGAAGTCCTTTAGTTGTCCCACAGGTATTCAGGGAGAAACTGTTGTATGGAAAAAACCTACGAACACCCGAAGTTTTATTGTACGAAGGTTGGATGGGAGGTTGTGAGGAAGAGAGACCCGTGACAGAGCACGTCCTTACCCTAGTGAATAGATTAAAAAGAGAGCGAGAGTTAGCTGCTCAGAAAATGGCTGAAGAACAATCTAAGCGTAAGGAAGCGTATGATAAGAGCTCAGTTAAAAGGGATTTCGAGGTTGGAGATTTAGTTCTGATTTTCTCTCTATCTCGGACTATCAAAACGGCGCCGAAGTGGATAGACCCAGGGAAAATTGAAGCTCGCATATCTGAGACGAATTATCGAGTGCAAACTCCCGGACCTAGACAGAAATCCAGCATTTACCATAGTAATATGCTGAAGCCCTGTATCAGGCGTCCCGAAACTATAAATTGGGTTTATGAAGGTAAAGTCGAAATTGGTACTGAGGATGATTTCGCAATCCACGTTTTTGAAACCGGTGCTACCGATTTCGATTACGAGGAGATTGTGCGCGAGAGCGAACTTGACGCTCGTCTAAATCTCACTCAAAAAAGGGAATTAAAGAAATTATTGTGTAGCCATGCAAATATTTTTTCTAATAACCCAGGAAAAACCGAGAAAGTTACGCATTACATAGAGCTGATCTCGGATAAGGTCGTTAGGTCTAGACCATACAAAACGTCACACCGACAGAACGAAATCTTGAAGTTGGAGATTGACAAAATGTTAAAATTAGGAGTGATAGAAGTAGGTGAGTCTGATTTTACCTCGCCTATCATTTTGGTAGAAACCGATGGTCGTGAGCCGAGACCCTGTATTGATTATCGTAGGTTGAACGAAATAATTCGCACCGAATATTACCCCCTCCCCAACATAGAGGAAAGGGTTGAACAAGTTGCAGGATCTGATTTCATAACAATACTCGATCTTGCAAAAGGGTATTGGCAAATCCCCTTGACAGAAAGGGCCCAACGCATTGCGGCTTTTGTCACCTCATTCGGGACATTCAGGCCTTTGCGGATGCCTTTCGGGCTTAAAAACGCACCTTTCTTTTTCAGTAAGCTCATGGCTGACGTCCTAAATGGGTGTGAGGAGTATGCCGTTCCATATATCGACGACATCGCGATATTTTCTAAGACCTGGGACGAGCATCTGAAGCATTTAGATATCGTGTTAAGTCGTGTAGCGCAAGCGCAGCTCACAATCAAATCATCGAAATGTCGGTTCGCCCAAAACCATGTAAAATACTTGGGGCACATGGTCGGCGGAGGTTATCGAAATCCCGCCGAATTAAAGGTAAAATGCATTAGGGAATTTCCCCGGCCAGAGACAAAGACGAGTATTCGGGCATTTCTGGGTCTCACTGGGTATTACGCGCACTATATTCCAAATTATTCTATGATAGCGGCCCCCTTAACCGATGCGTTAAAGGGACGGGAGAAACGCGCGGCGGTTGTGTGGGACGAAGCTTGCGAGGCAGCGTTCACCACTCTGAAAGACGCTCTTATAAAAACACCTGTGCTACGAGCTCCTGATTTTACTGTTCCATTTATTGTCCAAACGGACGCATCCGATCTGGGAGCCGGGGTAGTGTTGGCCCAACAAATAGGTGATAAGGAACATCCTATCCTGTACCTGAGTAGGAAGTTCTCTGAGCCTGAAAGGAAATACAGCACCACAGAAAAAGAGTGCTTGGCGATCATATTCGCGTTAAAAAAACTTCACTACTATCTGGACGGAAGCGAATTCAAAATCGTGACCGACCATAACCCATTGGTATGGCTCAAGAAGAATGCCAGTTCAAATGGCCGTCTTTTTCGGTGGCAACTTATGTTGCAGCAATTTTGTTTTCGGGTAGAACACAAGCCGGGAAGACAGAATACAAACGCTGACGCTTTAAGCAGATACATTCCTTAAACGTCCGCGAATTACCTAGATTTGTAAATGTAGTAACCTAGAGAATTAATTGTTAGTACCATGAATTTATTTGTGTTTGTATTTAGTAATCCAGTTAGTGCATGTGTACGTACTTGTTAGAATTGTGTATTTTTTTTTGTGTAGTAGAAAAAAAAAACTGTTGGAACTGGTACATTAGATAGCAGAATTGGGAACCACCCACACGAAACGTTGGTTTTCAATATGCAACCACATTGAAAACTTTAACGGCAGGGGGGTTATGTAGAGTATTGCATTTCAACCTCTCCGTTAACAAAAGAAATTCTTCTATCTCGGCCTGAGACACTTCAAAAGATTTCCGACGGCTTGGGTGGCAATATGCTGACAGCAATATTCCTTTTGTTCATCCGATAGACTTGTTCCACAGGACCTCAGGGGACGTGGTCATTTTTCTTGATTTAGTCATCGCCACCGGGTGACGCCGCTGGTATTTATTATAAATGACAGGAGACCCCCCAGGTGCTTTCATTCATGAACTATCAATTGTTAAGCAGCATCCTGGAGGCGTCGCGTGCCTAAACAAAAGGACTCGTGCCTTTCGCATTTTACCGAAGCGGCCCTTTTGAGACTCTTTGAAGTGGCTTGGAGGACAAACTAAAAAGGCGGCCGCTTTAGACCCGGGGAAAATATTTCATTATCGCCCCAGGAAACCCATTTCCGTTGCTCACTTGTTCTAGATCGTTCGACTTTCTGGAGAGTGATGCAATATCCGGTGGAGGTCTTCTATAAAAAGAGAATGGACCCCTCAGTCGAGGCTTGCGTCTTTTTAGTTCCTGACACGTAGCGGATCCAGTTCTAAGAGCAGCCGGGTTTGCCGCCCTTATCGGTTCAGCGTCCCTTGTGACTGTTTTGCAGCGACGATCTAGTTCCTGCAGGAGTAAACATACTCCACTAATTTGTCGGAGACCAGTCTTCGTGGAAGGAGCCTTTGCTACCTTATTTTCCAGTGAGGAGTCCTTTCTCCTTAATTTAATAATTTCATCGCTACCGGGTGCGTGCAGTGATCACCGCCGTTGATATTATTGGGGAGCCCTTTCCCGTCAGGAGAAGTGCCGTTTCTTCATCATTGAAGCAGAGCCAGTTCTGCTAGCCTAGCGGACTTCTGTGTTCTTACTCCGCCCCACGCCGATAAAATCGAGTGTGATTACCTACGTTACGAAGTTCATCTTACATCTGTGCAGTGTACATATCGCATCATCATCAATTTGATTAATAAATTGCATTTGTTTTGTTTATGTAATGAGTGATGTATACCTGGTGTGTTTAAATCATCTTCTGGTTGACACTACGAACCTCAGTTCGCTACACCAGGCTCCTGCCCGGGGCGGCAACCTTAGGAGGCGGCAAATGGGCTGTAAAATTAACTAGTTTATGAAAAAAATGATTAAACCAAGATTCATTTGAATACTTTTGAAAAATTAATAGGTGGACTTTTAATAAAATTTGCTTTTAATATATTTTACGAACTAAGTACACTGGTAGACAAAAATGAACTTTTTTTCTTTCACAAGAATTAAAATAACAGATTCTAAAAGTATTTTTCGTGCTGAAATCAAATATCATTTCAGTTTTTCCCCATCGGGCAGGAGATTTCTGTGATATTCATTTGAATATTTTATAATATTCTAAAATATCCGTAACTAGCTATCTAACTCAAAATTATAACTACTCATTCTGAGTTACCTAGAAAGTGGTAGATAGTTATTTTCGGGCATATTTTGCATCTGGAACGTCTCTCTTCTTCTTCCAACAGTAGTCAGCCAGCATATTGGAACTCCACTTGCCTTGGTACCTCTTTTCCATTGTAGAAATTTGCTGATGAAAACGCTAACCGTGTTCATCGCTGACAGCTCCAAGATTTTCGGGGAAGAAGTCTAAGTGAGAGTCCAAGAAGTGTATTTTTAAAGACATGTTGCATCCCATAGCTTTATACGAATGCAGAATATCAGCCACTATGTGACGATAGTTTTCTGCTTTATGATTTCCAAGAAAATTGCAACATCCACTTTTGAATGACTGCCAGGCTGCTTTCTCCAGTGGATTTAACAGTCCTTCGAAATGTTCGCCAGCCATTAATGACCAAATTTGTGGTCCTATAAGAATTCCTTCTTTCAGTTTAGCATCACTGACTTTAGGGAATTTCGATTTCAAATACAAGAATCCATCAGAAAGTTTATCTATAGCTTTGACGAAATTTTTCATTACTCCTAACTTAATATGCAATGGAGGTAAAAATATTTTTTTCCGGATTCACTAAAGGGACATATGACACATTTTTCTGGCCAGGGATAAGAGATTCACGTTTAGGCCATGATTTTCTAACGTAGTGAGACTTCTTATCTCTGCTGTCCCACTCGCAACAGCAAAATTTGGTGAACCCAAGTTGCAAACCAAGCAATAAAGCAATGACCTTTAAATCACCACAGATATTCCATTCATATTTTCCATATTGTATTTTCTCTAAAACTAGTTTCATATTTTCATATGTCTCTTTCATATCAGCGGCATGCGCTACAGGTATTGATGGAAGTTCATTGCCAATATCTAGCAGCACAGCCTTCAAACTAACTTTAGAGGAGTCTATGAACAATCGCCACTCATCTGGCCGGTGTTGATGCCCAAGAGTTTCCATAACTGAACAAATATCATTACAAAACACAATACCATTTTCTTCAGAGAAGCAGTCTTTGAAAACAATATGGCGGCTACGATAACTACATATTCTTACATCTTTTTGGAGTATATTCCACCCTTTGAGTCTGGAAGTTAAAACTTCAGCTTGCTGTTTAGACAGATTTAAATCCCGAATCAGGTCATTAAGGTCTTGCTGATTGGGAAAGTATGGTTCTTATGAACAGCTACTGGCTTCATATGTAGGATCATTTTTATTTTCATCTGAATCATTTTGAGTTTGAGTTAGGTCAGAATCGGAGTTATCACTTAAGGTCGTATCTGCATATACTGGTGCAGGGAACTCTGCATTGTGTAAGACAGGTCTCGTTGCAGATTGCAAATTCGGATACTTAACTGTATATTTTGTTTTAGATATGATTCCTTTAATATTTATCAAACAAAAATAACAATCAGTTAAATGATCCTTCGGTTCCCTCCAAATCATGGGAATTGCAAATGGCATATGATGTGTACCATTTTTCCACCCAATCAGCAGTCTAACACACGAAACACAGCATGTATTTGGGGCCCAGCTCTTATCAAAATCACCAACTTGACAGCCAAAGTAAAGTTGATAACACTTCTTTACAAGTGGGGTCAAATTTCGCATCTGAGACTTCAAGGTCAGCTCACCACAAATATAGCAGAAATTATCTGCATGATTTACACACTTTCTTGGCATGATGAAAAAACAAAGCACTGAAACACAACATACACAATACTGTTCTATCCTTCTATGCTTCCACTTCGATTCAATTCGAAGTATGAACAAAAACAAATGCGTACATCTCACATCGAAAAACAAACTTTTTTCTCGACTCTCTCTCTTCGCTGGCGCCGAGCTTCGTTTCCAGACATAACAACGGCGGCAAAAACGCGCGAGAGTTCGTGACACAATACACTTCCAAACAGAAAGGAAGGAAATATTTCACTAGTGAACAAACTCACAGTCAGCTCAATAATGACACATCACAATGCCAGATTAATAGACTGAGCATGTCCAAACATGAATGAACCTGCACAGTCTTGTTTTATGGTGCTTCAGCATGATATTACAAATAATTTCCTTAAATACAGCTTGGGTAAAATCGCTACATATGAGGTAAAGGTTCCTATGACAGGCCAAAAAAAAACGTTAAAATCAGATTTTGAAAAGCAGCTTTCACAGAAAAACTATGCCTGATGGGAAAATTCTGACTACATATCTGAATTCAGGATGAAAAAATGCACTAGATTCCCTATTCAGATTTCTTGTGAAAAAAATCTTGTCGACCAGTGTAATTCTTCATACAACGACGTAATTTTTAGAAAATAATATGAGCCAAATAAAAATTATTTCTTTGAGCATGTTACCTAACAGAAATAAGCAAAAGTGCTTTTTTTAAAAATAAAATCGATGGGACCAAGATAAAAGTAGTTGTCCAGAAAAATATTTTTTCATCTTATGGTAACTTTGACAGTAAATATTCTAAATCAAATTAACGATTTTCAAAAAAAAAAAAAAAGTAATGCATATGTAATACATAAGAAGAAGTAAGAACAGACAAGGTACCTCTCAACTCATGTTCGCTATAAATAAATGTCAGGGGTAAAAATTAACCCTCGTAGGGGAGCATATTTCCAAAAACATTCGAAAAATCTTTTGTACGCCGGGGGTGCGGGTTCGATTCCTGCATAAGACTTGGATGTATTCTGGGGAACCGGTCAGTCTTCCGCCTGCAAATGGAGCCCCGTCTAGAAAGGGGAGCTGCAACCCATCGTCGACCGCCGGTGTCATCGTTTGTCAATAAAATTCTTCTGTGATTGTGTCATTTGTCTGTTTGTATTTTTTGTATTCATATGTACACCGGACTGGGGTGTAATGTCGTCATCCCCCAGGGACATTAGCCAAAAAAAAACTTAATCAGTTTTTCGTACCCTTATTTACTTATTTCAAGGCGAGATTTTGTTGGCTTTGTTTAGGGTAAATTGTTAAAAAAACACTTTCTATTCCATGGCTGACGTTTCGGTTTTAATCAAAGCTTGAATCTCTGAATAAGGTTTGATTAAAACCGAAACGTCAGCAATGGAATAGAAAGTGTTTTTTTTTTAACAATTTACCCTAAGCAAAGCCAACAAAATCTCGCCTTGAAACATTAGAAAAATATTCGAAAACGCCTCTGTTTCGTTAAAAAAAAAAATTATTTTTTATTGAAACATTTTCTTAATTGTTTTTAGAATGTCTGATGGACGTAAAAGATTATCGGGTGTTCAGTAGAAAAGAAAAAGGGTCGAAGAACAAGTTCAAATTAAAAAACAGGCTGGAAATCTGTTAAGTTACCTACAAGGCACGAAATGGAACGATGACGACACAGAGATATTAGAAGCTGATTCAAATCTTAATTATGAAGCCATTACCAATCAAGTTACCGATATTGCTCAAGTACCGATATTGCTCCAGGGAAATCCAAAGAAGACACATTTGCTACGATAATAAATTCTGATCCGGGTTCCTGGCCAACTAGCTTATCAGAAGCCGAAATATATTTTTTGGTAAAAGAAGAAGAACCTCAACCATTAAAGAAATAGTACAGTTTTCCGTATAATGATACCGGTTGAAGATTTAGCGCAGTTCATTATTTGAGAAACATAAAATATTCAATTACAAAATTTTATTCAATTACAAAAACTGTGTTTATTGCTTTTGCTGCAAACTTTTTGGTTCTATTTTAAGTTCTTTTTCTACTGAAGGAAGATTGGAAGCACCTCGCTGAGACTTTAAAACAACATGAAACCTCTAAAAACCATATCCAAAGTCAAAAATCTTGTATTGAATTTAGTCAAAGAATACAGTACTCTAAAACGATTGACAGTCACTCAGAAAGACTCATTACCGCAGAGATAAATTACTGGTACGAGGTGCTTCTACGAACTGTTTCAACAAGAAAAATGCTTGCTCAAAATTATTTTGCCCTCCGAGGTACAAGTGACAAACTTTACTATTTCGGTAAAGGTAATTTTTACAAATTATTCAATTACTTGCTCAGTTTGAGTGCTCAAAAAAGAGGAAGTTAAATTCCATAGATATTCAAAATGAAATAATTATTCTTTTAAGTGAAAATATAACATCTCACATTATTAGCGAGATTAAAAAAGCTAAATATTATTCAATAATTCTAGATTGTACTCCTGATGTCAGCAAGATCGCGCAAATGACAGTCTTAGTAAGGTATGTATCCATTGACAAATCCAATCCCAATTAAGTTTAAATTAACATTAACGAAAGCTTTTTAGGCTTTCTTCAGGTTGACAGATCGACGGTCTCTGAACTCTGAACTCTAATACTTAAGACTTGAAACATTGGGATTGAATTTGCAGGATATGAGGGGACAGGCTTACGATAATGGGGCGAACATGAGAGGCGATAAATCGGAAGTACAATCTAGAATAAAAGCGTTAAATCCACGAGCATTTTACCTTCCATGTAGTAGCCACTCATTATACTTGGTCGTTAATGACATGGAAAAGGCATCCTTCGAAGACGCCAATTTTTTTAATATGGTCCAAAAAATATATCTATTTTTTTCCTCGTCAACTTTTCGATGGACCATATTAAAAAAATATGTTCAGGGACTATCTTTGAAACCCCTAAGGGATACTCGTTGGGAAAGCCGAATAGATGCATTAAAACCACTGAGGTATCAATTAGGAGGGATATACGATTATTTATTTGCTGTTTGTAATAATTCGGAGATTGACAACTCTATAAGAGTTGAAGCTTTTGGACTATTAAGTTGTGTTAAACAATTTAAGTTCTTATGTTCCATTGTAATTTGGTACAAAATCTTAAATTGTATCAATCCAATAAGTAAGCTCTTGCAGACAAAAGACTATGACGTACCATCTGGTATGCAACTCTTGAAAAATTGTAAAGATTTTTTCAATGATCTTAGACAGGACACGGCCTTTAATGAAAGGCTTTACGATGCTCGAGAACTGGACGACGAAATTGACATACCGGCTAATTTTGAGCTTACTCAGTCCCGTCATAGAGTCCGAAGAAGGAATGTTAATTTTGACTATGAGGCACGAGATGATCCGATAGAAGATCCTACTTTGAAATATAAGGCAGAGTTTTATTTTTTCACACTAGACCAAGCTATTAATGCACTTGAATCCAGGTTTGATTTGATCAGTACCCATAGCAACTATTTCCAGTTTTTATACAATATTTATGATTTAAAAGATGCCCCTTAAAACAACTTACTAAAATATTGTAAAGATCTAGAAATAGTGTTAACTGATGGGAATTCATCAGATATAAACGCACTGCACCTGGCAGACGAGATAGTATCGGTTTTGGCCTAAATAAAAAAGAAAGTCCAATCGAGATTTTAAAATTCATTTCAAAGCTGGATTTTGCTCCAAATCTCGGTATAGTTTTAAAAATCTTGCTTAATCTCCCAATAAGTGTGGCAAGTGGAGAAAGAAGTTTCTCCAAATTAAAGCTAATTAAAATTTTTTTACGCTCTACAACTACCGAGGAACGGCTAAATGGCTTGACAACTTTAGCCATTGAACATGAGCTAGCTGAAGAAATTGATGTCAAAAAAATTATCAAAAAATTCTCAGAATTAAAAGTGAGAACAAAAAAAAATATTTTAAGTTTAATCAAATTTTCCGTCTTCTAGTTTTTGAATTTTTTTTTATTACTATTATTATTTATTTATATAATCTCTTGTTTCACCCCCTGTTTAATTTCTCCATTATCATTTAAGTTAGCCATGCCACATTGGTTACTCGTACTCGTTCTAGTTAATTAGTTGATTTTTCAACTAATTATTTTATTCTTTCTCCCTCAATCACTGTCAACACTATTTGTAAACTTGAGAACGGTTAATCTTATGTCACATACTAACCTTGATACTGAGGATAAGGATCTCTTGCTCCCTGGTGCCTCTATAGTGTTTTATGTCAATGTCAATGTCAACTGTATGTCAACTGTATGTCAAGTGATGTCAAAAAAATTATCAAAAAATTATCAGAATTAAAAGTGAGAAAAAAAGCATTTTTAAGTTTAACTGTATTTTTAATAATTAGGTTTTTATTTTTAGTGGTTCTATAATTTGTTTTACTATCTTTTTAATATATGCCTTTTATAATTATATACTAGATTTGTGTCTTTTCTTTTTTTTCTGTGCAACCTTAATTTCAATTTAGTGCCAAAATCATAAATCAAGAAATTTGTATTTTTGGCAAATTAAAACTCCAACATTTTTAATACCAATTTTTTGCTCGCGTTTTATTTTACTACTAAGCGTGTGAAGGGTTTAGGTTATCTCATTTAATGTTTGTTATAAAGGGGCGGCATTTTACCTTTTTGCTCGGGGCGGCGAAACTGCTAGCGCCGGCCCTGATGTAAGTCTCATTCTACTGTAAGGTTTTAAGATGACTGCCTACGTTCGGTGCCAATTTTTTTTTTTTAATCAATTTTTAAGGACTTTTTGGTCTTTTATTGTAAACTAGCACTTAAAAACTAAGAAATGAACAAAAACTTACCTGCATATACCAAACTTATTTATAAATTGGTCAATTTGAGGTAATTTTTAATGAAATTTAGCTAAAACGCCTATCACTCTGCACAAAATTCTAATGATACTATTTTAATTTCCTTCTCCCACATGATACATATGACAATTATCTTCAAAAGGACAAACAATCTCAGAGAAATTTTAAAATGCAAAAATAATACAGACAAATTTATGTTCCAATATGAAAATTTTCCCCGATTCGTCATTCCTTTCCTTATAAAAACAACCCCAAATAAAAAACTATTTATTATAAATCAATTATTCTACGTCATTTCATTAACATTAGCATCTAAAATATTTCCTGAAAATTTTATCAAATTATAAGCATTATTGTGTGAGATATCATGATAACGGTAGAGATTTGTGATAAAAAAACATAATTCTGAGAAAAACGCATTTAAAGTTGTTTGTCACTTCAGTTTTGTAGCAGATGATGTTTTTTAAAATAGCCATAACTCTGCTTCTAATTGATGTAGAATGAAAATCAAAACGGGTTTGGAAAGAGAAAAGATTGAATTACACAATTCTTGCAAAAAATAAAATAGACCAAAATAGTCAAAAAATGACATTTTCAAAGTAGGTCACCTTAAATTTAAATTGTTCTGCTCTGTTGCTATTAAGTTTTGTTAAGTTTATTGTTACTTCTAGCCTGTTTTTAACCTTCGAACGGTACAGTGATTTGAAACGAAATAGATGGTACACACAAAAAAAAGGTGTTCGGTGAACCCACTTCTCCGAGTTCAAATCCACTGCACAGTGGAACTCGTCTTTGGTGAGTCGTACAACTCATGTGGGAAAGCGGGTTCAAGAACCCAGATCCCAAGCGGGTTGATTTACTCTCCACCAACTCACTAAAATGGGAATACGACTCACTTTAAAGTATGTCGAAAAACACACCAACAGGAGTAGACAAACTTTTCTTTCCAGTCCAATATCTCATCTTATTTTGTGTTTTAAAACCCACGACTAACCAGTTCTTTTAAGTAAATGATTCTACGCTATTGTACTCGAAATGTTGCCTATTCCCCCCATCCGTCGTTAAATTAAGCGATTTTATGCTAGTAATTCATAATTCATTGTTTTGTATATTTATTATCACAATTCCCACACATACTTTCTCGTGGGAGAAAAAAAAAACTGCACTATACACCCATATTTGGAATATAATTGGTATTAAAATGTAAGGATCGTTTTAAAGCGTAAGTCTCATAAAAACAAAGATAAATAATTGCTATGAAATCTTTCAAACTTATACCATAAGTGATGAAAGGCTGCTTAAAAGTTATAAGGATATCAGATATTTAAAATGTTAATCAAGCATCCATTATTTTTTTCTAAATGACTTTCATTCATAGGAGTAACTGAGAAGAAAAAGAAGCTCCAAATAAAAAAAAAATATGCTGAGATTTAGTGGGGTGCTTCTATATACCAGTAAAATAAAATTTACAGGAAACTTATGAATATTATAATGTATAGAATAACCACGAAATTTCGTAGGTCATAAAGTTTTCCTTTACAACTTTTAGGTTCATTAAACTGAGACAAAAATTTTGTCAAGAAAGTTTCAGATCTTAGCTTTAACACAAAAAGGATATTCACAAGATATTTTTTTAAAAACTGAAGCAAAAAATTAACTACACTGATTTTAGTAATATACACTCTGTCACAAAAAAAAAATATATGCACCCAGAAGAAATTGAGCTACTATCACGAAACTTGGCAGGAATATAGTCTGGTAAGAGATATGAAAATGATTAAAATTTCGACGCCGATGATACAAGGGTAAGCGCGCTATGCGCATATGAGATGCGCAGCTGGGAGAGTTTAAAAGCATCTTTGCTCGTGCCATAGGGTTATTCAAACAAATCTATTGACTTGGATGGACAGTATTGTGACTAGAGATGCCTCTGAGACGTAACCGGCGACAGTACGAACAATTGTCGGACTTTGAGAGGGGGCGTATAGTAGGCCTCAGAGAAGCGGGTTGGTCGAACAGACGTATCGGACGCCTCCTTGGTCGGAGCGATATGGTAGTTTCTCGGTGTTGGCAACAATGGATCACGGAAGGGGTAGTCTACCGTCGCGGAGGGTCAGAGAGTCCTAGGAACACAAATGCGTGCGAGGATCGCGCAATCATAACAGCGGCCACGTCCGCACCAACAACGTCGTTAGAATCGGTTCGACGCCATTTACCACCTTTCAGAAATCCGGCGGTATCAAGGGAAACCATTCGGAGACGACTGACCGATGCAGGTATAAGGAGCCGACATCTATTAAGACGCCTACCACTGACCTCACATCATAGGCGGTGTCAATTGGATTTTTGCCGACCTCGGGCAAGCTGGAGTGTGACCGACTGGAGGCGTGTGATCTTCAGCGATGAATCCCGATTCAAACTCAATGCTGATGACCAGCGCATACGCGTGTGAAGGTGGCCAGGACACCGGTCAGATTCGTCATTTGTTGTCGAGAGACACACGGCGATTACACAAGGTGTGGCAGAGTGGGGAGCGATTTGTTGGGACACACGATCGCCTATAGTCGTCCTTCAACGCACTTTCAGGACACGCAGTTACGTGGACGAGATTTTAACGCCAGTTGTACTGCCTATGTTATCAAGTCGCCCAGGTGCAATTTAGCAGCAAGACAACGCTCGTCCACACACTG
Organism: Dolomedes plantarius; assembly: GCA_907164885.2. Taxonomy (NCBI): domain Eukaryota; kingdom Metazoa; phylum Arthropoda; class Arachnida; order Araneae; family Dolomedidae; genus Dolomedes; species Dolomedes plantarius. The sequence goes on from OU015503.1 coordinate 53,688,797, forward strand.
TGCGACTCTCCCAACAATGTCTTCGAGGATATGACGCACTCCCATGGCCTGCCAGGTCACCAGACCTCTCGCCAATAGAGCACGTCTTTGACGTGTTTGGAAGGCAACTGCAGCCGTCCCGGAATACTGGTGAATTAACTGCCCAGTTGCAAAGATTATGGCATGATCTTCCGCAGATCATAGGTGACCTCACTGATTCGATGCCACGCCGTGTTTCGGCTTGTATAGCTGCCAGAGGTGGATTTACTACTTACTGATTTGTAATCTTTTTTCATGCCATATCTTCTTAACAAAACAGTCTGTTCTTCTGGATTTGTAATCATTTGCTTATCTCCTCATACACTACATATATGTTAAGTTTCGTGATAGTAGCTCGTTTCTTTCTGGGTGCATATATTTTTTTGTGATAGTGTATATTTCTAATTGGTAAAGATGCCGTGATCCCCACACAACTAATTCAGAAATAATTACAATATCTCAAATTGTAACATTTAAGATTTTCAGGAAAGATAGATAATCATTTTCCAACACACAAGTTTTTGACAGGTATATTCGACTAAATACTCCATTAATACTTACATGGTTTGTAAACTTCTTAATTATATGTTAATATACTTACCCAGTTGCTCTAAACAAAACATTTCCAAGCACATGGTTTTAAAATTTTATATAGTACTAATATATTTACTATAAATATACTTTCTACATAGAAATTAAATAATTCATGCGTAATGCATTCACAAATCGTGCTAAATCAGTTGGTTTCAAGTGAACACTTTAATGAGAAAGAATACACGAACTCACATTTAAATCAAAAAGCATTCCAGCCAGCACATTTACAAATACAGAGAATCTTTATTTAATACAAATATACATATTTTTCTGTGTAAACACCCTAGGCTCAATTTCACATCGTTACAGTAGCAACATTAACCTATGCATTTCAAAATTCAGGCTGAATTAATCTATATGATATCCATAATCTTGGGCTGTAAAGATTTAGTTATGTTCAGGTATGTTGACTGTAGCATTCTTTTGGCTGCAATGGAGGATTATTCACCTGAAATAAAAAATAAAATTCATAAATGTTATGCATTTCAGTATCAAAGTTGATTTTAATTTTCATGTAGTTAAACATTTGAAGTGCTCACTAACTCACTAATAGTTCTTACATTGTTTAGTTCAATTTTTACTGCAATATTTAAAAAACCAAGACATTAGGATTTTAAACTTTGAAATAGCAGCCAGCAAGAAATTGCCTTTTGTCATTACCTTTCCATAACAAAATTTTAACTGCAGCTGCAGTACAGAGAACTGATTCTCCATGTTGCAGGAAAATTACTGCTATATCAAGACACTACTACCCTCCACAGATAAATCTTAAATTCTGTATTATTACTATCATTATTTTAAGGATGAATCTCATACAGGTACTATTAATATATTTATTTCAAAGTATTGCCTAAACTTTAGAATTATTGATATTAAAGATAAGCTTATTGATATTAAAGATAATGCACGAATTAGAATTTGAAAAATATGCAAAATACAATTACTTCAGCATATGTTTCAAATGCAGTAAAAAATAATTTTTAAATAAAAGATCCCCATTGTTACCATTTCAAGATCCTCTTTGATCAATCTCAGACAGGTCAAATGGAGCTCCTTAGTGCCTAAATTAACAGGAAAAAATGCTTTGATTAATCTTAAAAACTAATTGATATTTAGCAACATTTTATACATGTTCACATCTATCCAATACTTATGATAAAGTATTTAAAAATTGTTTAAAAATGGATGCTTAAGTACATAAGGCATTTATGCATGCAAACTTGCTTGGGAAAAGTAAAAAGTTTTTAACAAATATTCAATTGTGTCTAAAATTAAAATGATATAAATGTTATTCTTAACCTGTATTAACATTTTTTTAAAACAAAAAAGGGGACTTTGTTTGACACACTATTCTTCCCAATAGTCAGAAATCCTAATAAATTTATGGCAAGACTAGCTGAAAACCCGCACTTCGCTACGGAGCACATTCAAATTAAATACAACGGTCAATGTATGCAATATATATATATATATATATATATATATACACATTTATGAAAAACTGTAAGGGATATTTATTTTATTTTTTTTGATATTATCCAATCATCTGCTGCATTAGAAAGAAAAAAATTTTTTGTGTCTATTTAGTTGTTATGCACGTGACGATAAATTAATTTAAAGTACCAGAAAAAGAAATCACGTGATCAGCATTTAATAAATTAAATTCTAAAAATGAATCTTTAAAAATTCACCAATAATAAGAAAATTGAGGTAAAGATTCCAAAAAGATTTCATTTTAAAGGAATTTTTATGATCTTTCTCGTGATATAAATTTTATAACCCTCAAATTATTATTTTAAATGCAAACTTAAAAAAGGTTACAAAAGAGCTTAAAAATTTAATTTAAAAAAATTTAAGAAGAATTTTTCAAAAATCTTTCTTAGTGCACCCCTACACCATAAGAAGAATCGCCATGCAAAATTTCAGCCCTTTAGGTCCAGCGGTTTGGTCTGTGCGTTGTATGTCAGTCAGTGAGTCAGTTACGGAACTGTTTTAAATATATAGATTTGCATTTTTTGATTCTTTTAAGAATACAGGACCATATTTTTTGAGACCATTAATGAACCCTTCTATATTTCTCCCTACCTTCTTTCAAATACTGCCAATTTAAAAAAAAATACAAATAGTATGCCATAGATACCTCCAGATTAAAATTCATGAACTTTTAACCTCTTTAAAAGACATTCATACTAATTACAACAAATAATTTCTTTTTTTTTTTAAACTATGCTACCAGTATATATTTCAACTGAAACAAGATAAACTGAATTGACGAAGAACCGAGTCGCTCTCGTTGCGGGTTCGATCCCAGCCGGAGCCCTTTCTTTTTTCCAAATTTCAAGCTACATTTAGCTGTCCCAATGCGTATGCCATAGTTATTTCTTTTCGAAGTGTATGGTCCTGCGGGCCCTTTTTTTTTTTTTTCTAACTGCAGTTTTCGATTTCGGGAAAACATATTAAAACTTGAAAAAAAAACAAAAAAAAATTTGAAAAACTTACTAAAATCAAAACAATATTTTGTACTGTACGATGATATACTGGCTTTCTTGGGGCCTCTTACTCCTTACTTTGTATTATTTCTACTTCTTAATTAATTTTCTTAATTAATTATTTAATCATTAATTTTATTAATTTAAATATTCAATTTTTAATCTAGTTACTTTTACTTTTTTTTTTAATCGCGTATTCTTATTCTTAATACTTAAATTTTCTTTTAAATTTTAACTAATGAGCACTTCCACCGTGATAACAATTATCTTACTTACAGGAGATAAAACCGTCAGGCCAAGGTACTCCGCTACCAAAACCAAATTCTGCTTAGTTCTCTCATTTTGTACCAAAAATAAAATTATTAATGCACACTTCAAAAAAAAGTAACCTCTAATTTTTTAATTTCAGCATTTTCATATCAAATACAGCAAAATTACCCTGAATTAGTTTTGGGATAGTTATGAAAAATTTAATTATAGATCCTACTTAGGTATAAAATAAAACATTTTTATTCTACACAAAATTTTATTAGCTGAATACAAAAATTGCATAATTTTTCATACATTACATATTACATACTGCTAAATCTTCCACTCCATACTTATTTATATATATATGAACAATAAAGAAATAGATAGATTGAAAAAAATAAATTACTGAATATTACATATTAAAACAAGTGAATAACAATACTAGCATAATAAACAGGTGAATTACACCGTCACCTTCTTTACCAATTGTTTAAGGTCAATAATTAGGTAATATTCATAGATATTTTAATTAATAACAAAAAGAAAAATAATCTAAGCTATATATGCATAAAAAATCATAAAACAATATGCAAAATGAATATGTAAAATTTGACAACAGAAATCTATGTTTTCATCTAATAAAATAAATATACTTCTATATCAGGGATAACATTTCTGTATAATTGATGGTACAATTTTTAATTTACTGATTAAATATGATAAATCAAATATTATTATTTAAAATAAATAATGGAGGAGGGAAGATGCTTTTGTCTTGGGATTTAAATGTTAGGTATGTACTATCTTTTCGCTATTTTCAACAACTTAAAGGATTGACATCTGATCAATAGCATCTTATTCAATTAATTAAAGAAAAATAAGAATACAAGAAATAAATGTAAAATACGACTATATGTAAGAAGAGCACACATTTTAACAAGATTGTGAGAATCGAAATGAACATATAGGATGTACAGTCATTTTAAAATGCCAAAGATAATTACGGAAGTAAAATACTAGTAACACTAGATAAACTATTGATAGATAAAACATACTAATTACACTGCTGGCTACCCAAATTGCAACACCAAAAAAAGACAAGAGATATCACAACAAAATTTATTTTGTAGATAACATGTTGACCAAGTATCAAATGATTAAATTTATAGACTTCTGTGAAGTGTGGTTCCTGCCAAAATCAGTAGCCAGAGTAGCCGCCATTGTTGGAGATCACCGCTGCCACACGCCTCGGCATTGATTCAAAGAGACTTTGGATGAGTTCTTGGGGTACAGCAGACCAAGCAGCTTCCACACGTTGCCAAAGTTGATCTGCTGTGGCAGCTGCGGATGGAATCTGGGTCAATCGTAGATCAACCATGGACCACATGTTTTCTATCGGCGAAAGATCCGGAGAGCGAAGCGGCAAGGGAAGCAATTCAATCTGGCGATTGACGAAGAACCGTTGGACAATGCGTGCCACGTGTGGTCGCGCATAATCCTGTTGAAATATGGCTGTGGGCAAGCCCTGGAGGTAAGGAAGGACAACTGGCTCCAACACCTCGGAGATGTAGCGCTGGCTGTTTAAAGTACCGGCAATGCGTACTAGAGGTGTGCGAGAGTGATATCCAATACCGCCCCATACCATAATACCCGGTGCAGGACCAGTGTGGCGGTGCATAACGCAGCTGTTCAGCATCCTCTCTTCACGGTGTCTCCAGACTCGAATGCGACCATCGTGGTGTTGCAGACAGAAGCGTGACTCGTCAGTAAAGATAATTTCCTTCCATTCTGCCGTCCACATCCTTCTGTCATCGAACCATTGGCGGCGGAGACGTCTGTGGTTCTGCGTCAAGGGTTGACAAAGCAATGGACGTCTTGCGGACAGACCACTCTGCTGTAAACGGCGTCGAATGGTACGCGCAGACACTGGATGATGCGTTACAGACTGTATCTGCTGTGCTATGGTTCGTAATGACGATCCGTCACTGCCATGCTCACAATTTGCCTGTCATCACGTGAAGTGGTGCGCTGAGGTGGATGCGATCGAACACGCCGGTCCGTCGTACCCTCCTGCATCCAACGATCACATATCCGCATTACAGTTGTTTGGTTTCGTCCAACACGACTACCGATTTCCCTGAAAGATAATCCACAATCTCGGTAGGCCACTATCCTTCCTCTGTCGAACTCGGATACTTGATCAAAAGATGATCGCTGTTTTCGACGCGGCATAATTGATCGTTGTTTTGAAAAAACCACAAGAAAAACACAATTGCCGAACTTGAAATCGTCGAAATCTCCAAGCCTTAAATAGCGCTTTGAAGTGGCGCCACAGGCGCGCGTGATGTGCGTCTGCGCTGAAATTCTAATCATTTGCATATATCACCTCCGCTAATGCATGTTGTAAATTTCATGTTATTTGCATGTTTCCTTCAGGGTGTTGCATTTACAGTGGCCAGCAGTGTATATATACACTGGCTGTGTATATATGTATTTACATATAGTAAGCATGAAAACTTAATATTTTATTTCTACTGTCACAAATAACAGTTAAATTGAAAGAAAATATACCAGACTAGCTGAAAACCCGCACTTCGCTACGGAGTACAATCAAATTCAATACAACGGTCAATGTATGCAATTAATGCCAAAAAAAAATATATTTATAACAAATACAACGATCAATGTATACACCTGATGTAAAAAATAACAAAAAAATATATTTATAAAAAATTCGTAAGCGATATTTTTATAGACAAAATAATGTAGAAGAAAATATTCAAATTAAATCTAATAGGCCATACTAAAGAATATAGTACAGTTAATATAGTACAGTTTGAGCATCATATCTTTTGCTGTATTTTAATATTTTTTCTGATAATGTCCAATCGTCTGCCTCATTAGAGAGAAAAAAAAATTTTTTTTGTCTATTTCGTTGTTATGCCCATACAACGAAATTTATTTAAAGTACCAGAAAAAGAAATCACGTGATCAGCATTTAATAAATTAAATTCTAACATTTAATCTTTAAAAACTCACCAAAAATCAGAAAATGGGGGTAAAGATTCGAAAAAGTTTTCATTTTAAAGAAATTTTTATGAACTTTCTCGCGATATAAATTTTATAACCCTCAAATTATTATTTTAAATGCAAACTTGAAAAAAGTTACTAAAACAGCTTAAAAATTTAATTTTAAAAAAATCTAAGAAGAATTTTTCAAAAATTCTTTCTTAGTGCACCCCTGCACTCTAAGAAGAACCGCCATGCAAAATTTCAGCCCTTTAGGTCCAGCGGTTTGGTCTGTACGTTGTCTGTCAGTCAGTCAGTCCGTCAGTCAATTAGTCAGTTACGGAACTGTTTTATATATAGAGACTAGCTGAAAACCCGCGCTTCGCTACGGAGTACATTCAAATTAAATACAACGGTCAACGTATGCAATTTATGCCAAAAAATAAATATATATATTTATAATAAATGCGATGATCAATGTATACAATTGATATAAAATATATATCTATCTATATATATATATTTATAAAAAAATCGTAAGGATATGCATTTTTTTTTTATAATATCCAATCGTCTGCTGCATTAGAAAGAAAAAAAAATATTTTTTTGTTTATTTAGTTGTTACGCACTTGACGATAAATTTATTGAAAGTACCAGAAAAAGAAATCACGTGATCAGCATTTCAATGATCAATGTATACAATGATCAATGTATACAATACAATGATGATCAATGTATACAATTGATGTAAAATATATATCGATCTATATATATATATTTTTAAAAAAATCGTAAGGGATATGCATTTTTTGGGGATAATATCCAATCGTCTCCTGCATTAGAAAGAGAAAAAAATATTTTTTTTGTCTATTTAGTTGTTACGCACGTGACGATAAATTTATTGAAAGTACCAGAAAAAGAAATCACGTGATCAGCATTTAATAAATTAAATTCTAAAAATTAATCTTTAAAAATTCACCAAAAATCAGGAAATGGAGGTAAAACTTCGAAAAAAATTTCATTTTGAAGGAATTTTTATGATCTTTCTCGTGATATAAATTTTATAACCCTCAATGTATTATTTTAAATGCAAACGTAAAAAAAGTTTAAAAAACAGCTTAAAAATTTAATTTTAAAAAATCTAAGAAGAATTTTTGAAAGATCTTTCTTAGTGCACCCCTACACTATTAGAAGAATCGCCATGCAAAATTTCAGCCCTTTAGGTGCAGCGGTTTGGTCTGTGCGTTGTATGTCAGTCAGTCAGTCAGTCAGTGAATGAATGAGTCAGTTACGGAACTGTTTTATATATATAGATAAGGTTAGACCCTATTGATATAAATGGTTTCGTTAGTAAAAATTTTAAATATCAAAACTGTGCTCACCTTAGAAGCTAAGTAAAGACATCGCCTGTTTACGGATTCGGTTTTTTGATCGTCTCGGTTTAGTCGTTTCGTAAACCGCAAACGGAGGGAACAATCGACTCGGTAGCAGGTGTCGCTCGTGTTTGTCTACCGAAACCGGATGGAGGGAATCGCCGCGGCGCCGTTTCGGATGATGCCATTGGCGTGTAGAATTGAGAGGGGGGAGTACGCACGATTCGGTTATCTTGAAGGAAACGTGCACCAGTGCCGATCTAGCCGCTGAAGTGATCGTTTGAATTGATTTTTTTAGTTTTTTTTTTACAGTTTTTTGCAGTGTGTTTTTTTGTTTTGTTTTTTTACAAATGGAGAAAATCGACACAGAAACTTTAATTTCTTTGGTTAAAGAAAAACCCACCATTTGGGACAAAACATTAGAATGTTATAGAGATAAAAAATTGAAAAATGCTGCTTGGAGGGACATATGTTCCTCATTAAGAGAGGATTTTCAGGAGTTGGATGAAGAACAAAGACAGGATTTTGGTATGTATAAATACAATTTTTAATGATTGAAACATTTGGTTTTTAATTTGAAAATCTGTATATTAACAACTGGCTTACACGTTTCACAACTTACACATGCGTATAGAACACTGTCCAGCAAAAATACATAGCAATTTCCTCATAGAAATTAGTAAAACTTTTTACAAAACTGTTCAGAAAAAATAATTAATGACAAACAGCTTCATCTTGTCATTAAAGTGACCCAGCATCTGAAACGAAATAATCAGCAAATACTGATCTAAGGGGCGTCCATTAATGACGTGAGGCAATTTTGGCGAATTTTCGACCCCCTCTCCCCCCCCCCCCCAATTTCACATGAGATTTTTCAAAATGCGTATTTTTAGTGTAAATACGTTAATCTGTGCTTGATTGCGTTGGATTTATTTAAAAAACATAATTTGCTTGATTATTTTTATTTTAGACTAGTTAAGACTAATATTTATGACTACTAAGAACGTAGTCTAGAATCACAGTGAGAAAATCGAACAGAAAAATTCTTAAATAGAATCTACTAAAATTCGTAAAAGAATATTCATTCTAATTCAGTGCACGGGGACTCATGTGTGGTCTCAAGAGTGACTACTGGAACTATTGTGTAGGATTTAACCATATTTTAGTGTAGAAACATGTTTTACTTAATATAACCAAATTTTCTTGCAATTTTACACTGTTTCTTGCCGAAAAAAATTACGTGATATTTGCCGAGATTCCCCCTCTCCCCCACGTGAGACTGGGTGAGATTCGGCTCGACTCCCTCCCCCATAGGCGTAGCGTCAGGGGGGCACGGGGGGGCACGTGCCCCCCAACTGAACTTGAAATAAATTAAAACTTAATAGAGTTCAGTTAAAATCGGAAAATTGTAGAAAACTTTTAAGAAAGTTGGGTTTTTTCCCGCTTTTTCAAACTGTGAAACTGAATATTCCGATTATGTCTTTAGCCTTAACATAGTTTTTAACAATGATATGATCCATAACAAAAATTCGATACCATATTTTTTCCTCGGCTAAAAATCCTTTGCGTACAGACCACACTCATTACCCCCTTGGGGTCGTTGAACTTACTCCCCCGCACCCCTTCAAGGAATGCGCTACAAAGGGTCGCTATCAGTGTTCCTGGAAACACGAAGCAGGCGCTGGGTTGAGAATTTAATGGTCTAGCGGCTGGCCTAGACCACACCACTTTCTATATCCACCTCTACCAGTCAGTAATTCTTTGTGTGTTGGTTTCAATTCTTTGTTTTCGTGCACACTTTATCAAATCATTGTTTTTGTACGTTTGAAAATGTCAAAACAGAAATCAGTACTTTCTTTTTTCAAAAAAGTCGATAGCTCGAATAAAAAAGTTGATTTGTTAAACCAAGAAAAAAATCTAGAAGTAAGTAGTGACAGTAGCATTAATAAATGTGCCAAGTCCAACTATGGTGATAATCAGCTGATGTCGATACCATCCTTTTCAACAAATCTCGATGTGGATGAAAAATGGCCTAGGCCTATGGACGTGGTGGAAAGTAGTGGTAGAGTTTTTTGATATGATTAAGTGTAGATATCTGAATTGTGAACATTAAGCTGCATTCAGACTACGCTGACGTGATGTGTTTACACGCGCTGACCGCAACGTCAGCTGACGTGGGAAAATGTCAGCGTCAGTCGGTGTGTGCACACTACGCTGACGTGTCGTGTCGTCAGGAATTCACGCTCGTTGTTGTTTGGTTCCCATAACGTGCATATCGTTGCGGGTGGACCCTATAAATAAAATGGGAGCACCCTATAAATAGTGGCCGATCGATTTATTGTCGCTGATGAGGCTTTCACATTAAAACCATACTTGATGCATCTTTATAGCAAGAATTCAATAAAGAGCGATGAAAAAATACTTCGTTTCTCCTGAAGGGGCTGCCAACTGTTCATGGCAATGGAAGAGCATTCATAAAGGCAGAATGGCCCATTAATATTTTTGGTACTTACGTATTATAGCTGAAGCTTGGCAGCCTTTAACCCTTGGCGTAATATCTGCTCGCCAACACCTAACTTCACAGTGGCAACCTATTTCCTTCCCCGAAATTATAAACATTTCGAGCAGAAGCATGTTAAAATAATACAAATGTGTGGAAAACGTGGTTACTCCCAAGTTCTACGTGCCCAATAAGATTTTTTTTTAATTAAATTCAAATTTTAAGGGGGTTAAAAAGGGCATAACCCCCTGCCCCCCTCCAAAAACACCCACTGTATCTTTGTAACCATAGGGCCTAGGAAGTTGAAATTTCGTATAGTGGTTCCCCATAATCCCTAGGTGCCTTCTAAGAAATCTTTTTTTGGAAACTGTAAATTTTGAGGGGGTTAAAAAGAGCTTAACCCCCTGCCCCCCTCTAAAAACACCTACTGTATCTTTGGAACCATAGGGTCTAGGAAGTTGAAATATCGTATTGTGGTTCCCCATAATCCCTACGTGCCTTCTAAGATATCTTTTTTTGGAAACTGTAAATTTTAAGGGGGTTAAAAAGAGCTTAACCCCCTGCCCCCCTCTAAAAACACCTACTGTATCTTTGGAACCATAGGGCCTAGGAAGTTGAAATTTCGTATGGTGGTTCCCCATAATCCCTAGGTGCATACCAATAAATCATTTTGAACGCTCGAAATTTAAGGGGCTTTGCCCCCTCTCCCTCCAAAAAAATCCTACTGTATCTCTGGAACCATAAGGCCTAGGAAGCTGAAATTTTGTATGGTGGTTCCTCTTAAGCCCTAGGGGCACAAATATAAATATCTTTTTAAAGTTCGGATTTTAAGGGGTTTAGCCCCCTCCCCCTAAAACACCCACTGTATCTCTGGAACCAGAAGGCCTAGGAAGCTGAAATTTTGTATGGTGGTTCCTCTTAAGCCATAGAGGCACACCTATAAATATCTTTTTGAAGTTCGGATTTTAAGAGGTTAATCCCCCTTCCCTCTAAAAAAACCACTGTATCTCTGGAACCATAAGGCCTAGGAAGCTGAAATTTGTTTGTTTGGTTTCCCTTAAGCCCAAGGTGCACACTAATAATAATTTTAGTTCAAATTTTAAGGGGTTTAGCCCCCCCCCCCAAAAAAAAAAGAAATAAACCCACTGTATCTCTGGAACCATAAGGCCTGGAAGCTGAAATTTTTGTTGGTTGGTTTTCCTTGAGCCCTAGGTGCACACCAATAAATGCTTTTTACATTCAAATTTTAAGGGGTTTAGTTCCCCCCCCCCCCCAAAAAAATATCCCACTGTATCTCTGGAACAATAAGGCCGAAGAAGTTGAAATTTTGCATGGCGTTTCCTCTTAGGCTCTAGGTGCTGGCCAAGAAAAATGTTTAAAAAGCAACTTTTTAGGAGGTTGTAAAGTGGTTTTAAATCCCCAAAATAAAAATGAAATATCCAAAACTCGTATTTAAATTCGGATCACTGTCGTTAATTTCTGCGATGAACTCCTTATGAGAAATGACCCCACCTTACTGCTAAAGTTAATTGAAATTAAATGAACCAAATGACATAATTTATGGTACTCGTGTAATCTGTGGCGAAGCACGTGTATGAAATATACGAAAGCAGTTATTAAACATGCATCAACATTTTGAGCAGCAGCATGTTTAAAAAAGTATTTGGAAAACACATGGAAAAGTTTAAAATATATAAGCAGCTGAAGAACATGATTTCGCTATAGATAATTTTAGATCTAATTAAAAATTTCATATTAAAGACAAAATAGGAATACACTCTTAGACAAAAAACAGCGACGAGCCAAGAAGGGGTAATGCAAATTGGACACAAATTGATATGCATGCAGGTTTCGACGGAAAATGCAAATATTTAAAGTTTGGCAATCGGGATTTTAAAGTAATGGCAATCGGGAACCGTAGAACCAGTTTTCCTTCTGAATTCTGACTGTTTTGCCGCAATCTCTATTATTACATCTCCAGCTACTGGTCGATTAAAATATGCACGCATGTTGTGAATGTTAGGGCATACACTCTGACTGGGCAAAATTCCACGGATATGGAATAGACACTGCATCTTCTTCCTTTTGGCCTATATTACACTATCAAAGTTCTTTGACAAAGAACTTTTTTAAAAGTTATTTGTATCTTTTATAACAGTTATACATAAAAGAAATGCTATAACCTCAAAATACCCCTATTACACTATCAAAGTTCTTTGACAAAGATCTTTTATAAAACTTTTTTCTATCTAAGGTGGCTAAATCCCTTAAAATTCGAGCTCTTAAAAAAGATTTATTGGTGTGTACCTAGGGCTTAAGGGGAAGTACCATACAAAATTTCAGCTTCCTAGACCCTATGGTTCCAGAGATACAGTGGTATTTTTTAGGGGGGAGGGGGTTAAACCCCTTAAAATTCGAGCTCTTAAAAAATATTTATTGGTGTGTACCTAGGGCTTAAGGGGAACCACCATGCAAAATTTCAGCTTTCTAGGCCTTATGGTTCCAGAGATACTATGGGGGGGGGGTTTAGAGGGGTGTTAAGCCTCTTTTAACCCCCTTAAAATTTGCATTTTTCAAAAAGATTTTTTAGTGGGCACCAAGAGCTTAAGGGGAACCACCATACGAAATTTCAACTTCCTGGGTCCTATGGTTTCAGAGATACAATGGGTTTTTCTTCAGTGGGGAGGGGGTTAAGCCCCTTTTAAACCCCTTAATATTTGTACTTTTTAAAAATATTTCTTAGTGGACATCTAGAGCTTAGGAGTAACCACCATGCAAAATTTCAGCATCCTAAGACTTTTCCTTTGAAAGATTTGCCTTTTTAACATACTCATTTTGAATATTTTTCGTGTATTTCTGTTTAGTCATTAGTGGGCAATTTTTAATTACAGCTAAAACTATTTCGAATCGAAATCTTGTTCTTTATCTGGCGCGTTTTCCACACATTTGTATTTTTTAAACATGCTGTTGCTCGAAATGTTGTTTATAACATCCGGGCACCGAAATCTTTTATAAAACTTTGACGAAGAACCCAACTTTTATAAAAGTTATCTTTTGTCAAAGTTGAGGTATTACACTGTCAGATTTCTCGTCAAACTTCTTTTATAAAAGATCTTTGTCAAATAACTTTCATAACCTAAAAAAATAAAGAAAATCTTCAAAACAAAACTTAGAACGGGAGCGAAAAGCAATGAATGGCGAAAACAATACTATCAACAAGGATGGGGCGCATAATTGGCGCTTTATTGCCACTTTTTCGCCAAACCGCAAAGCTTCAGCTATAATACGTAAGTACCATATTTTTTGTAAACATTTTTATTATTGTTTTTTATAAACAAATTTATCATTTTGGTTGTTATAATTTTGAGTTATTAAAGAATGTAAATAAGTAACCTGTAGTGAATTTTTTTTCTGCCTAGTATTCAAATAATTCAAATACTAAGTAGGCAATTTTTGGTCGAAGACCGTCGTCTGCCTATAATATTTAATTGAAAGTAACTATTAATCAAAAAATATATATAAATTTATAAATACACATAAACTAAGCTCATATAAATTATTTTTTATATTTAAAAGATGGAAGTTTAAAAACAAGAGGGGACGACCACCTGTTTATATTGTATTGTTGCACACTCCATTTGTTTACATTTGAGAATATCAGTAGCCAACTGTTGCCACTAATTCATAAAAAAAAACAAATTTTTTACCATGAAAAATTTAAATAAAATACTATATTTATAAATGTAAATAATATAAGCACATATAAATTATTTTTGCTATCTAAAGCCGGCCACTCACGTAGACTTCCGTCATCTGTGATGACGGGCTTTTGGTGCCTCAGGCACCAAGAGTCTCCGTCAGTGGGGTGTCTTGGTGAGACGTCAGATGATAAAAATGTTGTGTCTGGGATTTCAATCCAGACCGAATTCCTGGCGCGAGAAGTCTCCGTGAGTGGGGTACTGTACGCTAGATACCAGGCGCCTGAAATTTAGCCTGCAGTTTACCGCATGTTTTCGAACATAATGGAAGCTGAAAAATTATTCTTTAATCCCGAATTTTTAATATCGTTCATTGAACTGTATAGAAAATTTATGAATAAACAATTTTTCAAATAAATAAGTAAATAAACAAAATTAAACTTATTACAAAATGTCATTTATTTCAAATTTTTCTAAATATTTAATTTTTTTGTAATTTTTGTAATATTATTTGTTTAAAAGCGGGGAGACCACCTTTGCTCTCACAAAAATGCACTGATTTTACTACCAAGCTTAATGTGTTGTCAAACAGTTAATTTGTAATTAATTTAAACCAATTTTTTAGAGTGAAATGTACAAAGCTTTATCTGATAGAAAACAAAAGCAGAATTATTGGGAGATTATTAGAAATTATTTTATATAAAACAAAAGTTAATGTTTTATGAATAATGAATACACTGCGTGCAGATTTTTTTTTAAATATGAGATATATATATTAAATTATTTGTATGTATTCTATCCGTAGGTAATATTTTAATCTACACCTAAAATAACTACCCTATTTCACATAAATATATTTTTAAAACATTCACATAAATATATATTTATAATATATATTTTAAATATATATTATTCACATAAATATATATTTAAAAGCATCGTAATGTACAAGAAATATAAAATGTTTTTAAAAAAAATGCTGTAAAATTTAATATTATGTACTTACGTAAATTTAGGTGGAAATTATATAAACATACTAGATATCTTGTATACAAAATTTTAGCAATTTGTGACCATTAGTTTTGAAGAAATAGTGCGCACAAGTTTGAAAAATAAGTTTTCAGAAAAAGCCATTTAAAGTTTAATTTTCTAAAAATCACTGTACTATTAGCTTTATACATTTGGCCATAAAATCGGTTCTAATTGTAGTATCGACTTCATTTTTTTTTTAAGATTTCTTACATTCCATTCTTCAAAATTAAATATAAATAACAATTTAGATATATAATTGAATAATGAAGAGGGTAGTATGGATTTGGAGAGCCACGTGGAATAAATAACTGATGCAATACGACAATTATTATTATTGAGTAAACATCTTTATTTTTTAGTTTATTAAATGTATTAATTAATAAAAAGAAAAAGCAAAGAAAATGGCATAATTTTATAAAATTGTATTAAATCATGAAGTTTTGCCAACTCACTGTGCCGATGTTATTAAAATAACATCGAACTGAGCTAAATCGGGCATCACGAATGGGCGAAGGCAGGTGAACGAGACGGAAAATATCCGGCGCCTCAGACACCGAGAGTCCCCGTGAGTGGCTGATGCCAGGTATCCGAGGCGCGAAAATTCCAGCCGCCCCAGATGACGGAAGTCTACGTGAGTGGCCGGCTTAAAAGACGAAAATCGAAAACAAACCGAAGGGACGAACACCTGTTTATATTGTTAAATCACCCCTTCCTCTTTGTTTACATTTTACAAGATCAGTAACCAACTTTACCGCCAGTTATTAAAGAAACCAAATTTTATCCTATGACAATGTTAAGAAAACGCTGATTTTATAAACGTGTTTTTAAAGTGTTTGAAATATTGGTTAAATCAATCAAACGGACTAAGTTTGCAATAAATTAGTAAATAAATGTAAATATTGCCAGCTATTTCCAGGATTCTTCCAATCTCTTCCCATGCTTCATTGCGTGAATATTTATTTCTGTAATCTTTGTTGAAATGGTCAAATAAAATACGGTATTTCTTCACATGCTCGGTGAGCTATTCTTCCGTATTCACAACTGACAACCAGACGCCTGCTGACGAGATCTGGGAATTTATATTTGGAGCTGACGCGTCAGTTCCCACGCCAGAGCGTGTTTTCCCACGTCACGACACGACACGACAGCTTAGTATGCACACTCCTTTTTAAAATAGTGGTTTAATTTTTTTCGCTGGCGTGTCAACACGACACATCAGCGTATTGTGAGTGCACCTTTCGTATATGCAGAGGGTGATGTAATCCACACTATATTTTAATAGTTGCTGAATATTTACTCCTTTTTTTAAGTGAAAACATTTTTCTCCAGCAATTTCTTATTTGATGTAATGACAAAGTGTAGATATCTTAATTTTGAAAAATATTTCATACAGATAGGTATGTAATTTTAAAAATCATTGGTGTTGGGTTTCTCAGTCTTATCTTTAACTCTGTTCTGAAGTAATGGAAATTCACATTTTTTAATCACGATGTTTTAAAATCAGCCTTATAGAGAATTTTGTAATGATTACAAATTTTTTGGCTGAGATCCCACTACCACTTAACAACGTACTGTCTACCTCTGGAGATAAGAGACCTAGAACCGGTTTAAGATTGCTGAGACGGGGAAGTCTCAGAATGAGGGGTCGGGAATAATTAATACCCCACGAGTAGTAGTCATGAGAATACTTATTGCTCTTTAGAAGCATGAACCATTAACAACCGGCAGAAAAAGACACCTGTTGTTGAATTGACAGCTGTTACTTGGGGTAAGTGTCGTTTGGCGACGACCCCCTCCTCACCACATCCTGGGCTATGGCCAAGGGAAGGGGATTATTTCCCGTTGACTCTCACTTTTTGTCACTTTCCACCCCTCATCAATGGTGCATATGCCCTCATCAATTGGTGCAGAGTTCTCTGCCTGCAGACCCCCGACTCCTGTCATCACATTAGTCACGGTAACATTAGACACGGTATTTAGAACCACCCCCATTCCCGCCCCCAAGGTTTCTTTGATCTGGTGTCTCCCCCGACCCCGCTCGACACCATTTGACCCGCTGACCCCCCGCCCTTTCTTTGATGGACCGCCAGAGGAGGCGATCCACGCATAGTACAGGGTACAGAGTGAACATAAATCACTGGATTCCCCAAGGCACAGGCAGAGAACTCTGCACCAATGTATATGCACCAAAAAATGAACCCTTCTTGAGTGACATGTCTTCCAGGGATCTTCTCCCCAGAGGAGACCAGTATATTTATGATGACAGGTTATAGGAACATTCCTTTCATATGTTACTTTCAGTTGAGTTGTTTTTCAAAAGAAAATATAAAACTAAAAGCGACCATGCTGGTCGCGCAGCGGCTAGTTCAGAGAATTTTCTGTTAAGTTTTGTTACGTTGTTGTGTTTGAAAATTCTAGAATCGCAATCTTTTCCATAAGATCCAACACTCACATACCTATACCGATATTCCGAGTCGACGATGGCTAATAATACAATTGAGAAATATTCCTTATAATTAAAATACATTGAGCCACTATTTGACGGTTTTTAAAGTCTAATGTGCTTGCCGTCTACGGCACCAATACAATGGGGAAGATTTGCTTTTGTTTGAAACCCATTAGATATTTCCTGCCAGTCGTGAGGTGAATTTGACAATTCCATAAATTCACTGCGCAAATTGTTCCATAACTTTTGTTACTTCTCGTATAATGTTGACAATTGCTGAAATGCCTACTCGGAAAGAATAATGTAGATCTTTATATGAACATCCTGACGCCAAATACCTGAAAAAAAAAAACTAAAGTAAAATCTTTTGTTTCAGGTAAACTCGTTCTAAAAAAATGGACCAATATAAGAGATTCGTGGATGAGATCCGTCAAGAAACAAAACGAACAAAAGACATCGGGTGGATCTGCTGAGGGTGCAAAACTGTATTTATATCATAAACAGATGCGTTTCTTAAAAAAAGTAACACGTACATCTTCTGCGCACGAAAGTGTGAACGAAAATGGAGAAATCGATTTTAATGAAGGGGACTCTGAAAATATCGAGATATCTGCCGGTACGTCATTTTCTTCTTGTAGGCCTGCAGAAAAAAGACGGAAAACTGATCAGGGATGTGAATTGGATAGCAAAGTAACTAATTTCATGGAATACCAAATGAATGTTGGACAGCAAGACAACCACCACCTGTATTTTTTTAAAGGTCTTTTGCCGTCCCTATCATCATTAAACGATGATCAGACCTTGGAGTTCCAAGGAGGAGTTATAAATTTGTTACAGGAAATAAAAAGGAAGGCGACTTAGAGCAAATGTGAATTGTGAAATACTTTTCAGTTCAGGAGCTTAAGGAAAGTATAATAAGAACTTCAATCAATAGGCCGAGCTCTGTATTGTAAAATATTTTTTTCCCGCGAATTCGGGATGTTTAATGATTCTTTTAGAACAGACTCAAGTGATAGAATAAAAACTTATGAGATAATCACGATTTTCTAACTGTATTTCTTACGAGCTGATAAACTAATTATTATCAGAGTTGTAAACTGAAGATTAAAAACAGAAATAAAGAAAAACAGAGAAATACATTTTAAACAGTTATTAACCAACTATGTCAAAAACTATTTTTCACTTATCTTTTCATGTTTTTAGTTACTGGCTGCAGTAGTTTTAAGCATATACTGGTTTTTCACTTTCAACTTTGTCTTATATATATATATATATATATATATATATATATATATATATATATATATATATATACACATACATACATACATATATATATATATATATATATATATATATATATATATATATATATAAGGCGGTAAAAAGCAAAGTGGTAAGTCACATTTTCAACATTTTTTATTTGAGAGCAAAAATGTAATCTCCTTGTTTAATTTATAGTGAAATTGCAAATAATTATTATTTGCAATATTATAATAATTATTATGAATTATAGTTTGTTCAATTTACAGTGGAATTTTTTGCAGTTTTTGCAGTAAAACGCTTTGGACTTACACAAATTGAGTTACTGACTTACACCACTTTGCCTTTCACCGCTTCATACGTATGTGTGTGTATTGTATGTATAAATATAACTTTGGTAACTGTGCAATGTTTGGTATGGAGATTTATTCTATACAAATGAATTTTACAGGATTTTTAATAAGTAGTGTACCATAATAAGTATGACTTCCTTTATTTTTAACTATTATTATCAATAGTGTTTGTTTCGGCGCGGATGAATCGTAAGTAAGCTATTAAGCAACCCATTCGAAAATTAAGGAGCAAAATATGAAAACGCAAACCTGCGAATCCAAGTCTTTTATCGTTGAACCTGTAAGTGTCTGCACACAGATCGAGACGTAAAACATTAATTACATACACAGAAGAATATTAGCATCTTTTCTTTAAAAAAATGCTACTTTTGATACAAAATTTTTTTGGAACTTGTAATTGCTTTGTGCTTTTATGACATTATTAATAATTTTGCAATTTTAAAAAAAAACTGGGATTTAAATATTTCTCTACTATTAAATGAAAATATTTCTACACAAAGGTAAAATTTTCTATCTTGAGAACAAAAAATTATCAACAAAAAATTGATTCGGAATACGATACAAGAATTTTTGTTATTCTCGTTAAAAAATTTAGACGTATAACAAAAATTAACTTCTTTTCCAATAAAAAATAATGGATAAAATTTTAAGTAGAGCTAAAAATTTTCATTCCAAATGAACTCCATTTCAACCTTTCAAGTTACATAATATTTATGTTTTAATACTTGAATATGGTTCTCCAATTCAATAAACTCACTATAAAAGACTCCCGACATGTGAGTTATTTAACACACTTGTTTCGATAACTCAGTAGTATTTTAACTCGCTTACATCCGCGTTCAAAAACATGGGTAGTGGTTTGTTTAACTCATGTCTCACTATAACCCACGCGAAGTGGGATGCAGAACGCACTTATTCCTGTGACTGACCGACTTTATTTTCTCTGTGTACGATCGGGTCAGATCCGACCCGATCTCTTTTTTGGCGAAGTTTTTGATAGAAATAAGTACACAATAAGCATTTTTGCTGTACAGTCACATTTATTGGTAATATTTTACATGAAATAAAACCCTTTTTGTAGAAAAAATGACCAACGATTTGTAGTTTTGTTAAACAAAAAAATCTCTTTGGCATTTACATAGAATGTTATATATACAGGGTGGTCATAACAAAGACTCTCTTTTGTTTGCAAATTATGAAAATGTCAAACACGATTACTTATACGACGGAATAATTAAGAAAGTCCCAGCAGGCAACAATGAAGGTAAATCACAACGTCATTTGCCTAACAGAGCTATAGTCCGAGATGATAAGACTACTAGTCGATTAAGAGTTGCATTCGATGCTTCTTCTCGTGTCAAAAATAAGTTATCGTGAGCGATTATAATCGTTCTTGTTGTAGTTTCTAATGCCCCTGGTCGGGAGTGATTCCACACAAGGTTCATATAGGTTAGCAGGCTAAGGAGTACGGCTCCGGTTTATAATGGCACCACAAAGATCGGAATCCGATTTGGCCAGTCACCTCAATTTTGACCGAGCACCCCCCCAGGGGCGACTTATGGGGAGGAACGTGCCCTCTCCTACCCTCTCTGACCTCATAGATGGACTTTCCGGTCTACAGATTTAACGCGCCCATATCCTTCCTAGACACGGAGGTAATTAATGGTGCTTGTCGGGTTTCGATCCGAGCACCCTCAGCACCGCAAGACGACGCGCTACCACTATGCTACCTCGAGCCCTGATTATAATCGTAATCGCTTACTATAGAGTTATCGTTGAACGATTGCCTTCGTGTTGAATTAAATTTATATCCTGATATATTTCTGTGGCATTTTGGCAGATGTTCATATGTCATTTCTTCATGTTTTCGGCAAACTAAAAAAAAAAACTTTTTGGGGGAAATATAAAATCGCTCAATTAAGTTTTTCAATCCAAATATTCTTTAATTAATACTCATATTCAACCTCAAGCATATGGCTGGTCTTCAATGAAAACTTTCAATTAGGGACTAAAATATTCAATTAGGGATCAAGCATTACCTCTTTTATACATAACAACATTTGTCAATGCGAATAACTTAGTATTATTTCATAATTCCTCTATCAACTTTTGCCACTTTAAAGAACCAATTTTAAGTGTGACTTATCAACTTGAAACCTAAAATTAAATTTTTCTGACATATCAACATCTGCCATAACGCCACAGATTTGGACTTAGAACTGATAAAATTTAGAAAGAACCAGATCGCCTTCACTTCTGACATAAAGTAGGCTTTTCTTCAAAATAGGAATTCATGAAAACGATCGAGATGTGTCGCGATTTCTCTGGACGTACTGCCCATATGATGGATCTGAAACTGTTATTTACAGATTTTGTCCCGTGTTGTTTTGGGTGAACTGTAGTCCACCCAAAAACAACACGGTCCATTTTTACTAGCGGCTACAATTCATAGTGACCCCTGAGGCAAGTTTTAAAAACGGCGCCTTTTAAAATTTTTAGAGAATAAGTAATGAATGTATCTCTATTAGAAATAGCCTACTTTTAGAATAATGATCATTTGGAAAAATATGTATTAAATGAAAAAAATTATTGATTAAAAAAATATGAAATTTTTTAAAAATACAGAATTTAAAAAAAGCAAAATAAAAGTAAATAAATTTGAATATAATGTGTTATGAAGTAAAAATAATTACTAAATCATTCTTCGAGCCTTTATTGTAGCAAATAGCTCGACTGCATCTCTGAAATTAATTTTTTTAGATAATGTAATGGCAAAAGCCATGTTAAAAATATAACAAAAAACTTCTAATGCTGATAGCAGGTCCAATTGAATACTCTTTTGTTTAATTAAAAGAACATTATCTTTTATTCGGTAAGCAAGAAGGCAAAAATGATGGTTAGTACAGCAACAAACAGCGTAAATAAGTAAGACAATCAAGTAAGCACATAAAGGCGGGAAGAAAATTTTTTTATCTGACCTTAGCATTTATGCACACACATGGTTGATTCTAATTGGTCGACGGATGTGGGGGGGGGGGGGAATAAACATTCCCACTTTGGCAAAACCAAAGAAATAAATTTAGCTTAAAAATTATTACTTCTGCCGTGTTAAATTACGTTATCGATTAACGATATCCAACATAAAGCCTATTCAATAGAAACTTCTAATCGCTCTTGGGTTATTGTTCGTAGATAATTCTCTAAAATTTTCATTTTAGGAGAAATTGCGCTCAGCAGCTGCTACAGTTTCAGGTGGTGTTAGCAGAATTTTTAGAGCTACAACACCGTTTTGAAATAGGCATTCAAAATTTATTTTTCATGATCTCAAATTCAGCATTTTATAAAAAATAGCCTGAATATTCGCTCATATTTATTCCTTAAGAATTTCGTATTTTTACCTTGGCTTAAATTGGCTGCTGTTTCGCCATAACCGTCACCTACGGAATTAGGGTATGTATGCATCTTTGGCTTTTCATTAGGATTGCATGTATGGTGCGTTGAGCCCTTACTGTAAGTTGTCTGTGTCTTTTCATTTTCTTTTGACTAAATGTTTCAATGGGGATCTCGGGGCCTTGAGATGTCTTTTGGTTATACCTGCATCCTATTCAGAAAGTTCCCCTTGAGGTAATTTATTTGGTTAGGCTCCCTGATGACGAGACCAGTCGGTTACCTCGATTTCTGGTTCAGTTCCGGCACTTCTACAAAATCTTGCCTCTGGTGCGTGGAGCCCTGAGTGCTTGATTTCTGTTTGTTTTTTGTCTGCATTCTTCTTATAATTATCTAGATCTGTTGGACTATTTATTTTTAGTTATATTTGTCCATTTTCAATATAAGGATATGAAGCAACTGCGCAATTTTTTATTGAAAAGTTTTATGTTTTCAATGCTAGGGTAGGTTTTAAGTTAACTTGTTTGGCAGTCTATGCTCGCTTTTTAATATTTTTGTTAGTTTGATTTGTTTATTTTATTATTACATCGTATTTTTACTTCTTTCAATTCGGCTGTCTCTGGCTATAATGAAAAAGCATATTAAAAATTATGCTGAGAGATTTCCCTCAACATTTAAACTCTTGAATGAAATTGTTTACGTAGATGGCGTAATTGGAGGTGACTCTGAAGTCAAATCTGCTTATCAAACGAGCTTGGTATGTATTCAAATTTTTGAGGAACCAGGTATGTTATTGAGGAAATGGCTAACGAACAGTGAGGAACTACGCTGACTTCGGATGGCTTCGGGTGTTCCTGTACAGAAAATAGCGAGTCCTTTGACCGAACCTCCTTGCCCCTTAAAGTGTTAGGAGTTGGATGGAATTCAGTGAAGGACATAATTCACTACGATACTGAAAATTTAATCAAATTAATTTCTGTAGGAGAATGTACAAAACGTGTTTTGCTGTGAATCGTAGGTCGTGTCGTTGACCCCGTAGGGTTTCTCGGCCCCTTTGCTGTGAGAATCAAATGCTTCCTTCAAACAATATGGAAACAAAAGTTAGAATGGGACGATGTATTGCCCCCAGAATTACTTTCAATGTGGAAAGAATAAAGCGAAGATTTCATAGAGTTGAGAAACTTAGAAATACTTGGATATTATTTCTTTGAGATAGGAAATACAGAACTAGAAAGCTTAAAACTCCATCTCTTTTCTGACGCTAGTTTGAATGCTTATGGTACTGTTGCATATTCCGGAGTTGTGTCATGTTGTGGAGCCATCCGAACGATCTTTGTTGTAGCAAAGGGTAGAGTCAGTCCTTTGAAACAACAAACACTCCCATGGCTTGAACTGTTGGGAGCTCTCCTATCGGCCAGATTAACGCTGCTGTGCACTAACCCTTTTGGATTCGCTATCTTCAATGTTAAACCTATGAATAAAATGTGTCTACTATTGAGAGTTACATAAATGTTTAATCCAGTAAAAATGGTATTTTCAGATAGCCTGAACTTTTATGCACCTTGCAACAGGTTTCATTTTATGAATTTCGTCCACCAATGAAATTGATGAGTGTTTAAAACCTACTATACTAGATTCCCCCCCCCCCAATAATTTATATTTTAAAACATTATTTGAATTTTTTTCAAACGAAAAATACCCCAAGGTGTAAAATTTCTTTCTCTATTACAATTTTTAAAAAATATCTTTCAATCCAAGTCGGAAATCCTTGGACACATTTTGTCCGTAGATAGCAAAGATAGCAAATTGAGACGGGATTCGGAGAAGGATGGCAAATAGATTTAGAGAAGGATAGCAAATAACCATGGGATTCAGTGTATAGCCCACCTCCAGCCAGAAGAGACCTGCAACTGGTTTTAGGGTTGCTGCCTCGGGGAGGTCGATTCCCGAAATGAGGGGATAATCAACATTCATCACCGACACACATTTTCTCCCGTTGACCTTCGCTTCTGTAACCTTCCACCCCTCATCAAAAGAGAACTCTCCCCGAATGACCACTTTCTCGGGGATCTTCTCTTCGGAGGAGGGCAATGGTATTACACTTAGAGGTTACAACGGAAATCACTAAGAATAGCTTTGTTTTATTGAAGGGAGACTTGCGATTGGTGCTTAGAGACCAAATGTTTATTATCAACTTAATATATATTTTAACAGATCCTTACCAATAAATTTTTTGCTTATCCCCGAAAAAATCTCGCGGCAAACGGGGTGGGAATCACTGAAAATATAGTGTACGAGGATTGTTTGAAAAAGCCATGCAAATATAATTTAAACTATGTTTTATGCTAAAGGTTTGTTTTTTTAAATTTCCCTACATAGTTATCCTTAAGGTCAATACATTTGGTTTCAAGATTTTCAAGCAATTTTACCCCCCTCGATAAAATAAGGTTTGTCCAACTCCGTAAAAGTAAGCCTTTGTCTCACATATGACCTCGGAAATTGATACAAATTTATGCCATGCAAAAACTTTTTTTTTCTCATACTTCACAACAACTAGTATCCCGGGTAAGTACAGTGGCACAGCGGTAGAGCGCGTTGCTTCGAACCTGGTGTTTACGGGTTTAAACCCCAGCATTGCACTTGTAGGCGCGGTGGCCCACCTGGCATGAGCAGCGGACCAGTGATCTGAAGTGATCGGACCAGTAATCGTAGTACAAATCCACCTCCGTGTTCACTAATGGTGGCTGGAGCGCGCAAAATAAGTCGTGGCTGCAATGTCCTTCAAGTTCTCAAATTTACCTCTGGAGGTGCGGGGTCAAGTGTTCCAGTCTCGTCACTTGACTCGGATCAAAATTACGGGACCAGTCATTTAGCCAAGTCGGACTCCAACCCTTGTGGTGCTAATTCAAAATAGGAGTTTCCCCTTTCAGCCCAATAGCCTATTAGGCCCTGGTGAATGGAACCTCCAACCAGGGGGCATTAACAACAACAACAACAACAGTATTCCGAGGTAAGTATGTATAATTGTTTCATCGACTATTACGAAACAACGTAAAAATTCATCTGGAATTCTTTTTTAAAAAAACTAGAAATTATGCTACGAACTGTTTACTTGTTCTCGTTTTAGATCGATTATTAGCAAACGCAGCACCAACCTTGCAGACAGCTTTCTTATATCATAATATTCATGAAAGTATAATTATAATTATAATTATTATATATATATATACACGCACAAGTAAAATATAGAGGGCCATTATGCAATGTGAACAAACAGAAAAAGTCAGTATTCTTATAAACCGAACACTTGAAAAAAAAAAGTGTTGAAAAATCATATTCATATTGCTGCATTACTATCTTATTCTAACTGTGAACATTAATGCTTAATAATCATGCGTTAGGTATCCTGATATGGCAATTTTGATGATATCTATTTACAGCATGTTTTTTCCATTTACGATTTCATCTTTAAAAGCATTTGTGTCTTTTATCGTGGTTTTATTAACTTCTGAAAAATCTCTTTCTACGCACTCAGAAGACTGAGGCAAAATTATCAAATGGGCCATGAAGTTTGATAAGATTTATAACTGGGATTATCGAATTCATCTTTGATATGACGTAACAGATACAAAAATTCTGAGATGGTTTTGTAAGATGGAGATGTATCACGATTCAATCGAAATGATCTCCACTTGTAGCATTTTCGATTCAGATACATACAAATGTTGTAAGCTGCATGTTTTGTTATTGAACTATCCTATTATAATTAAATTATGCTTATAATAAGAAATAATTTTTTTTTTTTTTTTTTTTTTTTTTTGGGGGGGGGGGGCTACTTGTATATTTTTAACTTACAAGGGAAAAACCCAGATTCTGAAATATTTTCGAAAAATAAACCCCCAATACCCATATAGTCATTGTAAAATCCAGGTCAGGGTTTAAAAATCCAGATCTGGAGGACCTGTATGCAATCATATAAAAATGGTTTTTCCTCTAAGTTTTGAAATAACTAAGCTGAAAAATTTAAAGGGGTGTGGTGACGGCAGCACAATCCTCTAAAGGCCTTATCACACGTCAACGGGTACCCGTTTCAAATGCAACGGATTCAAGATACGATTCCCTTTCGCGATGAAAAAACATCGTGTAGGGTTGCTTTTGAATCGCAAAAGCAAACGTCTGGAATTGGCGTTTAAACGCGCTTGCGTACCTGAAATTGGCGATTAATCGCTCCTGCGTATATGGAATGACGTTTATCGCGCATGCGTTAACGAGTGTGAGGTTGCAATTTGTTGTACGCCATGGAAAGATTAGAAAATATTAAAATATGTACTACAGTATTAGCCATTACAGCAGTGATGGATTTAATAAATAAGGAGAAAACTCGACTTAGACCGAAGAGATCTGCTTGGTCCAGAAAGTGATTACAAAGAAGAAATAAATTGGGCTGCTATGAAAATCTCATGCGAGAACTAGCATTAGAGGCAAGTACTCTGTTGTCTACTTAATATGCCTTTAATTACATACCATATTATGTATTTCATTTATAAACATGCTGTTTATGGTTAGAACGTTTATAAAAAATGACAGATTTAAAATTAAAGAAAGAAGTGTTGAGGAAAATAGATGAACGTTATAACATGGTTGCAACACCAGCTCATCTGCTCTCTTACTTGCTTGATTCAAAAACAAAAAATTCAAGAACTGAATTATCTGCTGATGAAAAAAAACAAGCATTGGAATATGCTAAAAAGAAGTTCCTTCATTATTCTCTACTACCAGTAGATAGAGCAAGTGGTAGTTTTTATTTATTTTTAATGATTAAATTTGCAACACTATTTCAGATTAACTTGACAATTAAAAATTATCAATAAAGTCTACATTTTTCAAAAAAATTAATACAATTATACCATTGTTAATTTTAAAAAATGTTATCTTCCAATATTCTTAGAATTTTTTGTAATTATTTGAAAAGTAGGTAACACTAATGTACATTAGTTAAAAGTATTATTTGAATATCATAATTATGGTATATTTATGACAGATGATACTCTTGGACAAACTTGTTGGGAATCGAAATTTTTATCCTAAAACAAGGGGGGGGGGGGGGGAATAGTTGGTTTAAACAAAAAAAAAACCTGTTTTTTTTTCCAACCCTGATGCCTGTACAACTCATAGAAATACAATTAATGATTTAATTATTAGTTAAGAAATTTTTATCCCTGCAATATACAGTGTAATTATATTACTTATGAGCATTTGTTTATTTATGCCTAATACATATATATATATATTTCACCTGGAAATAGATAACTCGGGCAAGAAAGGAATTCTAGAACCAATTTTAAGAACCACCTCATTGTGTGTATTAGATGAAAAATACCCTGAGTCTGAATGGACAAGAATTTACACGGATGGTTCCAGGCTTCAAGATAAGACTGGTGCCGGGGTATATAGCAAACTATTTTCTCATTCTGCTTCTGGTGGAGGGGACATGTCTAGCTATGATGCTGAAATCCAAGCAATTTCATTGGCAATGAACAGCCCCATATTGAATACCAACCTATTTACTAAAGCTGTAATTTTGGTGGACTCAATGGCTGCAATACAGGCTGTTACGACGAATCGTCGCACTGAATTGCCTGGTATCTCCCAAATAAAACAAAATATTAAACTCCTTGAAAGCAATAATAAAGTGATAGTGTTTCAATGGATCCCATCGCACGTTGGCATTGAAGGTAACGAAAGAGCCGACTCGTTAGCAAAGAAGGGAACCCTAGAACAACAATTAAGTCATCCAATCTCTACAGGCTCAATAAAGAAAAACATCTACAACAAAATCTCTTTAAAACTTAGGACAGAGCAGAACTTGCTATCTAAAGGGAAACGTTGGGAAGAGATCCAGGACAGCTGGAAAGACTATAGTCATAAATCCCGTACAGAAGCAGTGGCACATTTCAGACTTAAAACAGGCCACGACTGTCTAGCAGAACATTTAAACCGAATTGGCATCCTAACCAAAAGTGAATGCCAGGTCTGCAGGGCTGGCAATATGAATGCAGAACATTTACTTACATGCCCAGGACTTGATCCGGAAGCCCAAAAATGTGAGAACTTTACCAAATTATACTGGGACGCTAGAGATATGATGAACTTTCTATGAACTTTTAACACCTTTTATCTGACTTTGTTTACTGTTGTGCTTTAAGCATCTGTTCAATGCTTAGTTCTTTGCTGTTTGTGTTGCCTGTAAATATGGATTAATTTTCCAAATAAAGCCATAGGTTAAAAAATATATATATATATATATATTTTATGTTTAAACTTTTTAATTGTAGTTTGAGTTTTCTGATTCTTTTCAAGAATTTTAAATACTTAATATGTACAATTCTTTGTGCACTTTAAAGTATGCACAATTTATAACATTGTTCTAAAGTAATATGTTTTGTTAGTTTTCAGGTATAATTTTTTAATTATAAATAAAAACAATTTGTAAATCAATGTACAATTTGAAGCAATTTCTATTTTTAAAACATTAGGACACTGAAGGTTATCGTCGGTGGATTAGAATGACCACTGCTGATTTTGAATTTCTAGTTCAGAAAATTTCACCATTGATAAAAAAAAGAAAGCACTGTGATGCGTGAAGCCATACCAGCAGCTGAGAGATTGTCAGTTACATTATGATATCTTGCAACAGATTAGAAACTTTTTTATATGTTTTCAAGAAATAAAAGATTATATTCATTCATAATTTATACTATGAAATATATATATTGGACTTTTTGATTATTAAAAAGTATATGAATGCAATTAATATCTTTTTTAAATTGACATTTAATAATGTATAACACAAACATTTATTTTATTTTATAATGACATGAACTTCTATCATATGCATTCCCTTTTTATTGGTTTTTATTTTTATTTATATATACATTTTTTTTCTTTTTGCATACAGGAGAAACTCAGACATCATTGGCATATCAATTCCGGATCGCTCAAAACACTATATCTGGAATTATACCTGTGGTGTGTGGTGCATTAATCAGCACCTTGATGCAAGATTATTTAATAGTCCCATCTACAGAAGCAGAATGGGAAATTATTTCTAAACAATTTAATAATATGTGGAACTTCCCTATGTGTATCGGTGCTATAGATGGAAAACACATAAAAATCACACCACCCCCTGGGTCTGGTTCCATTTATTATAATTATAAAGGCGATTTTAGCCTGGTACTCTTATCACTTGTTAATGCCAATTTAGAGTTTATCTATGTTGATATTGGAACAAATGGTAGAAAAAGTGATGGGGGTGTATGGGCTAAAAGTAAATTAAAAGCATCCATAGAATCTGGGAAACTTAATATCCCAAAGTGTAGTACTCTACCGAACAGTACATTAACTGTACCATATGTTATTGTGGCTGATGATGCTTTTCCTCTTTGTGAGAATATTATGAAACCATATCCTGGGAGAAATCTCATGGTGCATATACATTGGTGCAGAGTTCTCTGCCTGTGCCTTGGGGAATCCAGTGATTTATGTTCACTCTGTACTCTGTACTATGCGTGGATCGCCTCCTCTGGCGGTCCATCAAAGAAAGGGCGGGGGTCAGCGGGTCAAATGGTGTCGAGCGGGGTCGGGGGAGACACCAGATCAAAGAAATCTTGGGGGCGGGAATGGGGGTGGTTCTAAATACCGTGTCTAATGTTACCGTGACTAATGTGATGACAGGAGTCGGGGGTCTGCAGGCAGAGAACTCTGCACCAATCTATATGCGCTGTTACAGAGGAGAAAAGGATCTTCAATTACAGAGTCTCCAGAGCTCGAAGAGTCTCTGAAAATGCATTTGGTTTACTGGCTGCTCAATTTCAGATTTTTAAGAGCCCAGTAAATGCTAGACCCGATCGGGTAAAAAAAATTGTACTTGCCACTTGCATTCTGCACAATTTTTTGGAAAAAAAAGAGCAGAAAGCATCTACATTACAAGTGGCAGTATAGATACTGAAGATCACAAAAATCTATGCATAAGAAAAGGCAATTTCAGAGATAGAAATAGCAACCTCCATAACTTTCGGAGAGTACCACAAAATTCATCTCAATGTTCCAAACAGGTGCGTGAAATATTTTGTACATATTTTAATTCTGTTGGTGCTGTTCCATGGCAAAGTGATATGTGTAAATATCATTAAGCATTTACTCTGAAATAAATGAAATATTTTAAATTTCATTTTATTCGTCATCACTTTTTTCATTATATTTAATTTCATATAAAATTTGTTGTATCTTCAGTCTGGCTTTCTCTCTTTTTTTTCTCTGGACATCGACCTCATGTAGTCCGCTATGTATTGCCCATAGCCATCCTCACCATCAAGCTCCTTTTTTGTATTCAATTCTTTTAGCACATTAGAGGCTTGCTCCAATATGTCCTCGGATGTTTTCATGCGTTTAATAGGTCTGTCACATATTTTTCTTTTCGGAGTACACTTCGGTGTCTATAGGGTGTCTATATAATGGTGTATCTAATTCCTCTTCAGGTTGAGATGCAGCCTGAAAAGAAAATAAGTCATTTTTTCAAGAGAAATGATTTTTCAACTTAGGACAGGGTTTAATATTTAACCAAAAAAAATTAATTAAATACCAAAAGATATTTTAAATATCATGAATATATAAAAATGTATTAAACATAATAAAAAGTTATACTATAAAAAGCAAAATATTAAAAACCGAAGCAATGAGATGGAATCTGTGATATGAACACCCAAGAGCAAAATAGTGCACACAAAACAATTGTCTCGTGAAACAAATAGCAGTATTATTTATTGCAAGACATATATATGTATGTATATAGAGTTTCCCCCAGACAGTTTCAGGAGGGCACGGTGCCCCGCCTGCCTTTTGATTTAAAAATAGCACCCTTCTTGTCTTTTATCCAAAAAATAGGGCCCTTCTTACCTTTTATCCACAATATAGTGCCTCAAAAGTATTATAAGGGCCTTTAAGAATAAAAAATTTCCTTAAAAATCTAAAAAGTCCCCTTTTCCAAAAGCAGCGTCCTGTCCTTTTTCTAAGCATGGGGTAAACTCTGCATATATATATATATATATATATATATATATATATATATATATATATATATATATATATAGTTGGGATACATCACTGATTGCAAGATGTGGTACAGAAGAAAAAAAAAGTATATGCATTAAAAAATCTTTTTCAAGCTGTACGTTTGAAATATTTGAAAGAGAAAAAATTTTGATCAGATTCAGAAAAATCAAAATGTAAAATATCAGAAAATTGTATGATCATTACACACACACGCACATACATATGTATATACATACCTGCCAACACTGCCAAAAGCTTTTCAGGAGCAAATACAAAAGATTTCAGGAGTTTTGAGGAGCATTTCAGGAGCACACCACCAAGTCGATAATTTAAAAATGTTTTTATACACATACATATATGTGAGTGTGTGCAAACTTGTAATTAAAAAATAATGAATTTTAGGAAAAAATTATAAATTATTTTTCTTCAAAACTAGTTTTCTTAACAATTTCCAGATTACACAATAAGACTAACTGCATTGAAATGTTCACAGTGTCATATAAAGTTTTAAGAGTAAATTTGTGCAAAATCAAAATGTAAAGTCTTACTTCCTAGCCTTCAACATACATTCATAAGTTTATAAGCACAAGGGAGTTAGAATTACAGATTCTTAATTAAGCAAAGCAAGTTGAGATATCACAGTAATATATGATTTCAATTACCTTTTGGTAGGTTTGCTACTATAGACTTTAAAAAAATGAATCAAAACTTTGTTGGCACAATAATTTTACCAAATTTTATTTTATTTTCACTAATATTATAAAAAATATGTAAATAAATAGAATTTCTATTAAAAAATTTAGTAACCATGTGCACACAGTGTAACGCGTTGATCGGGGTAGCAATCGACTCAACAAAAAATCACAGCCAAATAAATTAAAATCGACGAATTTATTTCAATTCGGAGGAGAAAATTTGGAGATTGATGATCCGTTACATAGTTAATGAAAGTCCTCTAAAATGACGACTGAGTCCGTTAGGAGGAGTTACCACCTGGAGTTTCGCTAATTCAATATCATCGAATAGTTCGTTGAAATTAGAGCAAGTCCCTCGATTTTCACTCCCTGCAGGGCGGATGACTGCGAGGCACTTTATAGGATCAGGATGATCCGGCCTTGATGACCTCGTCGAACTGTACCCAAGCTTCCTAGCCGAAGCTAAAAGTTCTCTTCTTGAGAAATAAGCCGCCGACTACGCAAGTCCGCGTATAGCCTTTTTCTTTCGACCCTGGATGGTCGGAGGAGTCTACCATAGCTTAGCAGGTCGCTAACTGACTTTTTCTCGCCCCGTCTAATTTTGGACTCTCTCGCTCCGTCCCGAGAACTCGTCTCCTATTGGATCTGCTAATCGTGATGTCATTTTAGACTTTTCGATTTGCTGGCAGGCAAGGCTGAAATTTTCGTAATTTCCCGGTGGTCCTGAGTCATTAATCTGGAGCACCGTGGCGAATTTCTGTTCCGCCAAGATGTCACGTTTTTCCAACCGCTTTGTGTTCCTTTCGTTCCAGCTCGCTGTCATCTGCTATACGTTAAAGGGGGGGGGGGGCGTGTCGGTCAGTTGCGACAAATTCCAGCCATGTGCTGCGTATATTTTAATTGTGCGAATTATTTTAATTCGTCACAATCCCTCCCCCGTTGGGGAGATTTTGTCTTGCAGGCAAAATCTGGAAACAAGGGTTTACATGGCTCACCTGACAACATCATTAGAGGCAATCATAATTTAATCTTTAAAATTACAAAATTAAGTACTTAAAAACTTTAAAAAAAAACATTATTTGCAACACTATTATACAATTATACACTACTAAGTTAGTCAATTAATTACAAATTCTTAAATTATTCAATTGATTACACATTATTAAAAAAGCATTATTAAAAAATAAAAATAATTCTGCTTTTTTTTGTAATGAAACGTCACGTACTACCGTAGTGCAATGCAAAAAGAGGAATAAAACTAAAAGGGTACAAACACATTTTTATTTCACAGTAGCACATGACAAACTATTAAAAAAAGAAAAAAAGAAACGTAATCATGTAGCATCAAATGGGTAAAATACATAAAGCATACAATTATGAATAAAAGCAATAAAGTCATCAGGTATTACAAATAACCATCAAAAGGAAAATGTAAGATACACAGGTAAGATTTACCGATCGATAAAAACCATGAAAGTCCTCATCTTCTGTACCGGAAACGAAAAGAGACAAAATTTTTGGATCAATTTTCGTACCTGGATCGCCTGTATCTTTCTCGTTGGAAGAACTGTTGTCATCGCCGGCATTGGGAACAATTATTTCTGCCTTTCTAAAACTGAGCATTATTGTCTTAATGGGGGTAATAATGGTCTCCATGTAATAATGGTCTCCATGCTTGAGAGATCCACTTCGCGATCCACTTCCCAAGTTGCCTTTCGCATAGTTCCGCGTTTTGTGTTCGAATGTAGACTTTCAATCATCCACGGTTCCCAGAGACTTCACATTCGGCATTTGAATGTTTTGTTTACAGCCAAATCAAATGGTTGAATTAATTTTGTCAAACCTCCGGGAATTATCGCTAAATTTGCAGACACAGTTTTCACTGCAACTTTAACGGGCTTCGACAAGTGGGCCTTCTTTGACTCTATTGAAAGTAGCCCTTTTGGATTGAAAAAAGTCCCTTTCCTTTTTCGCCAGACTTCGTTCAACCAATCTTGCATTACTCTTTCATTCATCCGTCCTTTCTCGTTCGCGTGGATCACCATGTCATTAGGAAATTCTCCTTTGGGGAGGATTTTCTTTTAAAAGCCATCAAAGGTTTTAGTTTTTCACCGCTTTCTGTGCAAGACAAGACACAAGAAAATGACGTTTTCTCGTGACCGGTAGTAACAATACTCACTGTAGTTTTGCCGACCTTGTTGACAGTCCTGCTTGGAGAACAGTCGAAAGTCCTCGTCCATGT
Source organism: Dolomedes plantarius (assembly GCA_907164885.2). NCBI lineage: Eukaryota > Metazoa > Arthropoda > Arachnida > Araneae > Dolomedidae > Dolomedes > Dolomedes plantarius. The sequence goes on from OU015503.1 coordinate 53,723,262, forward strand.
CGATCACTTGATCGATGGAAAACTTGTTGTCCTTTAATTGGTCCCCTATAAACTCCAGGAAAGATTTCTTAACTCCCAATCAACAGGCAAGTTTTGCCCCACGGTTGTGCGGGCCCGAGCGGTGAGGATTTTTTTCGTTTCATGAATCGGTAGCACCAGTTGGATCCAGTTTTGAAATCGTCTATTTCCATGTTCGCCGCCATACCTCTGATGGCTTGTAAACGTATTTTTACGGCGGATTTTGGGATGCCCTTGCTTCTCTGGGATGAAATCCATTTCTCAAGGTTAGTTTCCAGTTGAGAGGCCAAGTAACTTTCCCCCTTCTTCGTGCTCTCTTAGTAGAACTGTTTTTTGGAGCGCCAAAGTAATTGAATTAACATATTGCAATATAAATAGTATGATTGCAGATATTTTTACCAAACCTTTGCCCAAAACAAAATTTATGAAATTAAGATGTGAATTAAATCTAATTTCGGCTTATCCCAAAATGCATGATTAAGGGGGGCATTGTTGAAAAGTAATCACACATTTTGAAAATTAACCTTTTCATGCAACCCTTAAGTCGCCAAGGCGCGCGCCAAACCGGAGCAAACCAGAAGCTATCCCATGATTCCTTTCTTACTTCTGTTTATGTAATTTTCGTTTTTGTATCGTAGCACTGTAACGTTCTTTTTGTTTCGTAGTAGATTGAATAAATACATGTTTAATGTTCATGTACCTGCAATTATTTAGTACCAAGACAGCTGCACCACCAAGACGGAGGTAAGCAATATAATTTTGCTATCTTCACATCACATCGAACCGGGCTACTTCGGTTTATGTAATTTTCGTTTTTGTATCGTAGCACTGTAACGTTCTTTTTGTTTCGTAGTAGATTGAATAAATACATGTTTAATGTTCATGTACCTGCAATTATTTAGTACCAAGACAGCTGCACCGCCGAGACGGAGGTAAGCAATATATTTTTGTTACCTTCACATCACAACGTTCATCAATGCTGAATTCTATTTCCGATCTCTTCTGCTTCAGTTATTACATTCAACTTAGAACTAGCACAGTAGCTTTTGTTTCTGCGCTTTGCAGCCATTTTGTCTATTAGTTTCACAGTAAGGGGAAAAAAACTATTTTTGCAGAAAGAAAGAAAATGACAGCAATGAACGTGCGTGGTCGCCAAAGTGTGTATGACATCTCTGTCATGCTTTTCCAAAAAAAGTCAAGAATTTGGCGCATGCGCAGTGATAAACGCCCGTTCAAGTAATGCGTGAGGCTCAATTTTAGTAGCAAAGTGCAAGTTAAAAAAATTTTAAAATCCGAAATTGGCATAAACGCCGCACCGGCGTAAGAGCAGCTCCCAACAATATTTAAACTTTTTTTACGTATGCGCCGCGGCGCTTGCATGCGAAATTACGGTAAATAAATAAATCCTAAAAATTTCCTGCAAGGTACCTTGTAACGTCTTCGTTCAGAAAAAAGACACGAGAGACTAAATCACTCTATACACAGCTGGGTTTATCTGTAACATCTACAAGAATATATACAACGACCTCTTCTACTAGTATTCGAGAGATTAACTCTTAAACAATCACCAAGAGTACGTTCCAGTCTTTAACCGAGGGAGGAGCTTTCACCTATCAGCATCCAGGGCCCCCTCCCCCACCGCAGTCTTTTCCATTCCTGAAAATCTCCGAATGGTGTGCTCGTTCGCTTCCGTCACTCGCTGATTCGCATGATCTCGCTGCTGAACCTCTCATGGTGCATATACATTGGTGCAGAGTTCTCTGCCTGTGCCTTGGGGAATCCAGTGATTTATGTTCACTCTGTACTCTGTACTATGCGTGGATCGCCTCCTCTGGCGGTCCATCAAAGAAAGGGTGGGGGGTCAGCGGGTCAAATGGTGTCGAGCGGGGTCGGGGGAGACACCACATCAAAGAAACCTTGGGGGGCGGGAATGGGGGTGGTTCTAAATACCGTTTCTAATGTTACCGTGACTAATGTGATGACAGGAGTCGGGGTTCTGCAGGCAGAGAACTCTGCACCAATCTATATGCGCTATCACTATCTTGCTCAGGACATGACCTTCCAAACCCGAGTTTCGAAGGTCACGCTCGGGCTCTCTGGGGTTTGACGTAATTGCAGTTTTTGAAGCGGAGTTCCTGGGTCTTAGCGACTTTATCTCCTGTTGCAAGGTAGTTATTTCAAGGTACATGTACTCAGTAATTAAAATTTAAAGTTAAGAAAAAATTTAAAAAAGAAAATAAGGAATTAAAAATTTAAAAATAATTAAAAATGTAAACGGGTAGGTAGTAAATAACTGGGAAATTAAAAATTAAAAAAAATTAATTTAAAGATTAATGCAATAAAATGTGAAAAATTAATTTTTCAAGAAACAAACTGAGAGATTAAAAATTTAAAAATTAAAATTTTAAAGATTAAAATGTGAAAAATTAATTTATCAAGTAGATAACTGAGAGATTAAAAATCAAAAAATTAAAAAATTGAAGATTAATGCAGTAAAATGAGAAAAATGAATTTATCAAGTAAATAACTGAGAGATTAAAAGTTAAAAATAAAAAATAAATTTAATTTGAAGATTAATGCAGTAAAATGGGAAAAATTAATTCATCAAGCAAACTACTGAGAGAATAAAAATTTAAAGATTAATGCAATAAAATGGAAAAAATTAATTTATCAAGTAACTCAGAGATTAAAAATTAAAAAATTAAAAATTTAAAGATTAATGCAATAAAACGTGAAAAATTAATTCATCAAGTAATACCTCATTTCAAGTCTCTATCTCAAAATTTCGATTTTCAATTGAATTTTAAAGCTGATAATTCAACAGTGATGAAAAGCCCTTCGCATAAGGGTGACAATAGTACATGGATGGAAGCTGTTACATTCCCCGAGAATCATCCCTATGTATTTCGCTATTAGCCCTAACAGAGGAAAGATGTAAAAATAATTTAAAAGAAACTAAAATCAAATTCAGTTTATAATACATTCCGTTTAGTACGAAAAGCGAGCGTAGCGAGCCTAGTGGCGAAGACCCTAGTAACATTAATAAAAAAAACTTATTTTAGAGAAACTATACCTGTCACTACGGAAGGGAGATTAATGATATTTGTGTTGATAACGCTATTGATATTGCTTTTCCTTCTTCTCCTACCCATTTAGCCCCCCCCCCCCCTCTGGCTCCCAATCTCTAATTGATTTTGCCTTCTTAAATAAAAATTAACTTTCCCTACGACATTAATTCTGTTGATGACTTATCCGACCATAACCCCATTATTATAAATTTGCACACCAGTTTCAATCTCCCTTCCATTACCACCCCTCATTTCATTAATTGGAATAATTACACTAGTATATATTTAATACTCCCCCACCCTTTGGGCACAATAATAGGAAAACTGACATTGATGACGCCGTTACCTTTGATAATGTTCCATCACAGATATCATCAATAGTGCCCTCAGCTCTGCCAAGACTCACACCCCGCCCTATAATTACAATAAGCCCCCCCCCCTTCATATCAAGCACTTAATTAAAAAAAGGAATAATGTTAGGAAAATTTGGCAGCGTACAGGCGATCCGACTGTACGTAGGGAATTCTATAGACTAAATGCTAAAATAAAACTTGAAATTAAAAAAACACAAAAATAAGAAAATGGACGAGCCACTAGCGCCAACTGACAATAGCCTCTGGATATATCTTAAACGCATCAAAAACCTTTTACCCCCTCCCCCACCCCTCTCTCCCCTCAACACACCATCTGCAGGGACAGCGCTAGCCGTTTCGCCGCCCTGGGCAAAAAGGTAAAATGCCGCTCCTTTATAACAAAAATTAAAAGGGATAACCTAAACCCTTCCCACGCTTAGTAGTAAAATAAAACGTGAGCAAAAAAAATTGGTATTAAAAATGTTGAAGTTTTGATTTGCCGAAAATACAAATTTCTTGATTTATGATTTTGGCACTAAATTGAAATTAAGGTTGCACAGAAAAAATGAAAAGACACAAATCTAGTATATAATTATAAAATGCATATATTAAAAAGATAGTAAAACAAATTATAGAACCACTAAAAATAAAAACCTAATTATTAAAAATACAGTTAAACTTAAAAATGCTTTTTTTCTCACTTTTAATTCTGATAATTTTTCGATAATTTTTTTGACATCACTTTCTTCAGCTAGCTCATGTTCAATGGCTACTGTTGTCAAGCCATTTAGCCGATCCTCGGTAGTTGTAGAGCGTGAAAAAATTTCAATTTACTTTAATTTGGAGAAACTTCTTTCTCCACTTGCCACACTTATTGGGAGAGTAAGCAAGATTCTTAAAACTATACCGAGATTTGGAGCAAAATCCAGCTTTGAAATGAATTATAAAATCTCGATTGGACTTTCTTTTTTATTTAGGCCAAAACCGATACTATCTCGTCTGCCAGGTCCAGCGCGTTTATATCTGATGAATTCCCATCAGTTAACACTATTACTAGATGTTTACAATATTTTAGTAAGTCGTTTTGAGGGGTATCTTTTAAATCATAAATATTGTATAAAAACTGGAAATAGTTGCTGTGGGTACTGATCAAATCAAACCTGGATTCAAGTGCATTAATAGCTTGGTCTAATGTGAAAAAATAAAACTCTGCCTTATATTTCAAAGTAGGATCTTCTATAGGATCATCTCGTGCCTCATAGTCAAAATTAACATTCCTTCTTCGAACTCTATGACGTGGCTGGGTAAACTCAAAATTAGCCGTTATGTCAATTTCGTCGGCGAATTCTTGAACAACGCAAAGCATTTCATTAAAGGCCGTGTCCGATCTAAGATCCTTGAAAAAATCTTTACAATTTTTCAAGAATTCCATAGCAGATGGTAAGTCATAGTCTTTTGTCTGCAAGAGTTTACTTATTGGATTGATACAATTTAAGATTTCATACCAAATTACAATGGAACATAAGAACTTAAATTGTTTAACACAACTTAATAGTCCAGAAGCCCCAACTCTTATAGAGTTGTCAATCTCCGAATTATTACAAACAGCAAATAAAGCATCGTATATCCCTCCTAATTTATACCTCAGTGGTTTTAATGCATCTATTCGGCTTTCCCAACGAGTATCACTTAGGGTTTTCAAAGTTAGTCCCTGAACATATTTTATTAATATGGTCCATCGAAGAGTTGATGAGGAAAAAAATAGATATATTTTTTGGACCATATTAAAAAAATTGTCGACTTCCAAGGATGCCTTTGCCATGTCATTAATGACTAAGTTTAATGAGTGGCTACTACATGGAAGGTAAAATGCTCGTGGATTTAACGCTTTTATTCTAGATTGTACTCCCGATTTATCGCCTCTCATGTTCGCCCCATTATCGTAAGGCTGTCCCCTCATATCCTGCAAATTCAATCCCAATGTTTCAAGTCTATTAAGTATTTGAGTTCAGAGTTCAGAGCCCGTCGATCTTTCAACCAGAAGAAAGCCTAAAAATCTTTCATTAATTTAAATGGAAACCTCATTGGGATTGGATTTGTCAATGGATACATACCTTACTAAGACTGTCATTTGCTCGATCTTGCTGACATCAGGAGTACAATCTAGAATTATTGAATAATATTTAGCCTTTTTTAATCTCGCTAATAATGTGAGATGTTATATTTTCACTTAAAAGAATAATTATTTCATTTTGAATATCTTTTCCGAGATAGCGGATTTTAACTTCCTTTTTTTTGAGCACTCTGTGGATATGCTCTTCCATTACTGGATCAAACTGAGCAAGTAATTGAATAATTTGTAAAAAATTACCATTACCGAAATCGTAAAGTTTGTCACTTGTACCTCGGAGGGCTAAACAATTTTGAGCAAGAATTTTTATTGTTGAAACAATTCGTAGAAGCACCTCGTACCAATAATTTATCTCTGCGGTAATGAGTCTTTGTAAATGACTGTCAATCGTTTTAGAGTACTGTATTCTTTGACTAAATTCAATCCAAAATTTTTGATTTTGGATATGGTTTTCAGAGGTTTCATGTTGTTTTAAAGTCTCAGCGAGGTGCTTCCAATCTTTAAAACCTTCAGTAGAAAGAGAACTTAAAATAGAACCAAAAAGTTTGAAGCAAAAGCAATAAACAAAGTTTTTTGTAATTGAATAGACTAACCAGTTACGCATGACTTTTTCACCATTTTTCATGTTTCTCAAATAATGAACTGCGCTAAATCTTCGACCGGTATCATTATACGGAAAACTGTATTCCTTTAATGGTTGAGGTGCTCCTTCTTTTACCGAAAAATATATTTCGGCTTCTGATAAGCTAGTTGGCCAGGTACCCGGATCTGAATTTATTATCGTAGCAAATGTCTCTTCTTTGGATTTCTCTGGAGTAGGTTCAGTGGACGTCCCTGGAGTAGGTTCTTTGGATGTCCCTGGAGTAGGCTCCACTTGAGCAATATCGGTAGCTTGGTTGGTAATGGCTTCATAATTAAGATTTGAATCAGCTTCTAATATCTCTGTGTCGTCATCGTTCCTTTTCATGCCTTGTGGGTAACTTAACAGATTTCCAGCCTGTTTTTGAATTTGAACTTACTTTTCGACCCTTTTTCTTTTGTACTGAGCACCCGATAATCTTTTACGTCCATCAGATATTCTAAAAACTATTAAGAAAATGTTTCAATAATAAAAAAAAAAAATTGTGTTTTTTAAAACGAAACAGAGGCGTTTTCGAATATTTTTCGAATGTTTCAAGGAGAGATTTTATTGGCTTTGTTCAGGGTAAATTGTTAATATAAAACAATTTCTATTCCATTGCTGGCGTTTCGGTTTTAATCAAACCTTATTCAGAGATTCAAGGTTGATTAAAACCGAAACGTCAGCCATGGAATACAAAGTGTTTTTTGAACAATTTACCCTAAACAAAGCTAATAAAATCTCGCCTTGAAATAAGTAAATAAGGGTACGAAAAAACAACAGATTTTTCGAATGTTTTTGGAAAGATGCTCCCTTACGAGGGTTAATTTTTACCCCTGACATTTATTTATAGCGAACAGGAGTTGAGTGGTACCTTGTATGTTCTTACTTACCTTTACTTACCTTTTGATTCTTCTTATGTATTACATATACGTATATGTATTACTTTTTTTTAACTCGTTTAATTAGATTTAGAATATTTACTGTCAAAGTTACCATAAGCCAAAAAAATATTTTTCTGAACAACTACTTTTTGCTTGGACCCATCGATTTTATTTTTAAAAGAGGCACTTTTGCTTATTTCTGTTAGGTAACATGCTCAAAGAAATAATTTTTATTTGGCTCATATTATTTTCGAAAAAATACGTCGTTGTAAGAAGAATTATAAACCTTTTAGAACGAGGTGCCACTCGATTCACTTTCTTTATCAAAATAATAGGTGTAAAAATTACCCTTCATATGGGTTGATAAATATAAAAAACAATAAAATTTAAAGATAACATGCTTAAAAAATAATTTTTAAATGGCTCATGGCAAATTTAAAATTAAATATATATCAAAAACTATTCAAACGATTTATAAATAAAATCGACCGTAGTAAGAAGAATTAAGATCCCTAAAAGACAAGGTACCACTCGGCCCATATTCCCTGTCTAAATAAGAGGGGTAAAAATTACCCCTCATAGGAGATGTATCCTACTGCATAAAACACCAAAGTGGCCAAAGAATTGACGGATTTGAGCGTTTTTCCAAAAGCATCCTGTAGAAGCTATAAAAATATTTGTTTAGAAGAGCTGCCTATTTTTTAATTATTACCTACTCACCTTACTTTTACAACACTCTTTATGGCACAATTTTCAAAAACTCACGGCAAATAATAAATGTATGTAACGCACTCTACTTCACTAGTAACCAACCTGTAAGGCAATTATTGCATAAATAAAACAATCGAACTGTCTCTTTAACTTTTATAATAGTAGCGTAAAAATTGTGTCACAGCTTGTCATGGCTGGTTTTTCGCGACCCTATACATGTTCCGAAAAATTAAAATACACGGTAAAAAATTCTTTTACAGCACTTTGTATGTGTGTCTATTTATTTAAATTATAATAAAAAAGGGTCATTTTTTTATTTTATACATTTTTAAGCTATTTTTAAGCGGGTGTTTATTATGCTTGTGAGCGGTTTCCTTCAAATATTTTGATATTTTATCTATAATGCTCTGTATTTCTGGTTCGGTTTTGGATTTGGTCTTTAATACACGAAAACTCTACTCATCTTTCAAAACGTGTTTTATTTCAAAACTACATACCTCAACCTTCTTATGTCGTTCTCATGCTTGAGGATTTTTGAAGTGAGTGGGTACCTATACTTAAAAGTTCGTAAAACATATTAAAAGCAAATTTTATTAAAATTCCACCTATTAATTTTTCAAAAGTATTCAAATGAATCTTGGTCTAATCATTTTCTTCATAAACTAGTTAATTTTACAGCCCATTTGCCGCCTCCTAAATTTGCCGCCCCGGGCAGGGGCCCGGCTTGCCCGCCCCTAGCGCCGGCCCTGCCATCTGGCATTCTCACGAAAGACTCACAAAAAAAAATAATGACTCTAATTCACAAAATTGAGGCCTTGGCAGACAATTACGAAAACCAGTTCTCTCCCCACCCAAACGTTTTCGGTCCCGTACAATTGTTGAAGTTAACGACATACAGATGGCTCTCTGTTTAACGATTTTCAAGGGACCGTGAAAAATCGTCCTTAAGTAGAGATCGCCCTTAAACAGAATTTGTGAAAACATAACATTTCCCATAATGTCGGAGGGGCCGGGACTGGGAAATATCGTCTTTAAATAGAGATCGTTGTTAAGTACAGCGTCGTTAAACAGAGAGCCAACTGTACTTGGAAAATTTTTCAGTAATAGACTCTCTATCATCAATAATGACCCTCTCGAACCTACCACCCCAACAGAAATTCAGAATGCTGTTACCTCGCTCCCCAATAAAAAAGCTCCCGGTTTTGACAATATATCTAATTCAGCTATTAAAAACTGACCTCTAAATTGTATTTACTACCTCTCTGAGTAACTAATAAAATCTTTGAACATAAATACTTTCCCATTGCTTGGAAAACCGCTGTTGTCATCCCTATTATAAAACCTGGTGAGGATCCGTCTCTGCCAAAAAACTAAAGACCAATAAGCCTGCTCTCCTCTCATAGCAAGCTAGTGGAACACGTACTGTGTCAGAGAATCAATAAGTTCTTGGACGAAAGTAATGTTATTATTAATGAGCAGTTTGGCTTCCAGGCCCACTACTCGCCAACACACCAGTTGCTCAGAGTCCCGGAATTTATCCATGATGGTTTCTAGAATCGGATGCATTCTGGAGAAATTTTAATCAATCTGGAGAATGCTTTTGACCGAGACTGGAACAGTGTTACTTTACAAACCTATTAAGCTTATAAGCCACATTTACAAACTTATTAAGCGTAAAATGCCATCCTCAATTATCTACTTAATACACTCCTACCTTTTCGGTAGATCCTTTGCACTATCATATTCTAGTCTGTGCAAAATCAATGCAGGAGTTCCTCAAGGTTCAAAGTTAGCACCTATCCTTTTTAATATTTTTACTAACGATATTCTTCACTCTCCATTCACCACACTAGCCATGCTTGCGGATGACGCGACAATACTAGCTAAGCATCATAATGTTAAATACATGCACAAGATCCTACAGAGACATATTGGAATTCTTGAACGATGGTTCGAACGGTGGAGGTTCAAGTTAAGTCCTTCAAAGCTATTTTTTTCCAGTTACAATAGAATTACACCTCCTCCGGTCACAGTATGCGATCACCTGGTTCACTTTGAGAGAGTGGGCAAATACCTAGGAATTTACCTCGATAGTCGACTGACCTGGAAGAAAAATATTGAACATAACATTAGAAAATTTTTTAAAGTCCGTAAAGATATCGCCCACCTCCTGTACCAGAATGGGTTTAGATAATGAACTCCTCTTAAAACCTTACTGCGTCCCATCTTGTTGATGCCGTGCCTGTTTGGGGCTCAGCGGCTAACATCCATATCCAGCGATTACAGACAATTCAAAATAAAACACTCCGCGGTATTTGGAAGGCGCCTTGGTACCTCAGAAACGTGGTTATTCACAGGAATCTGAGAATCGAACCCATTCGGCAACACATTAAAGATCTCGCAAGGGACTTCTACAATAGATTATATGAAGGTCATATTTGAATAGGGGTTCAACTCCATTCTTGATCATTTTGAGATACTGAGCCTTAAAGTTTAATGAGTGCTGAGAAATGACTGCTGAAGTCTGATTTGTAATGCCCTCTGTTGGCAGCAGAAATAAGATGGAGGTGTACCAGTTTAAAAAGAAGATAGAAATGACTTGTATGAACATGAAAGCGAGGCTAACTCCTTTTTTTTTAAAAAGTGGAGTTGGACCACTATTCAAATAAGGCCTTCATATTCAATAGACAACGAAGAAATAGCTAACCTCCCCGACTACAACCTAAGGAATTGCTACAAAAGTCCTAAGGCTACTTTGATTATTCACCCTGGTCTCCTTCCCCATTCTTAACTTACCCTCCAAACTCTTCTAAATTCTAAACAATAGACCAGCGCTTCTGGTTCTGACCTGTCATTTTTTGATGGATCGACCTCAAGACTCTCTTACTGATTTCTACTTAATCCTCAGCCACCGTGTCCCCTTTTATTAATTCTGCCACATTAAATAGTTGTCAAATATAGATTTCTCTCTTTATTTAATTAATACTATTATTATTATTATTATTATTATTATTATTATTATTATTATAATTAATTTATTTATTATTTTTTTTTTTACTTTCAATGTCAACACTTTTCTTTTTATTCTGAGAACGGAAATATAGCGACAAAAAATTATCCGTGCCGAGGATATGGAGTCCTGCTCTCTGGTCCCTCGTTAATGTACCATGTCTATGTTTATGTTATTTTAGAGATTCCCATTGTAGCCCTCTATTGTAATTCTATACTGAATTCCATGGTTATTTCTGAAACTGTATTAATATATTCTATTGTGTTCTGTTGTATGTTACTTATATCTTTTAAAAAGTGAATAAAATCAGTAATGGAGTGAGTGTGTATTTCAAATTTAATTTAAAATGTTCCTGATATATATTATTTAATATTGAAAAAATTGAAAAAAAATAAAATTCAAACAAAGGAGCCCCAAGTTTCTAAGCTCATTCCCGAGGGTGCAGCTAACATAAAAACGTTGGGAATCCCTGCATTAAGGTAGCAGTGTACTAACCCTACTGGATCAGCTCACCTCAATGTTGACCTATGGAGAAAATGTGTATACCATTTACAGCTACATAAATACCGATAATCCAATAACAATGGTTGTAAACGAATCCTCTACCTTCTCCTGGAAGATTCGATGTTTGGTTCGTGCAAGAAATAAATCACTTGGCAAAATAACTGATGAAACACAAAACAAAACTTTAATCTGACTAAATAAGGTGGGAAGCTCAAACTGTAAGATTTCTAACTTCAATATCTATATCTACGAGTATTAAACCCTCAACACAATATTCTTTGTTTTCCTCGATTAAACTTTCCTGACCACGGATTCCCTAATAGAGCATACAGATTGGTACAGAGTTCTCTGCATCTGCCAGTGATTAATGTTCTTTCTGTACTCTGCATCTGTATATGCGCTGATCTCCTCCTCTGGCGGTCCATCAAAGAAAGAGAGGGGCGTCAGCGGGTCAAATGGTGTCGAGCGGGGTCGGGGGAGACACCACATCAAGACACCCGCAAGAAATCTTGCGGGCGGGAATGGGGGTGGTTCTAAATACCGTGTCTAATGTTACCGTGACTAATGTGATGACAGGAGTCGGGGAGAGAACTCTGTACCAATGTATATGCACCATAAAATAATCTCAGCTAACAGCTCCCGTGCCTGTTTTCTGCATGGGACACTCACGCCAACACGGCCTTGCCGTCTCGTGGCTAAAAACCTTCTGCCTATAGACCACACTCTTAATCCCCCTTGGGGTCGTTGAACTTACTCCCTCGTACCCCTTCCAACAAGGAATGCGCTACAGAGGGTCACTAACGGTGTTCCTGGATACACGAAGCAGGCGCTGGGAGAGGAACGCAATTCTGATATCACTACAATGGTATTTACAGATAGCCCGAACTTTTCTGCACCTTGCAACAGGATTCATTTGATAAATTTCGTCCACTAAAGGAATTTAGGAGCGTTTAAAACACACTATACCAGATTTTCTCCCCGAATAATTTAAATTTTAAAATATTATTTGCATTTTTTTTAAACGAAAAATGCGCCATGTTGTAACATTTCTTTCTCTATTACGGACTACTTGGCGCAGCTTGTTCTCTCTGGACCTTGCGTCATTAAACCCCAAACAACCAACCAACTATTACGGAGTCCAATTTAAAAAAAAAAAAGTTCTTTTAATCCAAGTCGGCAATCTTTGGACACATTTCTCCATAGGTCAACATTGAGGTACGCGAATCCAATAGGGTGTACCTAATACACAATAGCCTTAATACACAATAGCCTTAATGGCACGCACACGCCAATAATCATACTGTGTCTTGATGGTCCAGCATTACACAGAGAACAATCATGAGAGCCCTTTTTCCGAATCTAAGTAAATGGGTATTGAGTCAATCGTGCTCAGGCGGAAGACAAAACAAAGCACCATCTTAGTAACGAAAAGAATTTGGAATCAAGGGAACTTTGAGTCCGCAAGACACTCCCAGACCTTCCCATTAGTTCCATTAAATGTGTTGGATCTATATATATTCAGTAACTCCAGTTTCATTAGAAGTTTAGCAGAATAGAATGCCATTGATTTGTTTGGCTTCGAGGGAATAGCGGTACCATTCTTATTCTAAAAAAACTTGGAACTATGTGAAAATTACTTTTAAAACACTAAAAAATTTTTAATTTAGAGGATGTTTAGTTTGGGTTATATCCGTTGAACCGATGACTGTATTTGAATATTTTTTTCCCTCTTTCTCTGAATAGGAAAGGTTTTAAAAAAATTTGTCATTTGTATTTATAAAAATTTTACTTATTGAATCTTAAATCACAGTGAAGAACAAAAAAAAAATTAATTTTTTTTCAAAAAAGTATTTTCTGATATTTTACTTAAAAAAAAACAAAAATCTAAAGACAGACTATTGAAAATAGTACAGTAGAATGCTGTACAAAATTTCATAGAGGTTGTAACCAGGGTTGCCAAATGTCCCGGATTTTAAGGGACAGTCCCTTATTTGTAAATTTTGCCCTTTGGGAACTTTGATACGGGACCAGGCCCGGACTTAGAGACCCAGGGCACCTAGGCACTTGACATTTGGGCCCCCCACCATCTCGAAGCTATTTTGGAAATTTAGCAAATTAAATGCACTAGTACAGAACATATAATTTTTAATCGACTTTAATAAGGCTTTAATAAACATCAGAATAATACAGTCTATGTTACTTCTTGCATCGACATATAGAATGGACTGCTTGCGCGCGGCCTGGCAATGCTAACCGTGGATACTGCATGCGAGAGAGAGGGGAAACGAAGAGGCCTAATTCTAGCTTATTGCGCGCAGGGATGTAAGTTATATTGTGAGCGCCCTCTTTCGGCAAAATGTAGTAAAAATATTTATTATAATATTATTTTCGATAAAGCTTTTTGATAAGGCAAGCCAGGCTTTTGAGCTAATGTAAAGCCAACGGGGCCCCTAGGCTAGCTGGGCCCCTAGGCCGGGGCCTTGTAGGCCTAGGCAGAAATCCGGCACTGTACGGTACGGCAAAAGTCCCGTTTTTCGCCGGAATGAGAAATTTATTGTATACGAGTTGGGCGCATACAAGGGCCTGTTCACATCCGGATGTATTTTTCACAGTAAAGCACAATATATCATACAATTCAATGGACTGTGGGAACACGCTCATTCGAAAACTTTTTTATGACTCAAAAGTCGCCCCACAGATTTCCTGCGCACATTATATTATGTACATTGTACAATAATAAAACTACAAATTTTACATACACGTCCCTAACACTTTATGAGGGCACTTACTTAGTTGTTGTAAACTAATAAAATAAAAATCAGTTTTGTACTATATGCCTAAACCAACTTTAAATTGTTTTTGATTTGTTAATTTTCTATGTAATTACATTATTGTTTACTTAACCTAAACTCTATGTAAGTTGCAAAACTGAACGAAAAATGCATTGAAAATGGCTATTTGAAAGGTTAAAATTTGAAAAATTTCTGGGAAAGTACCCCCGGACCCCCTTTTCCTGGGGGCATTCCATATTCCCCAGTAGTACGGGGGGCGTCCATTAATTACCTGAGGCGTTTAGGGGGGGAGGGAGTAGAGCCGAATCTCACCCAGTCTCACGTGGGGGAGAGAGGGGGTCTCGGCAAATATCACGTAATTTTTTTCCGCAAGAAACAGTGTAAAATTTCGAGAAAACTGCGTTATATTAAGTAAAACATGTTTCTACACTAAAATATGGCCAAATCCTACACAATAGTTCCAGTAGTCACTCTTGAGACCACACATGAGTCCCCGTGGACTGAATTAGAATGAATATTCTTTTACGAATTTTAGTAGTTCCTATTTAAGTATTTTACTGTTCGATTTTCTCACTGTGATTCTAGACTACGTTCTTAGTAGTCTTAAATACTAGTCTTAACTAGTCTTAAATAAAAATAATTAAGCAAATTATGTTTTTTTTTTAATAAATCCAACGCAATCAAGCACAGATTAACGTATTTACACTAAAAATACGCATTTTGAAAAATCTCACGTGAGATTTGGGGGGGGGGAAGGGGGTCGAGCCAAACTCACATCTCACCAGGGGGGGGGAGAGGGGGTCGAAAAATCGCCAAAATCGCCTGACGTAATTAATGGACGGCCCCACAGTTATCAACACCTGCCCCTTATTTTCGGTGTTTTTATTTGGCAACCCTGGGTGTAACGTAGTTTTTTACGATCCTCCCCCCCCCCCCCTTTCTCAGAAGTTGAAGGCCGGAACGAAAAGCAGACTCTCCCTTTTACCAGAAGCTGAGGCCCACACCGAAATACCAGGAAACGCTCACCCCTGGAATGCGTCTCTGTTTTTCAAGCGCCGACATTCTGTTGACGCCCCTAGAACAGAGAGGAGGCGAAGACCCCGGCTAAACCCCCGGTGTTCCGAGACGATATTATTAAAGGCAGACTGACTGTCGCTACCCACCCGGGGTGATTTTACAATTATCTCAATGCGGATCTATTTTTTACATTGCAAATTAAGAAGAAAAAAAAAAATTAAAAATAAACTAATAGCTCTTCCTTCTTATACACGTTCCATCTCAAATTTTTATCTTGAAATTTTTAGTTTTTAAAATTTCGAATAGGGTCTTATTCTTTCATTGTTAATTTTTTTTAATTTTAAAACTTTGTAATTTTTAATTTTCTTAATTTTAAATTTTCTTACTTTAAGGGGGTGCGGCACACAAAATTCTTGAAATTTTCGGAAAAATTTATTGCATTAAAAATTATTTGTTCTTTTCCGTTTAAAATGACGTTTGGATCATATTTCTATCTTAATTAAAACGGGAGAAATTATTTTTTTTGTTTTACAATATTCTAATAGCAGCCAATCTTTGTTTAAACCTTTTTAGATGTTTTTCTGCATGATGGGTTTTGTTCACCATTTCTCGTCTTTAAATTGTTATAAGTCAAGAACCGTTAAAGATAAATGATTCAAACTCGAAGCATATGTCTTTTTCAATTATTTTACTTTAATTTCGATTCAGCAAATTTGAAAAAAAAAATTAACTTTTGAAAATACGACTTTTTAAAAGTAAGTTACATATTTTTTTATTTATTTTTTATTTTTATTTTTTTTTGTAATTTGTACTCTAAATATTTTTAATTTTTTCAAATTAATATTTTAAAAAATGCTGAATAAAAATTAAAACATATATTTTTGTTTGAAAAATTTTTGAATTTCGACAAATAATATTTCCAATTATAACGATTTTAAATTACCCCACTTTAAAAAAAAAATTTAATTTTAAAATTTTTAAAAACTTTATGAGAAACTAGCTGAAAACCCGCACTTCGCTACGGAGTACATTCAAAGTAAAAACATCGGTCAATGTATGCAATTAATGCCAATATATATATAATAAATACGACGATCCATGTATATAATTGATGTAAAATATATATATATATATATTTATAAAAAAATCGTAAGGGATATTTTTATAGACAAAATAATGTAGAAGAAGATATTCAAATTAAATCTAATATAAAGAATACTAAAGAATATAGTACAGTTAATATAGTACAGTTTCTAGAACATTTCTTTTACTGTATTTTAATATTTTTTTGGATAATGTCCAATCGTCTGCCGCATTAGGAAGAAGGAAAAAAAATATTTTTTGTCTATTTAGTTTTTATGCACTTGACGATTTATTTAAAGTACCAGAAAAAGAAGTCACGTGATCAGCATTTAATAAATTAAATTCTAAAAATTAATCTTTAAAAATTCACCAAAAATCAGGAAATGGAGGTAAAGATTCGAAAAAGATTTCATTTTAAAGGAATTTTTATGATCTTTCTCGTGATATAAATTTTATAACCCTCAAATTATTATTTTAAATGCAAACTTTAAAAAAGTAAAAAAAACAGCTTAAAAATTTAATTTTAAAAAATCTAAGAAGAATTTTTCAAAAATCTCTCTTAGTGCACCCCTACACTATAAGAAGAATCGCCATGCAAAATTACAGTCCTTTAGGTCCAGCGGTTTGGTCTGTACGTTGTATGTCAGTTCAGTCAGTCAGTCAGTGAATGAATGAGTCAGTTACGGAACTGTTTTATATATATAGATTTTATGACGGGATTTTGTTTAGAAATTATTTGGTTAACCACCACAAAAAAATCAAAATTTTAACTCAATAAGTAAAAAACTGAGCCCTTGATCATCGTGACCGATGATCTCGTCTTGAGATCTCTTCTAAATATAACTAAGCTGCCTAACTGAAGCTAAAAATTCTCTTCGTGAGAAATAAACCGCACAACTTCACAAAACTGCGTAAAACCTTCTTCGGTCGAAGAAGTTCTCTCAGCTTACGACATAGCTAACTAACTTTTTAAAGATCTCTCCTCTCATTTTCGACTTTGGCGCTCCAATCAGAGAACTCGTCTCCAGACATGCCACCCTCAGTAAGAGCAAAATCCTGCAATATTCTACCGTGCATAAAATAATCGACATAACACAAACAGTATAGTAAAAAATTAGAATAAAAGAATTATAATGTATACTTACTTATAGTTTATAGGATCTCTTTAATAATATCACATAGTTAAAAATATTTCCTTATTGTTCAGCTCATCTAGAAATTATAATATTAAACAAAAGTTATATATTTGAAATTTGTAGTCGTACATTTTAATGCACATCATATTTACTCTAGCAGGGAACCCAGCAGTCTATATTTTGACTACTTCTATTTCTTTATAATGTTTCTTTTAATTAATTGCAGATAATCTTGGAATTTTTGTAACGTTTACTGTAGCTGATTTTGCTCTTTTTAAAAATTTATTGTCAAATTGTTCTTCATAACAGTGTCCTTGTGGGTTCGATTTGCATATTAGCAAATTTTCTAAGGTTTCCGTTGACATAGATGACATGAACTGAGTAGGTATTTTTGTTATGTAACTAAAAATCCTCTCACACACTGCATTACTCTGAGGGATTGTTAAAACCAGCGTTATATTTTTACGTTTCGGAATCCGGTAATAATAGCGTCCATTCCGGAAACCCGGAAGCTGCATTAAAATTCCGGCATTGCCGGGGCAAATCCGGAAAGTTGGCAGGTCTGCGTCTCTCATTGACTGTGATATCATTTTTTAAGGCTTTTTATTTGCTAAAACGGAAGCTGAAATTCTTGCATCTTCCCTGTCTTTTGGCCTGTCTTGCATCATTAATCTGGCGAGCAGTGGCGAATTCCTATTCAGCCCAAGTGTCACTTTTTGCAGACAGTCTGGCGTCTCTTTTCTTCCGACTGTACCATCACCTGCTACGCGTACAATAGTACCCTTTACACGTACGCTCTTTCCCGCGTGAAACCACAATCCCGCGCGATTGAGTGCACGTGTGAAGGTGTCGGAAAGGAAGGGAAAGCTGATTTGGAGCGTACTGCAAGTTTTCCCTCGCGCAATCCCGTACGCTCCAAGCACTCGCGAAAGAGCGTACGTGTAAAGGGCGCTATTGGGAGCTGGTCCGACGGTCGTTAGGGGTGCAACGGCATTAACGGCTGCAGAGATTTTAATTACTGTGCGAATTATTTTAATTCGTCACACCAATTTACCTTCCCACAGGAGATAAAGTCGAATGACCCAGGGAAAACTTCAAATTACGTCTAACAACGTCGGATGAAGAAGGCGCGGGACCGAGGAAACCCCAGGGCGGCTAAAACAACGCCGGGACTGACCTACGCCTCCCCGCCAACAACTCATAGCGGAAGCGTGGGAATCGTCCAAGTCCAGTCTAGTTTTTAAAAGTGGAGTACCTAGGTCGTGACGACTTTATCTCCTGTACGCAAGTTATAAGTTATCAAGGTGCGAGTGCTCAGTAGTTAAAATTTAAAAAAAGGACTAAAAAAATATTAAGGTAAAAATAACGCAAAGAGGATAAAAATCGTCCAAGTCCAGTCTAGTTTTTAAAAGTGGAGTACCTAGGTCGTGACGACTTTATCTCCTGTACGCAAGTTATAAGTTATCAAGGTGCGAGTGCTCAGTAGTTAAAATTTAAAAAAAGGACTAAAAAAATATTAAGGTAAAAATAACGCAAAGAGGATAAAAATCGTCCAAGTCCAGTCTAGTTTTTAAAAGTGGAGTACCTAGGTCGTGACGACTTTATCTGCTGTACGCAAGTTATAAGTTATCAAGGTGCGAGTGCTCAGTAGTTAAAATTTAAGAAAAGGACTAAAAAAATATTAAGGTAAAAATAACGCAAAGAGGATAAAAATCGTCCAAGTCCAGTCTAGTTTTTAAAAGTGGAGTACCTAGGTCGTGACGACTTTATCTCCTGTACGCAAGTTATAAGTTATCAAGGTGCGAGTGCTCAGTAGTTAAAATTTAAAAAAAGGACTAAAAAAATATTAAGGTAAAAATAACGCAAAGAGGATAAAAATCGTCCAAGTCCAGTCTAGTTTTTAAAAGTGGAGTACCTAGGTCGTGACGACTTTATCTGCTGTACGCAAGTTATAAGTTATCAAGGTGCGAGTGCTCAGTAGTTAAAATTTAAAAAAAGGACTAAAAAAATATTAAGGTAAAAATAACGCAAAGAGGATAAAAATCGTCCAAGTCCAGTCTAGTTTTTAAAAGTGGAGTACCTAGGTCGTGACGACTTTATCTGCTGTACGCAAGTTATAAGTTATCAAGGTGCGAGTGCTCAGTAGTTAAAATTTAAGAAAAGGACTAAAAAAATATTAAGGTAAAAATAACGCAAAGAGGATAAAAATCGTCCAAGTCCAGTCTAGTTTTTAAAAGTGGAGTACCTAGGTCGTGACGACTTTATCTCCTGTACGCAAGTTATAAGTTATCAAGGTGCGAGTGCTCAGTAGTTAAAATTTAAAAAAAGGACTAAAAAAATATTAAGGTAAAAATAACGCAAAGAGGATAAAAATCGTCCAAGTCCAGTCTAGTTTTTAAAAGTGGAGTACCTAGGTCGTGACGACTTTATCTCCTGTACGCAAGTTATAAGTTATCAAGGTGCGAGTGCTCAGTAGTTAAAATTTAAAAAAAGGATTAAAAAAATATTAAGGTAAAAATAACGCAAAGAGGATAAAAATCGTCCAAGTCCAGTCTAGTTTTTAAAAGTGGAGTACCTAGGTCGTGACGACTTTATCTCCTGTACGCAAGTTATAAGTTATCAAGGTGCGAGTGCTCAGTAGTTAAAATTTAAAAAAAGGACTAAAAAAATATTAAGGTAAAAATAACGCAAAGAGGATAAAAATCGTCCAAGTCCAGTCTAGTTTTTAAAAGTGGAGTACCTAGGTCGTGACGACTTTATCTGCTGTACGCAAGTTATAAGTTATCAAGGTGCGAGTGCTCAGTAGTTAAAATTTAAGAAAAGGACTAAAAAAATATTAAGGTAAAAATAACGCAAAGAGGATAAAAATCGTCCAAGTCCAGTCTAGTTTTTAAAAGTGGAGTACCTAGGTCGTGACGACTTTATCTCCTGTACGCAAGTTATAAGTTATCAAGGTGCGAGTGCTCAGTAGTTAAAATTTAAAAAAAGGACTAAAAAAATATTAAGGTAAAAATAACGCAAAGAGGATAAAAATCGTCCAAGTCCAGTCTAGTTTTTAAAAGTGGAGTACCTAGGTCGTGACGACTTTATCTCCTGTACGCAAGTTATAAGTTATCAAGGTGCGAGTGCTCAGTAGTTAAAATTTAAAAAAAGGACTAAAAAAATATTAAGGTAAAAATAACGCAAAGAGGATAAAAATCGTCCAAGTCCAGTCTAGTTTTTAAAAGTGGAGTACCTAGGTCGTGACGACTTTATCTCCTGTACGCAAGTTATAAGTTATCAAGGTGCGAGTGCTCAGTAGTTAAAATTTAAAAAAAGGACTAAAAAAATATTAAGGTAAAAATAACGCAAAGAGGATAAAAATCGTCCAAGTCCAGTCTAGTTTTTAAAAGTGGAGTACCTAGGTCGTGACGACTTTATCTGCTGTACGCAAGTTATAAGTTATCAAGGTGCGAGTGCTCAGTAGTTAAAATTTAAGAAAAGGACTAAAAAAATATTAAGGTAAAAATAACGCAAAGAGGATAAAAATCGTCCAAGTCCAGTCTAGTTTTTAAAAGTGGAGTACCTAGGTCGTGACGACTTTATCTCCTGTACGCAAGTTATAAGTTATCAAGGTGCGAGTGCTCAGTAGTTAAAATTTAAAAAAAGGACTAAAAAAATATTAAGGTAAAAATAACGCAAAGAGGATAAAAATCGTCCAAGTCCAGTCTAGTTTTTAAAAGTGGAGTACCTAGGTCGTGACGACTTTATCTCCGGTACGCAAGTTATAAGTTATCAAGGAGCGAGTGCTCAGTAGTTAAAATTTAAAAAAAGGACTAAAAAAATATTAAGGTAAAAATAACGCAAAGAGGATAAAAATCGTCCAAGTCCAGTCTAGTTTTTAAAAGTGGAGTACCTAGGTCGTGACGACTTTATCTGCTGTACGCAAGTTATAAGTTATCAAGGTGCGAGTGCTCAGTAGTTAAAATTTAAGAAAAGGACTAAAAAAATATTAAGGTAAAAATAACGCAAAGAGGATAAAAATCGTCCAAGTCCAGTCTAGTTTTTAAAAGTGGAGTACCTAGGTCGTGACGACTTTATCTCCGGTACGCAAGTTATAAGTTATCAAGGAGCGAGTGCTCAGTAGTTAAAATTTAAAAAAAGGACTAAAAAAATATTAAGGTAAAAATAACGCAAAGAGGATAAAAATCGTCCAAGTCCAGTCTAGTTTTTAAAAGTGGAGTACCTAGGTCGTGACGACTTTATCTGCTGTACGCAAGTTATAAGTTATCAAGGTGCGAGTGCTCAGTAGTTAAAATTTAAGAAAAGGACTAAAAAAATATTAAGGTAAAAATAACGCAAAGAGGATAAAAATCGTCCAAGTCCAGTCTAGTTTTTAAAAGTGGAGTACCTAGGTCGTGACGACTTTATCTCCTGTACGCAAGTTATAAGTTATCAAGGTGCGAGTGCTCAGTAGTTAAAATTTAAAAAAGGATTAAAAAAATATTAAGGTAAAAATAACGCGAAGAGGATAAAAAATTATTACTGTAAAGTTAAATTGAAAGAAGAAATGAGAAGTTGTAAGGTAATTAAAAATTGCAACGAAAAATTAGAAAAGACTAATGATCCACGATAAAAGTAATTAAGGTAAGAAGTGTGGGAATCGTCACCGGAGAAGAGGCTTTTTTTATAGGAGGTGCATGAGAAGAAATTACAGAGAGCATGCTAACCGTAAACGCCCGAGCTTTCATAAGAGCTAAACAGTAATACCCCTATCGTGAAATTTTATTCATCTTGCTGACTGTAATTAACTTTTTAAACTAACTGTTTCCAAATCTCCTCTCTTGCTATTTTTAGCCTCCCCATGGAACTTTGTAATTATCTCAATAGGAATTTTTTTTTAAATTAAAAGCATTTCTTCCTTGAGAGCGTTTTCTATTTTATTTCTTAACATCTTTGTATTCTGCTAAGGGCCTTATTCACTTATTTTTAAATTTTATTACCTTGAAAAATTAATTTTTCACATTTTATTGCATTAATCTTTAAATTTTTAATTTTAAAATTTTTAATCTCTCAGTTGTTTACACGATGAATTAAATTTTCACATTTTATTGCATTAAGCTTTAAATTTTTAATTTTCTAATTTTTAATCTCTCAGTTGTTTACTTGATAAATTAATTTTTCACATTTTATTGCATTAATCTTTAAATTTTCAATTTTTAATCTCTCAGTTGTTTACTTGATGAATTAATTTTTCACATTTTACTGTATTAATATTTAAATTTTAAATTTTAAAATTTTTAATCTCTCACTTATTTACTTGATAAATTTATTTTTCCCATTTTATTGCGTTAATCTTTAAATTTTTAATTTTTAATCTCTCAGTTGTTTACTTGATAAATTAATTTTCCCCATTCTATTGCATTAATCTTTAAATTTTTAATTTTTTTAATTTTTAATCTCAGTTGTTTAAACAATTGAATACATATATGTATTCAATATAACAAAATTATATCTATACTAGTATATAAAGAGAGAGAGAGGGGATTTTGTATGTGGAGGGTAATCACCGGAACCATTGCACCTCTTTGAAGAATTCTTTCACTATTTGAAAGGTACATTATTTCAGATGGACATAGGCTATATATTATGTATATCTGATCAGTAGTGAGAAAGTTAGGGGCCTAAATGTTGAGCTGATGCTTCACCTTTACAATTTTTCCTTTGTCAACCATAGTCAAGTAACCATAGCAACACATCAAACTTCATTTTCATTTATTATCAGTAAAACATGTAATATTTTAAAGATTCAAGTGGAGGAGGTATTGATAAATATAAAAAGGATTTTTGAACATTTAAGGTTTTATTGAAGAAAAATACATTTGGAACTATGCTTTTTATTGGACATTTAAGGTAAAAAAAGATTTACAATTTATTGGATATCAACTGGAAATTTATTGGTATAATATTACAGAACTTAATTTAACTTATAAACTTTATGTTTTTGAATTTATGTACAATTTTATGCACAATTTGCGTAAATCGAACTTGAATTATTGAACTTTATTCAAAAATCAGCGTGTTTCATTGAAACTGTGAAATTTATTGATTATTTCGAATAGGCCTATGTTTGTTCCTATATAAGAGAAAAAGCATTGTTTCCATTGAGCTGAAATTTTGTATATAGATGATATTTCAGATTAAAATATAGGCATGTTATTTTTTGAAAATCGGGCAACGCCGGTTACTTCAGCTAGTATTTAATAAAGATTTATATAACATAATTTAATATATTTAGTAAAGATTAATGAGTGTAAGATAATTTAATAAAGATACAATATTGCTAGCTCTCTCAGTCTAGCTTATTCTACAAAAGCTTTCAGCAAGCTCTTTCAGCAAGCTTATTCTGCAAAAGTCTTGTATATATTTTAGAATTTTAGGTTGCAGACGTTGTTTACGAAAAATGGAAGAGTAGGGGGTGCAGTTATAAAGCAGGGCAAAGGTTATTTCTAAGAATGCTTAGGGCACAAGAAAAGGGGTTTCATACAATTTTAAAGGGTTTCAAAAGGTTAGGAATATTTTGAAGGTTTGTTCGTAGCTATAAAATTTTATACGGAGAGGTTGGTAAGAAAGGGAAAACACGAGCGATAGCAATAAAAAAATATTTACAGTAGAGAAGGAATATATATATTTTTTTCCAATGCGGAGGCACTTTGTCGGAAGACATTCACCTGTTATTCACCGCAGTTATTGCTGGCCATTTTATTATGGGAGCACCATAGAGAAGGAATATGTTAGAAAGAACCCTGGGTTCCGATGAATAGTAGCCGATGGTCAGAATGGAACACTCATTTGGACACAGGAAGTAGAAAATATAAAAGATTATTGTATTGGTGGAATTTGCGCAACAAGTAGTATTGTTGGGTCAAAAGGGGATTAGAGAGGAACCAGATGTTTTGAATCATGACTCGGCATCTTGCTTTTCCGCCCCATCCCAATAAACATACCGGGGAACTTAGGTACAATAACAGAAGTCACGCCGACAATCGTTTTTCTAACGATAGAAGGGTTTTCCCCACTCAATCTTCTCTCCCCTCCAGAGGTACAAATTTTTTAAACTGGCTGAGGGGGACATTACAATAATTGTAATCACACTGCGACCTCCTACTATTTTGAGCATGTGTTTGCTATATTTGTTTATGTAGGGTGTAACATGTAGTTATTTATTTATTTAACTGAAAACTATATCTATACTTATATATAAAGAGAGAGCGATTTTGTACGTGGAGGGTAATCTTCAGAACCACTGTACCTATTTGAAAAATTCTTTCACTGTTTGAAAGGTACATTATTCCAGATGGACATAGGCTATATATTTTGAATATCTGATCAGTAGAAATTAAGTTAGGCGCTTAATCCTAACAATCTCCATTGTTTCCGCTACTGTCTTCTACCGCTTTTTGTTCCGAAGATTTCAACAATCCTTTCCGTGGTGCTATCGCGGTGGGCTTCTGTTCTGACGCTAGCGGTTCGAACCTAGCCGTTCTCCGGCACGCCTTTTTCTTTTGAAAAATTTATTTTAATTATTAACTAACATAAAATTAATTTAAGGTATTATTTAGGTTATTATTAAGGTAAAAAAAGATTTACAATTTATTGGCTATCTACTGGAAATTTATTGGTATAATATTTTGTTCAACCCGGACAAAGTCGGGACGAGCCGCTAGTCAGACATAAAATTAAATATGTCTCAGAAAATAATTAATGGGAACGCTGGGCTTGTTTTTGTTTACAAAGTTCATCAGTATTTGTCTCCAACTTGGTCAAATACAGCCGTAAATCATCCTCAATATTAAGCATGTTTCTGTACTTGTTCTTCAGGTAAGTTAAACTTGAAAATCCTTTTTCGCCCAAGTAAGTTGTCGTAAACCTCAGAAGGTACTTCACAGCAATGTCTGCTAGTATGTAAATAAAGAAATGAGGCGTTCCCGGGGGTAAGAGGGTAAGTGCCAAAATTTCCAAAAACTATTTTTTCACTGATACAAGGGTTTTTTCCAAGGCTAATGGCGTGGAAAAGGAGGTAAGTGCCTAGCACAGAACTAAACCAAACAAGGTAGGCACATATCTCCCTTTTCCACGCCATTAGCCCTGGAAAAAAAAAAAAAATATCTTGTATCAGTGAAAAAATACTCTTCGGAAATTTTGGTACTTACCCAATTTTCAACGGGAACGCCTCAAATGTTATTTTTAATATGGTCCTCATCATTTATGCATATGAGTTTTCTCTTTTCTATTAACTTTTACATGCCAAGCATGTTCATTCCTGGGAATTTTAATTTTAAGGGGACAGTGGACTTTCAAAATTGTGAAATTTGTCCAAAATTTCGATTTTTTTTTATTTTATTCAATTTTGAAACTACGGACGAGTAGGAATGTGTTGCAAAAGGAATTTTTAATTTCTGTGATTACTTTCCTAGTTATAGGCATTTGTATTTAATTCAGATATTATGTGGTTACTAATAGCAATAACTTTAAATGTGTTTTTCTCAAAATAAAAATTTTCATCTCATACGAATATTCAAACTGCTCCAGGCGCATTTCTAATTATCGTATTGCTTTGAAATTTAAGTTTTATATACTTAACACTATATCAAATAAATCTTATTGAAAAAAATTATGCTTCGTAGCTCAGAATTTTTTAATTTTGTAGTTGAAAAGAGGATTTATAGGTATTTTGCGTAATAAAAAGGGTGTTTTCACTATTATTATTTTTTTCTATTTATATTTTTAATGAATGCTTAAAATGAGCAATAAATTTCATTGTTAGTTCTATAAGGTATCCCGTAAAATAAAATTACATATTCTATGCAAAAGAAATGCGCATGGAACATTTTCAATTAGGCCAATTTTTGATATAATTAATAATTCATAATTCATAAATTATTAATATTTCATCTTTAAATTTTAACTACTTTTACATATCTATGGCACTAATCACATATTCAAATTTCAAGCAAATCCATTCAAAACAAAAAAAGTTAGGTTTGAAGGTCCACTGTCCCCTTAACTTTTACATGCCAAGCATGTTCGTTCCTGGGAATTTTAATTTTAAATTTTAATGCAAACTAAGCCCGATATCGTCCCAGCAATATAGTAGAAACGACGCTTAAAATTTCTTCCAAGTCAAATATCACGTTTTTCTGTTTCGAACTCCTCTGAGTATATAAGCTTTCCTAAATGACTCTAAACACTATTAACTATGCCTACCAGCTGTAAATGCCGTAAACAGTTTTCAAGCGATTTAAATTGGAAAGTTTTATTCAAATTTGAGTGAACTGCTTGCATATAGGTATTCAATATAGTAAAATTATATACTTAATAAAGATAAATATAACATAATTTAATATATTTAGTAAAGATTAATCAATGTAAGATAATTTAATATATTCAATAAAGACATATAGCAAAAACGACGATTAAAATTTCTTCCAAGCATAACGTTTTTCTGGTTTGGGCTCCTCTGCGTATGTAAACTTTTCTAATTGACTCCAAACACTATTAACTACTAGATAGTACCCGTCAAAACTTGACGGTAAATATTTGAACAGTTCCAATAAAAAAAAGGTTCATAACCTTGTTAAAATATTAGAAATTTTTACAGAATATTAGCTGTTTTTCTATCCGATGTTATAATTAAAAATGTTGTAAAAATCTGAGTTTATAATTTAAAAAAACGTCTTCTTTGAAAAAAAAAAGCATGCTTACCGCTGATTTTTCAATCCGACTTGCACAATCTAACTACGAGTAATATGCTATGTATACAATCTAACTAATATGCTGTAAATATGCTATGTATAAATATATTAAGCAAAAATAAAATATATAAACTAAAGAAAATCAGATTAAAAAATCATACAAATTACTCACGGGCAAAAAATTTTTGCAGTCTATTTAGGCAGCGCTGCAATCGCGTTTCAGAATTTTTTTATTTTCATGAATTTTAATGATGTTTACACGTGCATTCAATAATTGGAACCGGTAGGCAGCGCTGCAATCGCGTTTCAGAATTTTTTTATTTTCATGAATTTTAATGATGTATACACGTGCATTCAATAATTGGAACCGGTAGGTAGCGCTGCAATCGCGTTTCAGAATTTTTTTATTTTCATGAATTTTAATGATGTATACACGTGCATTCAATAATTGGAACCGGTAGGCAGCGCTGCAATCGCATTTCAGAATTTTTTTATTTTCATGAATTTTAATGATGTATACACGTGCATTCAATAATTGGAACCGGTAGGCAGCGCTGCAATCGCGTTTCAGAAATTTTTTTTTTTTATTTTTATGAATTTTAAAGCTGTATACACGTGCATTAAATAACAATTAACTTAACCTACAAATTTGTTAAACAAACGATTTTGGTGTTTTTAATTTCTGTTTATTATTGTGTTTTTGCACGTGAGATTAATATAGGCTGATATATTTGTGATGCAGTCGCTCCGGAAGCGTTACTTGACAGAGGCATACACAGAACACGGCAACTATTAGGGGAATACCTAACAGTGGTAAATACTGTAAACAGTTTTCAAGCGATTTAAATTGGAAAGTTTTATTCAAATTTTAGTGAACTGCTTGCCTAAAAGTATTCAATGTCACAAAATTATATATTTAATAAAAAATATATAATTTATATAACGTTATATATTTTTATTAAATATGTATTAATATATTTAATAAAAATTAATCTAAAATAATTTAATACATTAAGTAAAGATTAATGAATGTAAGATAATTTAATATATTCACAAAGACATATAGCAAAAACGATGATTAAAATTTCTTCCAAGTATAACGTTTGTCTGCTTTGCGCTCCTCTGAGTATGTAGACTTTTCTAATTGACTCCAAACTATGCCTTAACTGTCTTAACTATGCCTACCACTGGTAAATACTGTAAACAGTTTTTAAGCGTTTTAAATTGGAAGGTTTTATACAAATTCTATTGAACTGCTTGCATAAAGGCGTTGTGTCAAAAAATTCTACTGTTGCACTATACTGTTGCATTATACTGATTGCACTGTCAAAAAATTATATATTTAATAAAAATGAATATAAAATAAGTTAATATACACTCTGTCACAAAAAATTATATGCACCCAGAAGAAATCGAGCTACTATCACGAAACTTGGCAGGAATGTAGTCTGGTAAGAGATATGCAAATGATCAAAATTTCGACGGCAATGAGCCAAGGGTAAGTGCGCTATGCGCATATGAGATGCGCAGCTGGGAGAGTTTAAAAGCATGATTGCTCGTGTCATATTGCTATTCAAACAAATCTGTCGACTTGGTTGGACGGTAATGTGAGTAGAGATGCCTCTGAGACGTAACCGGCGACCGTACTAAAAATTGTCGGATTTTGAGAGGGGGCGTATAGTAGGCCTCAGAGAAGCAGGTTGGTCGAACAGGCGTATTGGCCGCCACCTCGGTCGGAGCGATATGGTAGTTGCTCGGTGTTGGCAACAATGGATCACAGAAGGGATAGTCTACCGTCGCGGAGGGTCAGGGCGTCCCAGGAACACAAATGCGTGCGAGGATCGCGCAATCATAACAGCGGCCACGTCCGCACCAACAACGTCGTTAGAATCGGTTCGACGCCATTTACCACCTTCCAGACATCCGGTGGTATCAAGAGAAACCATTTGGAGAGGACTGACCGACGCAGGTATAAGGAGCCGACGTCCATTAAGACGCCTACCACTGACCCCACATCATAGGCAGTGTCGATTGGATTTTTGCAGACCTCGGACAAGCTGGAGTGTGACCGACAGGAGGCGTGTGATCTTCAGCGATGAATTCCGATTCAATCTCAATGCTGATGACCAGCGCATACGCGTGTGGAGGCGGCCAGGTCACCGGTCCGATCCGGCATTTGTTATCGAGAGGCATATGGCGATTACACAAGTTGTGACAATGCGGGGAGCTATTTGTTGAGACACACGATCACCTCTAGTCGTCCTTCAACGCACTTTGACGCACGCAGTTACGTGGACGAGATTTTAACTCCAGTTGTACTGCCTATGCTATCAAGCCGCCTAGGTGCCATTTATCAGCAAGACACCGCTCGTCCACATACTGCGCGACTCTCCCAACAATGTCTTCAAGGATATGACGTACTCCCATGGCCTGCCTGGTCACCATACCTCTCGCCAATAGAGTACGTCTGGGACGTGCTTGGAAAGCAACTGCAGCCGGCTCGGAATACTGGTGAATTAACTGCCCAGTTAAAAAGATTATGGCATGATCTTCCGCAGGAGGTCATAGGTGACCTCATTGATTCAGTGCCACGCCGTGTTTCGGGTTGTATAGCTGCCAGAGGTGGATTTACTAGTTACTGATTTGTAACCTTTTTCATGCCGTATCTTCTTAATAACAAGGTCTGTTTTTCTGGATTTGTAATCATTTGCTTATCTCCTCATACACTACATACATGTGAAGTTTCGTGATAGTAGCTCGTTTCCTTCTGGGTGCATATATTTTTTTGTGACAGAGTGTATTTTCAATAAAGACATACAGATAAAACGACGTTTAATTTTTTTTCAAATCAAGTATAACGTTTCTGTTATTAGCTTCTCTGAGTAAGTAAACTTTCCTAAACATGCCCACCACTGGTAAATACTTTACACAGTTTTCATGCTATTCAAATTGCAAAGATTTATTCAGATTTGAGTGAACTGCTTAAACTTGCATACGGTATTCATAGGGATACGTAATTTTCGTATTTACGAAATAGATGCGAATAAATGCGAAATTTGCCGATATGAGCGAATAGATACGAAAATTATTTTTGTACTACTTTTTTGCAAAAAACTCGCTGATAAACGGCTTTTTAGGCGAAATTAGGTAATAATAGCAATAATTTATTAACATAATTGCTTAACTAAGACCATCCGCGGTCTTTAACTGAGAAATCTCACTTTCCTTCGAATTTACTCCAAATTTCACCCGCACAGTTTTCCGTACCGGAGTCGAACCTAAAAATCTAACTGTCAAAATCAGCCAAAAGCAAATTTTGTGGCCATCAAATTTAGTCATCAAATTTCGTAGATTTAAGAACGTCTCTTGAGCGCCAAGTCAGGGGTATTTCAGGGACTTACAGTAAGTAGTCAACCAAGAGACTCCTGTTGATCTTATACAGATTTTAATTGCAAAGAAATGCTGCTACCTTAACTTTGCAAAGGCAGCTATAGAAAGCCTATATAGTCCTGGTAACAGAGTTGAAGCTGATATATTGTAGTATGTACAACATAGTAATTAATGGCAGAGGGCAAAGACTTATAGAACATAATATGGAGAATACAATGATGTTGGCTTTTAACTAAGAATTTTGATACGTATTTATCCAAGTAAGTAAAATTTTAATTTTTTTTCAATAAATACGAAAATTTTGAATTTAATTTCTTTTTCGCGAATAAATGCGAAATCTTATGTATTGTATTTTTTTGTTGTTGTTGTTGTGAAATTTCGATATTTTTTATGCGAAATTTACGTATCCATAGGTATTCACTATCACAAATTTAATAAATATTAATATATTAGATAATTTAATATAGATAATTTTATATATTAATATATTAGATAATTATCTAATATATTAATATTTAATAAATATTAATATATTAATTAGATAATTTAATATATTTTATAATGATTAATATATTAGATAATTTAAAATATTTAATAATGATTAATATATTTAATTATGATTAATTAATGCAAGATAATTTAATATACTCAATAAAGACATATAGGAAAAATGACGGATAAATTTCTTTCAAGTCAAATACTGTAACGTTTTTCTGTTTTAGGCCCCTCTGAGTATGTAGACTTTTCTCAATCAGCGTTTCTTATGGGGTCGCAAATCGAAATTCTGAGGTCGCGAAAATTGATACATGAATTTAATTCTAGTCGCCCGCTGCGAATATCTAAGACATATATTTTATTTTATTTCTTCAAATATACTGGAAGCACGTTCCTCATATTTTATGCAAACCTCGATAAAACACCGAGCGACTCAACCTTAAAACTTGAATTTCCATAAAAATCCTTGACTGAATTCTGGATCGGAGCTAGAACTGAACTTCCCACAATTTCTGAAATGGCATTAAATGTTCTTCTGCCATTCAGCACCACATATTTATGCGAAACAACTTTTTCAGCTTTGACGCTTATTAATTCCAAACTATCGATCAACGCTGAAAAACATTGAACATGCTTTACGCCCAGAAGTGTCAAATATTGCACCAGGGTTTAATTTGTTATGCAGCAAAATACAACCCCATTCGTCTCATTAAAACGTTATTTTCTTTCATTAATTTTTGTATGCTTGAAACATGTATCAAAACTACTATTTTTCATTTGTATATTGTTTACCAAAGAAATAAATTATTTATGAGAAAATATTTATCTTTATATCCTTATTTCCTGGGGTCACGAAAAAATTTCAATGTTAGAAAGTGGTCATTAATTCATTTCATTCATGACCATGGAAAAAGTTTAAGAAGCGTTGTTCTAAATGACTCTTAACATAGTTTACCATGGTCATCAATAGCAATGAACTCTTTGAACAGTTTCCATGCTATTAACACTGGAAAGTTTCATTCAAATTTGAGTGAACTACTTAAACTTTGTAAGTAGGTATAATAAAACCTCGTTTATCCCGACTAACTGGGACTATAAGCCATCCGGACAATCGAAAATCCGGATCACCCGGGTAATATGAGTAATAAGCAAAACAAAATCCTTAACTAAGTAGACTTACCGTTTATTACGATAAAAAAAAACTATGTTTTGTAACAAAATTGCATAGTATTGTTTACATGACATTAAAAAATGTAAAAATAACTATTCACATCATTTCTTAACAAAGAATTGGTAAGTCTAGCAAAGCTTTCTTAAACTCAACAAAAAGCATTTTATTACCTTAATTTATTGTACAATCTATGCAGGAACTGCACATTGAATCAAACTAAATAGCGAATATTTGGCGTACTTCTAGTTAGGTTCTTGCTATCATAGTTAAATATTATTATCTAATGTGAACATTAAATAAAAATAATGTCTACAAATCTGATCCGAATTATCTGGATAAACGAGGTTTTACTATATTCGCTATCACAAAACTATTAATTTAATAGAGGCAAATTTCTAGAATTTAATAGAGGTAAACTCTTTGAATAGTTTTCATGCTATTGAAATTGGAAAGTTTTATTTAAATTTGAGTGAACTGCTTAAACTTGCATGTCACAATCACAAAATTATGTATTTAATAGAGGTAAATTAATATGATTATTTAATATATTCAATAAAGATTAATCAATGTAAGATAATTTAATGTATTCAATAAAGACATATAACAGAAACGACGCTTAAAATTTCTTCCAAATAAAGTATAACGTTTCTGTTATTGGCTCCTCTGAGTGTGTAGACTTTGGACCAAATGGCGTGTAGTGTGTAAACCAAACGGCTGTTATCACTTTTTATCTTGGCCACTCCTGCTATATATATTAAAAAGTTTTTGTGTATATATGGGCGCACAGTACTTTATTTAGTGTAATTGTGCCGGGTACAAATTTATGTCCAGTAGGAAACGGCTATTTTCTCATAAACCAAAGCAAACTATCGAAAGAAAAAAAATTCGCCCCTCGATATATAGGAGACCTCTTCATTATTATTTTTTTTTCTTTCTTTCTTTCTTCCCTCCCGCGCTGTTGTCACGACAACGAATTCGGGGCGGTCGCTTTAGGCGAAATTTGAAGGTCAACGCCTAGGATCAGTATAGTTGTCTCGACACCACCACGCCACCACGTGATCGCGTTTCTAAGTGGTTGCCTTGCGACATCGGCCATGTTGTTGGCATCGCGGGTTACGCCGTCTGATAACAGTATGGTAACGTGTGTATAAAACGCTTACAGAAAATCGCCGATTTTAAATCTGTTTCACAAGTAAGGAAAATGTTTTATACATATATATATATATACTTTTTTGTATCTAGCTCGATTATTTTCCTTTATATTTTGCTGTAGCCTACTCGAGAGATAACTTTTAGTCTCTTTTCTGCTGATTATGCTGATTAAAATACGAGTGAATATATAGATTTAATTCAAACATAATTTCCTATAGCTCCGTATTTTACATTAAATTCTGAATTAAACTTTATACAGATGGTGGCGCCAGGGGGGTTAGACAGAGGTGGGAGAGGGATCAGGGTTTGAGAGCCTCACCCCCTTAAAAATTCTGATCTTTAAATTCTCCTACCCAAAGCGGACTATACTGACCGACATTTGGAAACGAGAAGGGACTTGTGGTCTGGATGCCGCAACCAGAATCCAAATTTAGGGGTTTCAAAATTAATTCACCAATGTGTGCAGGCTTAAAAGGTAAGGAAAAATTTTAAAACTCCTGGAATTAGAGCAATTCAACTTCACAGTTCGACGTGTTAGGATACAGAAATACGTTTAACCCGATTGCACATTTTCATAAAAGCCATTCTCATTAGCTAAGAGAAATTAATGTGAGAGATTAAATTTAATATAGTGAAATTTATACATAAATCATTATCCTGTCATTAAGCTAGTTAAACTTTATACAGATGGTGGCACCAGGGGGGTTAGACAGAGGTGGGAGAGGGATCAGGGGTTGAGAGCCTCACCCCCTTAAAAATTCTCATCTTTAAATTCTCCTACCCAAAGCGGACTATACTGACCGACATTTAGAAACGAGAAGGGACTTGTGGTCTGGATGCCGCAACAAGAATCCAAATTTAGGGGTTTCAAAATTAATTCACCAATGTGTGCAGGCTTAAAAGGTAAGGAAAATTTTTATAAACTCTGACTTTAAAAAATGACTGTATTTCGGTGGCTAGAGTATTTCTAAATTTTATTGCCCTTTTTAACCTCAAATAATTACGTTAAAATGGAAGTTACGTTAAATTAGAAAATGCAGTCTGGAGGTGATTTACCTGCAGACGGAAAAAAGTCCGAGCCTCCATTTTGCTTTTCAATCTCGCCAAAACACGCGCCACGCAATGCCTTTGTTGCTGATACATCGGCAATTTCCAGAACATCGATTATACAACTTCTCCTGTAGCCAAATTCCATTTCATCTCTATTGAACTGCGTTGCATACGTATATCCCAATGTATAATTGAAAGCAAAATGCCTTGCAAGTGAGTTATTTATGAATAATAGACTTTCTGGAGGCATAATTTGAATCTGAGAACTTAGAGAGAGGAATAATTTTAAATTTCCGTCCTTTATGAGCTCTAAAAACTCAAGCAATTTACTGGCTTCTGCAAAAACAAGTCTTTTATGAATAGACTCAAAAGAAACGCATCCACAAGCATTGCATCAAAATGGCAACTTTATTTGGCGACAATGAACAACAACGCGGTTCAGAGATGTGAGACAAAATTAGATTGGTACAAAGTTCTACCCCTGAAAGAGAGGTCATTGTGAAGATGATGAGTCAGGAGTCCAGTTCAATCGCCAAGTGATGATTAAGATAGACAGAGGCGGAAATAGGCAATGCCAAAAGAAAAAAAAATGGTCGATAAAGCTACACTCAATTTCCGCCTATATAACATTCTGCATCAGTGGACTCTGTCGTTCTCTGAACACTGCTCTCCTTTATGTGAAAAAACAATAACGATACGTCTGTTGGCGGTAATTATTGGGTCCATGAAAGTGAAGGTCTTGATCTTTTAAAGCAGCGGTTCTCAACCTGGGGGGCGTAGAAGAATTTCAAGGGAGGCGTGAGCTTAAAAAAAAGTAAAATAAAAAGTAAAACTAACTGTAATTTACTGTACTCAATTTTGCGGTCACAATGTAACCCTAACGTATTTTCGACATACGAACACGAACACGATAATTGTCGTACGTCTGGACGTTGAAAGTGACCTAAGGTGTGCTTTGTCACAGTTACAACCTAATATTCAAAAACATGTCAAAGACAAACAGTGCCAGCTCTCTCATTAATGTTGTGAAAGTGACTGGTATTACATGCCAACCTCACCTAGATCCTTGATTACCTCAAATATATTTGATCTGTATTTAATTCTTTGATTCCGTATGTTCTAATAATAATATGTTCCAAATTAAGATATGTGTAGTAACATTAAATTTTGTGTATGAAATTATGTATTCTATATTTTCATTTAATAACCAGCTTCAGTTTCAAATTCCGAATGCACTATTTGTATTGACCACAAATGGTGGGAGGGGGGGGGGGGGGGCGTGACCTCACATCAATGTTCAAAGGGGGGCACAGAGCCTGAAAGGTTGAGAATCCCTGTTTTAAAGCATCAGAGATTTTCAATTCCCTGGTAAACTTATAGAGAACTGTCTTTTCGGTATTTTTCTAATCAATGATTAGCAAGAGCTAATCTGTGATTGCTTTACTGATATGAAATACTTACGAATTCTGTTTCTTTTTTTTTTTTTAATTGTATGTGGCGCATAGTTTTTCAAATTATGAAATTTTCAGTGGTAAATTTTTCACAGGGGAATAAATAAATCGTTGGTTTCCGTTTCTTAAAAAAAGAAAAAAGAAATTAAATTGCAGTGTGAAAGAGTCATTAAAAAAAAAAATTGAAAAATACGCACACTTCTTTAAGCATTTTTTTTTTCAAATGCAAAACATGGAGTTTCAAAAACGTTCATTTCATAATATGAACTAAACTCTTGACGCAACAATCCGCAGTGGACCAAGGCCGGCGGTGCCCACCTCCGCTTTCTTGACCATGGGCTTGGGGTGCATACAGCATGTCTCAATCAGGTGGTCAACCTGACGTGGGACCCCAGAGTTTAGTTCCCAAGCATGCTTGGTCCTCATTTTATAGACCCACTCAAGGGATGAAAGGCCGAACATTTGATAATATATGGTTAGAAAAGATCCGAGGAAAATTGTCCACACCTTTACATGAGGATTGAAAATTTGCGATGTCAACTGATGCATCCATCGTCTTAAGCCTTGTCCACATTGCTTCCTTAGCGTAGCGTGATTGCTGATACGATCTGTGATGGATTAGACACATCACGTGGTTATTGCGTTGAGCTCTTGTCATTGGTTAAAATTATGATCCCTGGCGCGCCGCTCCGTTAGGAAAGCAATGTGAACAATGCCTTAGCGTGCGTGTTGAGAAGGCAAATTTAGCCGAGGCAGGGTAACCCAGATGGGAAATGGAGAAAGGGTTTGGATACCCCAAACTACGCTTTGAGATTTGGTTCATAAGTTGTAGACATTCTTTCCTAATTTCACTCTAGTTTATTCTATTCTCCCATTAGTCCCCGTTTTCAATTCCCCGTTGCCTTGGCAAAAGATCGCTTTTTATTTTTTGGTATCATTTAAGGCTTGCTGTGTACTAACCCTATTGGATTCGTTCACCTCAATGTTAACCTATGAAGAAAATGTGTCCAAGGATTGCTGACGTGGATTTAAAAAAAAAAAAAAATTAATTGTATTCCGTAATAAAGAAAGAAATTTTGCACCTTGGGGAATTTTTCAATTTTTTCCTAAAAACTCAAATAATATTTTTTTAATTTAAATTATTCGGGGAAAAAGTCTGGTATAGTGTGTTTTAAACGCTCATAAATTATGCAATGTACGAATGAATATACAATGTACTGATGAATGTAGAAAAGGAGTGTGGAACACAACGGTTTACTGTTTCGGTGAATATACAATGTGCAAGATTTTAAAAAAAATTGTCTGAAATTTACTCAAGTGAATAGAGATAATTTTTGAATATGATCGTTTAACTCACTCTTTTTTCTTTTTTTTTTTGAAAACTTTTGTCATGGTGTCACGTTCAATCACTGTCAAGTCCATACCTGAAAACAATTCGTGGAAAGCAGTGTTGGTATTATCGGATTCTTAAACACATGAAGGGCTAGCTCTGACGTCATATCGATAGATGCTGATACCTAACCTATATCTCGTGCAGCCTAAACCTAACGATGAACCGCCGTCACGTATAATCAGTGATGTACTAGTATTGGGAATATGAAATTGATTTACGCCATGAGTAGGACTATATATATATTCTATATACATACACACACACGCACACACACTTAGACAAAAAAAACGCACCAAGAAGGGGTAATGCAAATTCGACACAAATTGATATGCATACAGGTTTCGACGGAAAATGCAAAATTTTAAAGTTTGGCGGCCAGTGAATGAACATGTGACGATGCAGCACATCTTCAACTGCGCAACGGGCAGCATATTAAAGAAGAGAAATTTCGATTCCAGGTCATAAATTCTTTGCGAATTTCATTCCGTGTACTCAGGTAGACAGTAACTATGTTTCTCATACAGGTGCGCGAACAATATGCGCAGATGTCAGCATTTGAGATAGGACGTGTAGTTGAGCTCGAAGAAGCCAGTTGGTTTAATCAGCGAATCGTTCGACATTTGGATAGAAGCGATTCCACTATTAGACGATGTTGGCAGGGATAGGTGAACCATTCCAAACGCAGCGTCAAGAAGGAAGCAGTATGCCTAGAGAAACGACAGAACGTGAGGACTGAGCAATCGTCAAAGCGGCGTTCACAGCCCCAGATTCATCGTTATCATCGATCGTAAGTGCAACTGGTGCTTCAGTGACCGCAAGGACCATTCATAAGTGGCTCAGAGAAAGGGGGCTGAGCTCAAGGCGCCCCTTGCACCGACTTCCATTGACCTCTGTACACCGACAAGCCCGTTTGCAGTGGTGTCGGGTACATTCGTCCTAGAATGTCACTGACTGCAGTAGAATTATCTTCAGTGATGAGTCCCGCTTCGAATTAAGGCCCGATGACCAACAAATACGTGTCTGGAAACGCTCCG
Organism: Dolomedes plantarius; assembly: GCA_907164885.2. NCBI lineage: Eukaryota > Metazoa > Arthropoda > Arachnida > Araneae > Dolomedidae > Dolomedes > Dolomedes plantarius. The sequence continues at coordinate 53,761,458 of OU015503.1, forward strand.
GACAGCGGTGGGATACTAACCTGACTGCCTTCCGTCATACGGGCAGACAACCAGGAGTGATGGTCTGGGGTGCCATTTCATTTCATAGCAGGACCACTTTGGTTGTCATCCGCGGCACCCTTACACCACAGCGGTACGTCGACGATATTCTACGCCCCGTTGTGTTACCCTTCATATCGCGCCATCCTGGGCTTACATTTCAGCAAAATAATGCTCGCCCGCACACAGTGAGAGTTACTACTGTTTGTCTTCGTGCTTGCCCAACGCTACCTTGGCCAGCAAGGTCGCTGGATCTCTCCCCCACTGAGCACGTTTGGCGCATTATGGGCAGGGCCCTCCAACCAGCTCGGGATTTTGACGATCTAACGCGTCAATTGGACAGAATCCGGCACGATATCCCGCAGGAGGACATCCGCCACCTCTATCAATCAGAGCGAAGACGAATAACTGCTTGTATAAGGGCCGGAGGTGGACCAACGCGTTATTGACTTTTTCACTTTGTGAAGCTCTTTCTCTTGAATAAATCGTCCAATTTTTCTCAAATTGTAACCATTTGTTTTTCTGTACATGTACATCACATCTACCGATTTTCGTCCCATTCGGATAACTTCTTTTCAGTGGGTCGGTTTTTTTTTTGTCTAAGAGTGTATATATATATATATATATATATATATATATATATATATATATATATATATGAGAGAGAGAGAGAGAGACATGTAGCACCCGGACGGTGAGGAACTCGTAATATGTTCGTGACTGTGTTCTATAGTCTGTTTTCCTACTCGCTTTTATGTTATTAACTGTGTTAATTTTCTATAAATTTCAAGCTGGATTATATTTGTTGACTGGGTTACTCAGCATTAAAATATACTTAAGTATGAGTTTTTAAGAAGAATTCATGCCAAGTAACTGTCATAGTACCTCTCCTGTCAAGGAGTACCTGAGATTTTATTCAAAGACAAAACAAAGAAGGTGTACAGAACATAGCAATATGCCATTTTGATGATGATAAAATGTGCGAACAGATTTCAGTGATTTGATGAATACACAAAAGATGTTTGAAGCACAGCCACTGTATCATTTTGATGTATATACATGGTGCGCTATTTACAGAGAAAAAAAATATGAGTTTTACGTAAAAGAGCTAAGAAATTTGTTGAATATTATCGTTTTACTCACAGTTTCACGATACACAGTTATTCACAGTTTTACGGTTTAACTCGTGGTGTCAAATTCAGTCAGTTTTACGTCGAGTTATGTTCAATGAGAATTCATGAAAAGGAATAATATCTCAAATTTAGCTCAGAGACAGGACAAAGGTATGTGGAACACAGCAGTAAACCATTTTGTTCAATATTCAATATGTGCATGAATATACAATGTTTTGATGAACATTCAAAAGGTATGTGTAACTCAGCAGAATACAATTTTGTTTAATATATACAATATGTGCATGAATATACAATGCTTTCGTGACTATTCAAAAGGTATATGTAACTTAGCAGAATTCAATTTTGTTGAATATTTAACATGCACATGAATGTACAATGTTTTGATGAATATTCAAAAGGTATGTGTAACTCAGCAGAAAACAATTTTGTTCAATATACAATATGTTCATAAATATTCAAAAGGTAGATGTAACTCAGCAGAAAACAATTTTGTTCAATATACAACATGCACATGAATGTACAATGTTTTGATGAATATTCAAAATGTATGTGTAACTCAACAGATTACAATTTTGTTCAATATACAATATGTTCATGAATGTACAATGTTTTGATGAATATTCAAAAGGTAGATGTAACTCAGCAGAATACAATTCTGTTGAATATACAACATGCACTTGAATGCACAATGTTGCGATCAAAATAAATAATTAGAAGATAAAAAGAACTTTTTATATACCATGTTTTTAAATTTTCTGTTGAATCATATAAACTTGACAATTCTATGTATTAATAAATACTTTTTAAAAATTTTTTTGATGAATTATCCCATCAACTTGAAAGAAAATGAAGTTAATTGGAAGTTAACTTGCGTTTAACTTTTCGTTCCCGTCCTGCTCGTTAGATGGCTGCACCAGTCTACAAAACAAAATTAACTGAAAATGAATTCAAATCTTCTTAAAGATGACTAAAAGTATCAAAAGAATGTATTGTCATCGTGTTCTGAGCTATTCTAAAAGTTTCAAATGTCTAGCTAGTCGGGAAGTTAGTTAAAAATCGATTGCAACATTTGTACTAGACAAACACACAAGCACACAAACAAGAAAGCGAGTTAATAAAAACATGTAAAAAAATAGGTGTGTGGCATACAACTATATACCATTTTGGTGTATATTCAAGGTGCATGATTTAAAAAAATCTTCAGTATGAGTTTTACCTTAATGAGTAAAAAAAAAAAATAAAAAAAAAAATAAAATAAAAAAACATTATTGGTTTGGTTGAAAATTGGTTTGGTTGAAACACTGCCATGAAAACTTATGTTCGTGCTGCGATTTTAAGTCGCTGTTATTTGAAGCCCATATCTAGGAGTTGTGTTAGACAAGAAGTTAAGTTTTATAAAGCATGTAAAAAGCATTGGGGAGAAGGCACAGGGGCGTAAGTAGACCCTGATGCCCTTAATACCTAGCTACGCTCCTGAGAAGGCAGAGAAGAGATTGCAAATGTTAAGAAAATTAGCAGGGGCCAAATGGGAGTACAGCCAAAATACACTAAATAAAACTTACAATACGTATGTAAAATCTATTCTCATAAATGGGAGTAAGGTTTTACGTACCGCTGCGCAAGATGAAATTGACATTTTGGAACGAATACAGAAGAGAGCTCTTCGGATAATAAAACCCCTCATAGCTACAAGATACCAAGAATCCCCCATAGCTGCAATAGCAAGACTACCCCCAACTATTCTCATATATGGAAGAAAGGTTTTACGTACCGCTGCGCAAGATAAAATTGACATTTTGGAGCGAATACAGAAGAAAGCTCTTCGGATAATAGCAGGAGCCCCCCCCCATAGCTGCAAGATACCAAGAATATCCCCACAGCTGCAATAACAAGACTACCCCCAGCTATTCTCATATATGGAAGTAAGGTTTTACGTACCGCTGCGCAAGATAAAATTGACATTTTAGAGCGAATACAGAAGAGAGCTCTTCAGATAATAACAGGAGCCCCCCATAGCTGCAAGATACCAAGAATACCCCCATAGCTGCAATAACAAGACTACCCCTACCTATTCTCATATATGGAAGTAAGGTTTTACGTACCGCTGCGCAAGATAAAATTGACAATTTGGAGCGAATACAGAAGAGAGCTCTTCGGATAATAACAGGAGCCCCCCATAGCTGCAAGATAACAAGACTACCCTCATAGCTGCAATGCAATTATATACTATGAACCCAACAATGTACGAAGAAATAAACAAACAAGCTGTGAGTACGTATATCAGATTAAAATCCTGGAAAAGAGCGGAAAAGATTGTTTAAAGTTATACGGGATGTCTCAAAACACAAATTTCCTCTATTGAAAAATGTCAGAATATACTGAAAGACATAGATAAAGATATCTCCGTGGACTGCTTGAAAAACCTAGTAAACCCATTGGAGTACATAGATATAAACCACCATTTAACATTATATGACCTTACTAAGAAAGTTAACCATGATTCGATACTGAAAGCTACTGCAATATCTATGATAGAAGAAAATTACCCAGAACCCCAATGGACAAGAATATTTACTGATGGGTCCCAAATAAACGAAACAGGAAATATATGACTAATTTTGATGCGGAAATCTATGCTATTCATTTGGCATTAAATAATTTGAAATTTAGGGTTAATAATAACTGTTACTCCAAGGTTGTAATATTTGTAGATTCTAGCGGAGCTATCCAAGCAGTCTCGACAAATCATCACTCTGAAATGTCAATAATAACACAAATAAAGAAGGATATAAACCACTTGAGAAGTAGATAAAACTTGAGTAGTAACCAAATTGTATTTCAATGGATACCTTCCCAAGTGGGAATCTACAGAAATGAAGCAGCAGATCTTCTTGCAAAAAAAAAAGGAAAATCATGTAAACAATAACCAGAAACATGTTCCACCAGATTCATTTAAAAAGTATGTCCATAGAGACATTTTGAATACTTATGAAGATAACATTATGACTAAATCCAAAGATAAAAAGTGACGCGATATTCAAAAGAGGTGGAAAATTTTTAATGCCAGACCACGTAGAGAGGCAGTTGCCAATTTCAGATTAGAGACCGGACACGACTGTTTAGCGGAGCACCTACATAGAATAGGTGTTCTCCACACGAACATTTGACCAATGTGAGACTCTCACATAGTCTAAAAACAGACTCAATCCTAACTTTGTAAAATCCAGTACTTTTAAGGTGTGACTTTTTGTTAAGAGGGTCAGTACCCTTTTAAGGTGGGTCAGGAATCAGAAAGGTCATTACACAGACAATGGTGCGGCGCACACTTCCCTAAGTGGAAAAAGGGTCATTCGTTAGGAAAAGACCATCCAGGCACAAAGAGACATTGCAAGGCCCGGGGTGTCGGGCTGACAAAATGGAAACGCAGCCTGGAGGTGACCAGCTGACGAACCCCTGTATAGAAGATGGCATCAAACACATGAAAGAATGGAACCTTCGAGAAACGAGGAAAAAGTTATAAATGATGAAAAGACGATTAGACAGGGCTTTTTTTGACGAGATTTAGACTTTGCCGAAACGACGCGGGCGAGCGGAGAGAATGAAGAGACAGGGTCTCTATATCGAACTGATTTATGAACTCCGCGGCTTTGAATAGACGTAAGATGGTTCTTCGGAACAAACTTGCATATATTAATATTAGTCTAGATATTGATTTTATAATAAACAAGATGTAAATAGACATGTATTAGTGTCTACATTAATATTACGAGTGGCTTATACATCGGATCACGACGATCAGGTTTACAACCAATATGTAATTTTGGCAGCATGAACTCAGAACACCATGTTGGGTGTTCAGGAGTGAATGGAGATGCTCAACGACAAGGAGATATCTTCAAGGTATATTGGGATGCTAGGAATCTTATGGACTGATGAGGGATGTCTGCCCCCTCTTCGCCTCTTGCTTCCTTGGACTTATTGTGTTGCTCAATGCTGTTCTCTGTGTTCTTCTATTTGGTGCTGCTCGCTGCTATCTGTCATATTTTGTTTGTTCTTTTTTGTATGTGATTAGAACACATACAAATAAAGATGGACTATATATAAGACTCTGTATGTAATGCACTGAATTCCAATCAAGCCATATGTTACAAAATCAGTGGCGGAGCAAGCATTACTGGCGCCTGGAGCACGATACCTTTTTGGCGTGCCCCCCCCCCCCCCCATGGTCTTGGGGACCAAATGGTTCAAAGGTCTTGGAGACCATTTGGCGTCCCTCTGCGAGTGGCGCCCGAGGCATGATAGACCCCCCCCCCTTGCTACGCCACTGTACAACATATTTGAAGTCCACGTTTCATGAGAATTCATGGAAAGGACTACCTCAAATTTTACTCCGAGAAAAGCAAAGGTATAGCGGATTTATACTTGATGAATATGCAATGTTTTGATGAATTGCAAAAGATGTATGAAACACGGCCAGTATACCATTTTGATGTTTATACAAGTTGCATTATTTAAAAAAAAAATACCATTAGTATGAATTTTACTTAAAAGATTGAAACCATTTTTGAATATGACCGTTTTTTAGTTCGTTTATGTTTGTTTTGAATATGATTGATTCACAGTTCCGTGAAAAGTTTTCTCACGGTGCTATCTCTCAGAAATATAAACTAACAATGGTACCTTATCAGAATCAAGTTATTTTGTATTATCCCTACAAACTATTGATCCTTGATTTATTTGTATCACTATCAGTCTCTGTTACGCCATATTCAATGAGAATTCGTGGAGAGGAATGACCAAAAATATAGCACTATGCCACTTTGTTGAATATGCAGTGTGCGCATGAATTTACAATGTTTTGAGGAACCTTGAAAAGATAAAAGTAACATAGCGGTATACCAATTGATGAATGTGCAATATTTTGATGAATATTCAAAAGATATATGTAACACAGAAGACCAGGATTTTGATGAATGTATAGTATGCTCGTGATTACCTAATTCTGGGATCAAAATACAAAAGTTATATAGAACACAGAAGTATGCCACAGGATGAAAATACAAGGTGGACTGTCCCTCTATGAGGTTATAGAGGGTAAGAGAGGGTACGGTCCCCTAGATGCTGCCCCTGGGGGTGCTTGGTTTAAATTAAGGTGATACCTGGCTAAATCGGACTCCGACTCTTGTGGTGCCATTAGAAACCGGAGCCGCACCCCTCAGTCCGCTAGCCTATATGGACCTGGTCTGGAATACTTCCGTCAGGGGACATTAGACACCACAACCACAACCACAACAACCACAACAACAACAACGACTACAAGCTGGACTATTTAAAATAAATCATTATTATGAATCTTATTTAAATGAGAAATGTTTTTTTTTTAAAACTAAAATCCTTTAATTCACCCCCTAGATGCTGCCCCTGGGGGTGTTTGGTTTAAATTAAGGTGATACCTGGCTAAATCCAGGTATTACCAGTTTACATGGGTTACCTGGGTAAATTAAGGTGATACCAGTGTTACATGAAAACTTTTGTTCATGATAACACTGGTATTTGAAGCCCATGTTCAATGAAAATTCATGAAAGAAAAATCTCAGATTTTATTCCGAGACAAAACAAAGGTATATGGAACACAGCAGCTTACCATTTTGGTGGATATACAACGCTTTGATGAATATTCAAAAGGTACATGCGACAGCAGCTTACTAGTTTGATGAATATACAAGGTGTGCATGTTCATATACAATGTTTTGATTAATATACAAAGGGAGTATGTGATAATAGTACACCATTCCGATGAACATATAGTGTACGAGATAAGAAAAATTATTCGTGATATACAGGGTGGTTATAATTAAAGTTCCACTTTGAAATGGTCATAAAAGGAAAACTACTGGACCTAATGTTATCAAACTTGGTAATAGTTTAAAAGAGGTCATGGGAATTTCTTTTCCGAGAAATAAAAAGAAAAAAGTTTAAAATCTCACCACCAGGGGGGAAATGGCGCTGTATGCAATATTGTTAAACGAAATAATGATCGGAATCTAACTTAACCTTTTGTTACACGGGTTTAACATTTTGTATACCCTTAAGAAACATTGACCTAAACAAAATTACCATTTAAAGTGTGCGCATTCCGGAAATAATCTTTTCTTACAGATCGCTAATTTGTGAATTTTGAAGCCTGAATTCGGCCCTAAAACATGAAGATATCGGTTTAAAACGTTTTTAATAGTTTCTAAAACGAAACTGTTTGTGGGGTTATGCAAAACCGCAATGGCTTGTAATTGGCTTACGGAAGAAGCAAATGATTTATGCAGACGCGCTTTACACGTCGTTTGATTTTCCAGATAAAAGTGAGCCTGTTTGTCAGAGTTCTCAATGTTACGAATCAACAATGTCTCTAACCATGCAAGACCGTGCTTTTCTCGTTAAATGTTATTATGAATGCGATAGCAATGAACGGCGTGCTTTGCAAAGGTATCGTTCTATAAGAGGAATACGCCGAGGGCCAGTGACACCGCAGGGTTTGAGGAAAATGATGGACGCCACATTGAACATGCTTTGTAACACGTTTCAGAAACGATTAAACACAATTTAAACCGATGTCTTCATGTCTTATTTCGTTTAACAATATTGCATACAACGCCATTTCCCCCCCCCCCTGGTAGTGAGTTTTTGATTTTTATTTATTTATTTATTTATTTATTTTTTTTTTTTTTTGAGAAAAATAAATTCTCATGACCTCCTTTAAACTATTACCAAGTTTGATAACATTTGGTCCAGTAGTTTTCCTTTTATGACCATTTCAAAGTGGAACTTTAATTATAACCATCCTGTATTTACTAATTTAACTATATAATTCTAATATATTTATGAATATTACTTGAATGAATGGAGATATTTTTTGAAGATGATCGCTTTACTCCCACTTTCTTGTTATGATGTCACTCTCAGTCGCCATGACGTGGGGTCCATTTTTGATGAGAATTTGTGGAAAGAAGCACCTCAGATTTTACTCCGAGATAAAGACAATGCATAGAACTCATTTTAGTAATAACTTGCAAGATAAAAATTGTATTTTAAAAATGCTAAATGTTTGTAACTAGCACCAGCAGTGATCGGGAGAACTGATTATTTTGGCATTTGGCATTTGGCATTTGAAGACATAAAGAGGACGACCGTTAGAGTTTAACTTTTATAAAGACAGAGAACTATTGCGAAATTAATGTTGTACTAGTTGGTACCCGTCAAAACATGAAGGATGAATAATAAATAAATGTACTAATACATGAATTGTACTCAGCACATCATTACCAAATGTTAAAAATCATAATATTAAGATTAGAGAAATACACTTTTAAAAATTACTATTGAATCCAATAAAAATAAGTAGGGTTACTCAAAAGTTCAAAGTAAACGATTTCCGCCAGGTTTAGTTCTATATCTCACAAACATAACTAAAAATAAAAATGGCAGAGGGAGAGAGCTTGTTGTGGCCAATGAGAATTTGGGAAAAGAGGGCGCTGTGCGAGCCTTTGAAGTGTGAAGTGTGCAAAATTGGCGAGTTCTAACTGAGAGCTCAGATGATGATGTTACTGAAAATATGTCTCTTCTTGTGTGGTGTAAATAAATATTGTGGCTGTGAATTGAGCCGTTTTTCTTAAAAGAACCCACTCCAGATAATATTATAAACAGACGCCTGCTTAGGAGCGTTACAGAGCTAGAGAGATTCCTCGGAATAAACAAATTAACGTGTTTCTGCAACCTCGCGCTTAGTGAGTATCTAAAGATTTAAACATGTCACCGAGCATGCGTAGAAAGCAATTTTTTACTATAAATTATCACTAATTAATAGAGATTGTAGATACAAAAACCAAATTTGACACATCTGTAGATTAAAATCTTTTGTTTAAAAGCAAAATGAAATAAATTGATGCTGTAGCGTCATGAAAGTATGGGGTTATTTTTTCCAAGACCTCACAGGGTGCACGAACACAGATGCGTGCTTATCGGAATACCATTTTCCAGTTCCCTTCGTTCTGAACACGTGTGTGGATTCCGAGCGGATTAAAAAACCGATATCAGGAAATGCCGCTAGAATTTTCCATCCACGACGTTTTTATCAATGGCGGAAATTTTCCATCGGACGTCGTTCCAACAGTAGACCACAGAAGTCAATTGGAGCTTGCACACTGGGCGGAAAATTAAATTTTTCGTCGACGGTAGCTTGTGCAGCTGTCGAGTGCCACTGTGCGCTGGCGGATTTTTTGACGCCAGATTGAACTAGTTATCCATGTGACCCTATGCACGCTTAGGCCCGTTGCACACACGGCGTTTTTATCAATGGCTGAAATTTTCCATCGGACGTCGTTCTAAAAGTAGAGCTTACACACACAGCGGAAAACTCCGTTGCCGGGGAAAAGGCCCACCCCTCATTTTCGAATCGTGCACGTGTCCAAGAAAACCAGAGGGGTCGCACCTACGCCCCCCTCCCCCCAGCCGGGATCGGAGGAGCCCTACTTTTCGAATCCCCTTACGATTCCAAGAAAACCAGCGCGCCCCACCTCCCAGCAAACCCCCAAACACCCCTCTCGCAAATGACCCTACGACGGTAGACTCCGCTGTGTGTGTAAGCGTGCATGGGAACACATGGATAACTAGTTCAATCTGGCGTCAAAAAATCCGCCAGCGCACAGTGGCACTCGACAGCTGCACAAGTTACCGTCGACGAAAAATTTAATATTCCGCCCAGTGTGCAAGCTCCAATTAACTTCTGTGGTCTACTGTTGGAACGACGTCCGATGGAAAATTTTCGCCATTGATAAAAAAGGCCGTGTGTGGAACGGGCCTTACACACACAGCGGATTCTACCGTCGTAGGGTCATTTGCGAGAGGGGTGTATGGGGGTTTGCGGGGGGGGGGGCGCTGGTTTTCTTGGAATCGTAAAGGGGATTCGAAAAGGAGGGCTCCTCCGATCCCGGCTGGGGGGAGGGGGGCGTAGGTGCGACCCCTCTGGTTTTCTTGGACACGTGCACGATTCGAAAAGGAGGGGTGGGCCTTTTCCCCGGCGACGGAGTTTACCGCCGTGTGTGTAAGCTCTACTTTTAGAACGACGTCCGATGGAAAATTTCCACCACGGGTAAAAACGCCGTGTGTGCAACGGGCCTAATGTTTTAAATCGAGCGCTAGATAAAGTAAAAATGATGTACCCCGTGATTCCCTACCCGTCTACCAATCAGAGGATTGGCTGCGGGGGCGTTGAACCCAAAAGGGTGCTTGGGATCGCGGGGAGTCAGTAAGTACGAAGCCGAGAGAAGGAGAGCGTCTATGCTAGGAATCAGAGGTCTGGCGAGATAAATGAAGACTCGTCTCACCTCTGGTTAGTAATTATTCGTTAATTAGAATTGAGACAAAGAGCGAGAGTCTCTGGGAGTAGTTTTGGGAGGCCTGGCTAGATAGAGCAGGCTCGTCTCGCCTCCAGCGATTTAATTAATCGGTAACTTGATTAGAGTGTAGTACAGCCGAGGTCTGATAAGATGTTGTAGGCTTGCCCACCTCGTGCTCAGAGTTGTTTGTAATTGTTATATTAATGTTCAACTGTAAATAAATTTATGTTCGTGTCGTTAAGAGAGACTCGTTATTGCACTACCTCATTTGTCCCTATGCCATAGAAAAGAACCTCGGTGAAGTGTGAGTAGACGACACCCACCCTTACTAACCTCATAGAGGGACTTTCCCGTCTACGGTGTTAACGCGCCCATATCCGGCCTAGACATGGAAAGAACGTCTTTAACCCTTCAGCGTGCGCGCCCGTGTACAGAGGGCAACATTTTCGTAATTTTGAATGGTTTGTTTTTACATGTAAGGTTTGAACGTTCTAAGCAGTTTCTATTTACAGCTACACCCTTTCTAATGCAGGTCTGATTTTCAGACCCTGGTATTCCTTTCCATTCATTGGTAGTCGGGATTTGACCATGGAAAACCAGTGATTATACTGGATTACAATACGACAAAAGCAAGAGTTGATGTAGTCGATCAAATGTGCAGCTATTGCACGGTACCCCGCGTATAACGAAGATGGACAATCTCATTGTTTTTTAGGTTTTTGGACATAATAGGAATCCCTTCGCAAGTTGTCCTTAGATCCAATAAACCGGACAGCTTTGAAATAAGGCGATTGTATCTGCATTCTTTGGCCTTTAATTATAAATATATCTCAATATTATAAACATTTTGTCATAAAACGCCGAATTATTATTTTCAATTTGAAAAAAAAAAGTTAATTACAAAAGGAATAATCAAGGTTGAAAGAGACGTCGGACTTTGTGGCATGCGCGCCGGCTGGTGTTCCAAAAATTGGCGCGCCCGCTGAAGGGTTAAAGTTCATCATTAAAACGTACATCTGTAACATCTTTCTCTAAGAAGCATAAATTAGTGTAACTTTCTGGTTCCATTTCCCTCCCTCCAAACCAAGAATATTTTCAATTATGTTCCGAAACTGTCGTTCAAGTGGTAAGGTCCAATAGTGGCATAGCAACAGTAATTCACAGACTGAGTAAGAAATTATTTTTATTACATAACAAATTATATTCAAATTTATTTACCTTTTCTACTTTTTTTGAAGTTCTGAAATTTTTTTTATTTTTATGTGTTTTTAAAATAAAGACATATTTTTTTCCTAAAATGTCCATTATTCTATTAAGGGGATGGTGGACTTTAAAATTACCAAAAATCGAACAAAAATTGGAATTTTTTTTTTTTTTTGGGGGGGGGGGGGTGTATTAATATTTTAAAAATATGTAAATATTGGAATAAAATGCATTTAAAATATGCAATAAAAAGTAAAATGAAAACTTGGTGACTTTAGAAAAGTAAATATTAAAGGTAAGTGAAAAAGAAATCTTTTAAATGGCTTTTTATCAAAATGAGTAAATTCCAGATTTGGAAGTCTTTGAAATGCTCCTTGCGTCACATTTTTTGACGAAATTTTATAAAATTTCTAATAAAGACTCCTCTTATACATTAAAATAAAGTTATGTATCCGTTTCAGGTTTCGACATCATTGAGATTATCAATGTTTAACTTAAGTGTAGAAAAGTACAAAAAATTCACGAAAATTCAGCGTACAAGCATAAAAATATTTCCTAAAAATTAACTTTTCAACGAAAGCACAAAATGATACATAACTCTGTTCAAAATGTATTTATAAGCAATATAAATGCAAAATTAAGGGGGAAGTTAAAAACTGGATCGCAAGGAGCATTTTAAAAAACAATAAAAGTTTCAATTTTTAAAATAATTTTTTTAAAAAAATATTTATAAAATTTTATAAGGTGTTTGATATAGTTATACTTTAATGAATATACAATATGTAAAATTTCATATCTCTGAGGAAAAAAATTAAAAAATTGCTTTGCAATGCCCATGATCCCTTAAAGTAGACCAGTGTGGTCCAACCCGCGTCTCATGGGCCACATGCGGCCGGCCAATTCATTTTTGTTGACCCTTGCCCTTCTTACTAGAAAACTATTTTAATTTAACATTTGAAAAAAAAAAAATCGTTTACCCTTCTTTCCGTATAAAACGGAGCACAGGGCTGATCGAAGTGGTTGTTTTTGAAGAGAGAGTTTGAGAGATATAGTAGGACGAGAGATTGTTGTCATCTTTGTTGCGAGAGCGCAGTGGCGTAGCGAGCATAACTGGCGCCCGGAGCACGATACCTTTGTGGCGCCCCCCAAAGTTGATCTGCTGTGGCGCTGCCACAGCAGATCAACTTTGGCAACGTGTGGAAGCTGCTTGGTCTGCTGTACCCCAAGAACTCATCCAAAGTCTCTTTGAATCAATGCCGAGGCGTGTGGCAGCGGTGATCTCCAACAATGGCGGCTACTCTGGCTACTGATTTTGGCAGGAAACACACTTCACAGAAATCTATAAATTTAATCATTTGATACTTGGTCAACATGTTATCTACAAAATAAATTTTGTTGTAATATCTCTTGTCTTTCTTGGTGTTGCAATTTGGGTGGCCAGCAGTGTATATAGACCTTATGTTAGTGACCTCCCGGAAAAACATATAGTAATATAATATATAGACCTTATATTGGCGCTCCCCCCCCCAAAAAAAAAATATAGTAATATAATATATAGACCTTATATTGGCGCCCTCCCCGAAAAACATATAGTAATATAATATATAGACCTTATATTGGTGCCCTCCCCGAAAAACATATAGTAATATAATATATAGACCTTATATTGGCGCCCCCCCCCCAAAAAAAAATATAGTAATATAATATATAGACCTTATATTGGCGCCCTCCCCGAAAAAAATATAGTAATATAATATATAGACCTTATATTGGCGCCCTCCCCGAAAAACATATAGTAATATAATATATAGACCTTATATTGGTGCCCTCCCCGAAAAACATATAGTAATATAATATATAGACCTTATATTGGCGCCCCCCCCCCCAAAAAAAAAAAAATATAGTAATATAATATATAGACCTTATATTGGCGCCCTCCCCGAAAAAAATATAGTAATATAATATATAGACCTTATATTGGCGCCCTCCCCGAAAAACATATAGTAATATAATATATAGACCTTATATTGGTGCCCTCCCCGAAAAACATATAGTAATATAATATATAGACCTTATATTGGTGCCCTCCCCTGAAAAACATATAGTAATATAATATATAGACCTTATATTGGCATCTCCCTCGAAAACATATAGTAATATAATATATAGATCTTACATTGGCGCCCCTCTGCGAGTGGCGCCCGGGGCATGATAGACCCCCTTGCCCCCTCTTTTCTACGCCACTGCGAGCTGTTGGATTCTCATCTGACAGTCGATGATCTCACAGAGATGCGGGACTAAAACATCACTGGAGAAACCGACACTTTAGACCTAATTCCACACAAAAAAAAAAAAAAAAACCTAATGGCATTTATAAAATTGACAGAAAGTCTGAGCGTAATTGAGAAGGGGTTACAGATTTTTTAGAGATTATATACTCTAATAAAGATCGCGTGATCACGACAAAGGATGGAATAATAATAAAAAGTTAATCTGCTATGAAGAAATTCCTCGCGAAAAAAAGAAAAAAAGAGTTGATACGGCAGACTACTTTATTGGATTTTTTAAAATCATCAACATATTTTTTTTAGTTTCTTTTATACATATGTATAATATTAATATATGTGGGAATCTCAGTGGTCTAGCTTAAACTATCCCAAGGCTTGACTTCATTTGAATTCAGCACATGACTCCGTTATCTCAGAATGTGAACGTAGAAATTTGCATTTTGGTTTTCTTCTTCTGTGCGGACGCTACACATCTAATACAATATTTTAATTTTAATACAATATTTTCCTTTAAACCGGTGCTTTTGAAAATTCTTTGTCCCAATTAGACAAAAATTATATGTATTTATATGCAAAGTTGTACTCTGACTTACGCGATCCTTCGTCGATCTCACCTATCGCGTAACTTCAGGGTATTAATGCACTATTTTTAGGAAGAGAGAGCTCAGAGAGAAAAGCAATACGCTCGTAATGCGTATTTTCGAGACATCAACACAGTACGGAGCAAAAAGCCTATGCCTTTTTGCTCCGTACTGTGTTGATGTCTTTTTGCTCCGTAAGCATATAAAAAATGAGTATTTTCCGTTTTGAACACCCTGGTTAGAAAATTTTTAATCGGTTGAGCCTAGTCATAGAAGGTGTATCCCGGCATTTCATTGGCTCAGCATTGTGGGGTGTTAACTTCGTATCTTGATGCTCACATGACTCTGCCCACATGATTCTATGTATTTCGATATATATTTCTATTATTATTTGATTTGATTTAATATTATTTTTGAGTTAATTTTTTAGTTTAGTATCAATAGGGATACGACACGAGTGGTTTTCATTGACCATATATGATAGTCTTAATTTAAACGCGTATCCACGGGGTGCCGTTTAATGTGTCGGGAAGGGTGTGGGCACGTGACTAAAGGGCTAATATAGTTTTAAAATATTTTTCTTTACCTACATGCATATATATATATATATATATATATATATATATATATATATTATATATATATCCATGCATATAAATCTCCAATTTGCCGCGAAAGTCAACCTTTACTAAAAAAATTGGTTCATAGTTTTCAAATGTATGGTTTTGGCCGGACGATGGCCGAATAGCTAGGGCGCTAGCAATCAGCCCCAAAGTCTGTGAGTTCGAGTCCCACTCCAGGCAAAGACGTTTGTAGCCGTTCGGAATCAGCTTTAAGCAGAGGGTCCAGGCCAAATTAGCCCTCGTGTCGCAAAAATGAACCATAGCACTCCAAACCAAATCAGTTGAACAATCAAATGTACAAGTCAAATGTGACGCGTAAAGAACAGCGAGACCCTGGAGTTCCTGGAGATAGTTCATTGATGCTCCTGCGTCAACTGGGGCCATCAGCTCCGGTGGATGTTTTCTTTGTTACATTTTTCGTGGACGCCTGTTTTCTTCACATTTTCCATTCCACCTGTTGTCTATTCGTGTTGTCCATCGCGTCCAATGGGACGCCTGTTTTCCATTCATCAAGTGTGATGGACTGGACAACTCACTCTTCACTCTCAGCCTTTGACAATAGATGACGAGAATAAATAAAAAGACAACACTTCGAGACGGATTATATGCGATCTGTTTTCACGTTTATTCACTTGAAATGGTCATTGTGGCCTAAGAATTGGGTGATCAATTACGCATTCACGTCACTCGTTTCCGTCTTCTCCGCTGGCCTTTGACAATAGTTGACAAGAATAAATAGACGAAGACAACACTTTGAGACGAAGTTTATGAGATCTGTTTTCGCGTTTATTCAGCTGAAATGCTCATTGTGGTCTTTGAATTGGGTGATCAATTACTGATTTGTCATTTACGTCACTTGTTCCGTCTGCTCCGCTTGCCTTTGACAATAGTTGACAAGAATAAATAGACGAAGACAACACTTTGAGACGAAGTATATGAGATCTGTTTTCGCGTTTATTCAGCTGAAATGCTCATTGTGGTCTTTGAATTGGGTGATCAATTACTGATTTGTCATTTACGTCACTTGTTCCGTCTGCTCCGCTTGCCTTTGACAATAGTTGACAAGAATAAATAGACGAAGACAACACTTTGAGACGAAGTATATGAGATCTGTTTTCGCGTTTATTCAGCTGAAATGCTCATTGTGGTCTTTGAATTGGGTGATCAATTACTGATTTGTCATTTACGTCACTTGTTCCGTCTGCTCCGCTTGCCTTTGACAATAGTTGACAAGAATAAATAGACGAAGACAACACTTTGAGACGAAGTATATGAGATCTGTTTTCGCGTTTATTCAGCTGAAATGCTCATTGTGGTCTTTGAATTGGGTGATCAATTACTGATTTGTCATTTACGTCACTTGTTCCGTCTGCTCCGCTTGCCTTTGACAATAGTTGACAAGAATAAATAGACGAAGACAACACTTTGAGACGAAGTATATGAGATCTGTTTTCGCGTTTATTCAGCTGAAATGCTCATTGTGGTCTTTGAATTGGGTGATCAATTACTGATTTGTCATTTACGTCACTTGTTCCGTCTGCTCCGCTTGCCTTTGACAATAGTTGACAAGAATAAATAGACGAAGACAACACTTTGAGACGAAGTATATGAGATCTGTTTTCGCGTTTATTCAGCTGAAATGTCCATTGTGGCCTTTGAATTGGGTGATCAATTACTCATTCACGTTACTCGTTCCGTCTTCTCCGCTGGCCTTTGACAATAGTTGATAAAAATAAATACACAAAGACAACGCTTTGAGACGAAGTATATGCGATCTGTTTTCGCGTTTATTCACCTGAAATGCTCATTGTGGCCTTTGAATTGGGTGATCAATTACTCATTCAGGTCATTCTTTCCTTACTCTCTGCGGATACTGCAATCAGATTCAAAGTGTAAACCCAGGGCTTCTTATTCTTTTTAGCCGTCCCTCATGTTATGAAATGGTTACTCTATAAGTAAACAAAACACTCCTGATAAAAAATAATTTAAATTATAATTTTTTTTTGTTATTTTTTAAAAGCATTCTTGAGAAGACATTGTAATAGTTTCTGTAATAATAGGTTTTAAATCACCATTATTTGCGATCACCATTATTTCGGGGTGATGAGCAATTATAGGTAAGTCAACAGGAAAACCTGTCAACCATGAGAACATAATAGAGTAGAATTTCGTATAACGCCAGTTCATACAGCGTCTTAATAAAAGTGCGACGACTTAATTCGTATATCGCGATTCCCGTATAACGCCCTATAGAATAAAATGCGGGAAATTCCCTTTTCATAAATAAATAAATAAATAAATAAATAAATATATATATATATATATATATATATATATATTTATTTATTTATTTATTTATTTTACATGATAATAGCCACACTAACATTTTAACATTACATCTTTTGCATTATACAAAATTTTTACTCATACAACACGTTTTCCTATAACGAAATTTCATACAAGACGTAACACATTAATCGCGTTATACAGAAGTCTACATCCCGTACGAAAGTTCTGTCAGAAAAATTCTGGAATTGGCCCCGATGGAATGGGGAACTTTTAAAATTCCAAAAGTATAAATGAACTTTAATTTTCCCCCCGATACGGTTGGGGGGGGGGTAAAAAATGGCCGGAACGTCCTTTTTCAGGACGTTCTGGCAATTTTTTTTTGCAAAGAAATACTTGACAACCTTGGTACTATTCAATAAGACTTTTGCATATCAACTCGAATTGTTTTTTTTAATTTGTTTCTAAAGTCGTATTCTTAATCAACAGCTGTTTACGTTGTTTTGAAAGTTACCTGTCGTATTGCTCGTCCAAAGTTATTTAATCGGGCGTGATTATTTGGGGTAGTACATTAATTATTTATTTTATAAAGGGGTAGTTGGGTGCGTTGTGTTTAAATTATTTATTTTGTAACCCAAAGCTCTGGACGTGATTAGCAATGTACGAACAATTTTAAAACCAGTTTGATCTACTAAATCAACTTTGCTCCACATTAAAACACACAGCAGATAAATAGTTACTGACTCAAGGTTTAAAAAAAAAAAAACTTATTTATTTACGCTATCCTAATATTTACATTTTATCTCATCAAATTTAATTAACATATTAGCTGCTCTACTCACTAGCAAAAACACGAGCAAATGAAACAGGGTTCTATTTAGTTTGACTTCCTGATTCAGGGAGCGTAAATACTAACTAAAACAAAATTCTAAAATCTCCTATCAAAAATAATACACTATATTTCAATCACGTAAAACCCGCACTAACCATCAATACCAACCGTGGGATGTGAACTAGACAAAAGCAAGAGAAAGCACTCACGTCCTTTAGTTGAGGGAAACCTTGGGGTTAGGTGTCAACTCTCCTCTCTGGTAGGGGACTCTTCCGTGAAGTTAGTTGGAGCTCTGTAAATTCTCTTTCTAATGATGGGTCACTCTTCCAAGCTGGGGTATTTGTCAGTGTAGGGAGACCGGAGGCAATCTTCTCAGCAGCACACCTCTTTATTTTGGATCCGGGATAAACTATCAGTCTTCACGCCACACAGGCTTTCTTTCTCGGGAAGGATCAACCGAGTTCCTACGTATCAAACCCCCTTTGTTTCATTTTAGCTGCGGGAATATTCGACCGGACTTTTGGGCAGTCAAACAGGGGTAGATTTTCTTCAGCCGAACAAGGGCATGGCCTCCTGGACTCCGACTGACTTCTTTTTTCGATCTTTTTAACTCACTTCCAATATTTTAATTCACCTAAACGTTCCCGCCTCCGGAACCATTTCACCAGCCATTCAGGAACTCTCAACTTTTTATTAACGAACACCCGCAAAACACCGCCAAACCACGTGGCTTACTAACGATACCCTCCATCAATCACCCACATAGAGTCATTGTTACTTAACGTCACAAATAGTGCCATCCTCCGCTTATCTGCGTCTAGCATCTAAAGACCCCACACACGCTAGGCTTCGTTAAATGGCTAACGTCGCCGACAAACGCCATGTCCTATAGTCACGTCGGCATCAAAGTCGTTACCAACCTTAAACACAAAATGTAATGAATCAAAGCTTTCAAACTTTTTATTTTCTCTTAAAATATTAATTTTAATTTTTTGAAAGCGCTTCATTACATTACCCCTATAAGAATTTCCCCGAATTGTCTTTATTTGTTTCCAAAGTCGTATTCTTATTAACACGAATTAGATACAAAGTTGTATTTAAAACAACGGTACAAATTGTTTTTGTCTTATCAACAGGATGCGGGCCATCAGGATTTCAGTATGTAAAGTTTTTTTTTAAAATTCGTGTCAACAGGATGCCCCGTGTTGTTTTTAGGTCAGTATGCAGCCATCAGAATTTCCGTATGTAAAGTTTTTGTTTTTTAAATTCGTATCAACAGGATGACCCGAATTGTTTTTAGATCAGGATGCAGCCATCAGGATTTCCGTATGAAAAGTTTTTTTTTTTTTTTAATCCGTATCAACAGGATGCCCTGAGTTGTTTTTAGTTCAGAATGCAGCCATCAGGATTTCCGTATGTAAAGTTTTTTTTTTTTTTTAATTCGTATCAACAGGATGATGACCCGAATTGTTTTTAGATCAGGATGCAGTCATCAGGATTTCCGTATGAAAAGTTTTTTTTTTTTAATCCGTATCAACAGGATGCCCCGAGTTGTTTTTAGTTCAGAATGCAGCCATCAGAATTTCCGTATGTAAAGTTTTTTTTTTTAAAATTCGTATCAACAGGATGATGACCCGAATTGTTTTTAGATCAGGATGCAGCCATCAGGATTTCCGTATGAAAAGTTTTTTTTTTTTTAATCCGTATCAACAGGATGCCCCGAGTTGTTTTTAGTTCAGAATGCAGCCATCAGGATTTCCGTATGTAAAGTTTTTTTTTTTTTCAATCCGTATCAACAGGATGCCCCGAGTGGTTTTTAGATCAGGATGCAGCCATCAGGATTTCCGTATGAAAAGTTTTTTTTTTTTAATCCGTATCAACAGGATGCCCCGAGTTGTTTTTAGTTCAGAATGCAGCCATCAGGATTTCCGTATGTAAAGTTTTTTTTTTTTCAATCCGTATCAACAGGATGCCCCGAGTTGTTTTTAGTTCAGGATGCACCCATCAGGATTTCCGTATCAAATAGTTTCCAAAGTTGGATTCGCGAATTGTTTTTAGATCAACAGGATGTGGTCTACCCAATCAGAACCTCATGACGTCATGACGAAGGCAAAAATCCGCTCGGACAAACTCATTTCATTTGAAATCTAACTCTCGAGATGGAAGTGGCTATCTGCCTGTTTCTTCTGGAGGAGGCTCGGGCAGATCGTGTGCTCTCCGTGCACATGAAGGCGTTCGTGCGAGAACATCACACCTGTTCCGTGGAATGTGACTTTAAACTCTGTTTTTTGAAACGAATGTCTACTGGCTGATTCGCTTCACAGGGGGTAAAAAAAAATTCGGCCAAAAGAGGCTTCGCGGCATCTGGCGGCCCCATTTTTTAAAATTTTTTTACGGCCAAAGGGTTGACAATCTTGGTATGAGGACTTGTCGCACATAATGCCTTATACTAGCTTTGAAGTTTGAAATTGTCAACATGACGTCACTTTTAAATTTGATTTGATTTAGGAATCTCGGGAAAAAAAATTTCGGCCGAGAGATGGGAGCCAAAAAGGAGAGTTTGTTGCATAAATTGGACGGCTCATATTGAAACGCGATATTATCTTATCTTTTCGGAGGCGTGGCTTAAGACGCATGTTTATGGTCACAATAATGTTTATAGTATAGTAACAATATGTTCTTCATGGACGTAATTATTGTACCACCCTCCAAATTTAGAGAGGAAAAAATATCCTTCATGAAAATTCCAACATAATACTAGTGTGCACAATCAAGTTTGATCAATATTGTATATAAGATTCGATAGAACGGAACAGACCCGATTGAAAACATCCTGTGACCTCGTTTCACTTCCGGTCCAAATCGTATAAAAGGGCAACCGTCTGGGGCCTCGGAATCATAAAAATTATTAAAAAACTTCCCAATAAAAAAGCCCCAGGTGAAGATAATATAAACAACACCATGCTCAAAACTTTCCCCTATAAATACATTTATAAAATAACTATAGTAATCATTTCCAATTTTTAAATTTTAACATTTCCCCCACAGCTGGAAAAATTCTATCATAGTCCCCATTCAAAAACCTAACAAACCCAGCTCTTCCCCGAGTAGCTACCGGCCCATTGGTCTTTTAAATTCTATTAGCAAAATTGCAGAAAAATTCTTAGCAAAATGCATTAATGAACATCTTGAAAATAATAATATTCTCATTCCTTGCCAATTTTGGATTTAGAAATTCCCTCTCTGCCCCCCACCAAGTCTATCGGCTAACAGAGCACCTCACTAATGCTAGGAAAAACAAGCAATCTACTGCAGCTCTGTTCCTTGATGTTTCTTTCCCTAGCATTTGACAAGGTCTGGATAGACGGGCTCATCCACAAATTAATTAACTATAATCCCCCCCCCCCCAAATCATTAAAATCCTCATCTCCTATCTTAATAATAGAACTTTCCAGGTAAAAATTAACGGTCAACTATCAGGAAAATTTAATATTCACGGTGGATTGCCACAAGGTAGCGTACTCGGGCCGATTTTGTTTAATATTTTCGTAAACGATTTTCCAATTCATACTAATGTAAATTTAGCAATATTCGCTGACGATACTGCCATATACTCCTCATGTAGAAACTTTAAATGCGCCATTAAAAACATCAACAAGTACATGACTACTATCCAACACTGGCTCGACAAATGGAGAATTAAAATTAATAATGATAAGTGTATTGCTGCTATGTTCACTGCCAAACGCAAAAATTCCTACATAAATCACCAAATTAAAATCGGAAACACGAAACTCCCCTGGTCTGACACAGCAAAATACCTTGGCGTTATTCTAGATAAAAATATCACTTGGAAACATCACATCACACATGTTAGGGACAAGTTCCGAGCAGCTCGCAGATTAATCTACCCCCTAATCGCTCGGGACAGCAAATTAAGCATTCAAAATAAATGTGCAACTCGTTAATAAATGTGCAAACTCATGTACAAAT
The DNA here is from genome assembly GCA_907164885.2 of Dolomedes plantarius. Classification (NCBI taxonomy): domain Eukaryota; kingdom Metazoa; phylum Arthropoda; class Arachnida; order Araneae; family Dolomedidae; genus Dolomedes; species Dolomedes plantarius. Next base: position 53,783,828 of record OU015503.1, read on the forward strand.
CGTTTTTACGTCCTATCTTAACTTATGGAGGGCCAGCATGGTTATACTGTGCTAAAACGCACATTAAAAAACTTGCTTCTGCACAGAGTAGCACAATCAGGCGAATCATTAATGCCCCCTGGTACTTTCGAAATGTTGATATCTACCGAGAGATCGGTCTCCCAACTCTTCAAAATTATCTCCAAAACCTCGCCATTAACTTTCACAACAATAATGACAATGAATTACTTAGCAGACTATGATCATGCTGACCCTACTAACAGGAGAAGGCCCAGAGCCATTCTGTCACTATTTTAATTTTTTGCTTTCGTCCTTTTCTTCTGAAAAAAAAACTGATACTTGGCTTACCAAGGTAAAAAACATTATAAAATTCTTTTAAAACCAAATAAACTTGTACTACTATCCTTAAACTTCTTTCTCTCTCTTTGCACATCTCGTCATCGATCGTGGACCTTCCAATTTACTGTCCCTGCTAGATGCTTGCCCACATTTTAACTACTTCGAAGTCATGGATTCTGAGCGCTCCAATCGCTTTTACCCTTTTCTGTACACTATGTCTATTCATGGTTCCCCTCTGTTTATCATCGGAAAGTCTGTAATAGAGGGCGTAGCCCAGGAATTGCAGTTGGATCCCATTTTCCTATGGTCCTATGGGCCTCGGAATCATTCGACCACTTGCTCTCGTCACGATGAGTTTCGTTGCCATGCATATTGCCGCTTTGCCCGTAGTCAACTGCTGGGGGTGCAAGAAGCCGGTGCCTCCGCAACATGCCTTCATGTTTACCTGTAGGCATGTTTGCCATGTTTACTGTGCCCGCCGCAAAGAACTAACTGTATTGGGATTTCCCGACAGTTACAATCCCAGCGAAGCCGATGCAGAACGATTATCCTACATGCTGCCATGGACTGACGTGAACCCTAAATATTTGGGGTAATTTCGTTTTTTATCCTCTTTGAAGGAAGAAAAAAAGGGGGCGAAAAATGGCCAAGACATTCTCTGGCCATGTTTTTTGCGTCAAAGTGAGTACCAACGTTGGAAAAGACTTTAAATCGATAAAAAAATTTCTTTCAATAGCAATGTGTTTCAATTGTTTATTGATAAACATAAACCCGATGGTGGCACTTTGACATTAGTAATTCAAGAGTCGATATAATATTTCTCTCGAGATCCATTTTTTTCAACCGTTTGTTGATAAACAAAAACCCGATGGTGGCATTTCGACAATGGTAACTTGAAAAACATAGAGGTAATTGATAAAAGTGTTCTTTCAATGTTTTTCGATTGTTTGTTGATAAACAAAAATCCGATGGTGGCACTTTGACAATTGTAACTTAAAAAAAATAGAGAGTTTGTTGATAAACAAAAACCCGATGGTGGCACTTCGACAATGGTAACTTAATAGTCGATATAATATTTATCTCGGGGTCAATGCTTTTCGATTGTTTGTTGATAAACAAATACCCGATGGTGGCACTTTGACAATTGTAATTTAATAGTCGATATAATATTTCTCTCGGGATCATTGTTTTTCGATTGTTTGTTGATAAACAAAAACCCAATGGTGGCACTGTGTAATACGAGAACAAACTTGAAAATTGTTTGCCACGGAAACAATTTCACAACATTGGGCAACGAAAGCTAAAAGAAAAAAAAGAAATCCACATCCTGTTAGATATCGTGTTTCCGGACCGGATCGTATAAAAGGACGATGCTGACTGGAGACATCACATAACACAAATTAGGGACAAGTTTCGAGTTGCTAAACGTTCACTATTCCCCTTAATTGCTCGGAACAGTAAATTATCTATAAATAATAAAATGCTCATCTACAAATCATTTCTTAGACCTCTAATTACTTATGCAGCTCCGGCATGGTCATACGCAGCAGATTCTCATATTAAAAAGCTTACCGTAGCACAAAATATTACTATTCGACAAATCGTTAACGCACCGTGGTATTTCAGGAATGCTGAAATCCACGAGGAGCTTGGCCTCCTTACTATTCCAAATTTCCTCAAAAATTTAACTACTAACTTCCATAATTCTATTGATAATGAACTCCTTTTAAATCTCGCCAATTATGACCCTGCCGATCCTGCTAACAGAAGACGGCCAAGAGCCGTTCTCTGTTCTTAATTATTTTAAAACTTCATTTTTTTCATTACTTTTTGTATCCTTACTCTTACTTTGGTAAGCAGTGAGCTTTAATTTATTAAGTTTTTCTTATTTTTAAGTTTTTCCTATCTATTTTTAGCTTTGCTCCCATGAGCATCGCTTTATCTATCACATTAAACTTCCTTTTCTCAAGCCACTCCCCGGATCCAAATCCAACCTATCTCTTTTCACCCTTACTCTGGTCATTACTATGCAAGCCTACGTTGGAAGGCGTGGCCTATATAACGTAGTTATCCCATTTGTCTGATGATCTGATGATCTGATCATTCTCTCATGCGACTCGCTCGTGAACAACATGACTGACGCTTTCCCGTCTTTCGAATCGAACACTTTCCATTTAGTGAAACATCCCGAAACGAAGAAAGGGTTCCGGAATACTTTCGATTCGCACAAACTCCTGATTTCCACGGCCTATTTGGAAGCCGACAGGGTGTTTTTTGATCCCATCGAAGGCAGGAATAAAAATTTGATCGCCAATTTCTTCAGGACCGGGAGTGAATCCTTTACCCGTTGGGACGACTCTGTCAGTTGGGATGCCATGGACAATCGTCAGAAATTGCATCGATGTCTCAAGAAATGCCATTAATTCTTTCCAGGTTCCCCCAAAACACCGCATTTTTATGTTACATGTTTTTAAATAAGAAAAATGTCCTTATAAGCGACGAACATTGTATAGAAACGCAATACAACAGAATGTACTGCAATAAATTTGTTTTATTAAGTGTAATGTACAACATTTACCTTGGAGATCAGACTTGAAGATGTTGATGGAAGAGGAGGAGAAAGGCTGAACTGAAAAATTAAATCTTATTCGTCGATTTTTGACCTTTTCGCCCCCGCTTTCCTCACTTTCGCTTTTATTACCAGCTACTATCTTAAAGTGAACGAGTGAGACACGGAAGCTGGGCGATTGTTGCATCGTTCACTGTGGCTGTAATGTCCAGATTCTTCTTTCTGAGAATCCGAAGAACATTTTCTCAGAATCCGCAAAAGGGTGGAGAGCTTGCGATCCTAGGACCAAGAGCATCCCATTCCCTAGATCCCATGGGGAGTTCCAGTGTGGGGGAGGGAATTGAAGATATCTCTCTGCGAGAGAGGTTGGGCGCTGTTCGGTTTCAGAGGGCGACTCAAGTGTGGGCAGAGCAAGATGCCGAGGGTGATAATTGTTGAGTGCTAATCTCTCGGTTTAAGACTGGATAGTAGTCTTAGAATAATATTATACAACTGTATAATAATTGTACATAAAGGTTATAAATATTATATGCTTCTCGTGTTCTCATTTGATGAGCACGTAACATGGTGTTCGCTGCGCAAACTAGCGGTGGGGTATCTGAAGCTTGCTCGTAACCCGAATTATAGCTCGTAACTCGAAGCAAAAACTCTGCCGAGAGAATGCTTGTATCTCAAAAAACTCGTAAGTCGAGGTACCACTGTATATATATATATATATATATATATAACCCCCTTAATGGCCGTTCTTACAAAGGAGGTATGAAATTACCCGTTCTAAAGAGGGAATCGGAAAAATGGGCCCCGTAATCAAAATGTTAATAAAATAGAAAAGCAAGTGTAGTATCATATTTTAAAAATACAATAAAATTTAATAAAAATTGGATTATTCGTGTATTTCTATGGTTCGTGCAAACCCACCTACCCCTCCATTAACCCGGGTAATGGGAAGTACACTGTATTTCCATACACCGTCTCTTCTTTTTGTTCTCACCCTAAGTAAGGCGCCTTATTGAAGTTTCGCCAACTTTTGGCGTATTTGCATAGTCTCTTTCACGTCCTACTTGAAAACGATTTAAATATCAACAGGTGGTGAGAGGTGTGTGTGTGTGGGGTGGGGGGGGGGATTGCTGCAATATACGGCTTAAGAGCCGCCCACGTGCTAAAGTGGTGCTCTTCCCCGCTGTGGGTTTGTGTTCAAACGCCATATAAGGCATCTATCTTCGTTACCGTGTTGTTCCCTCATATAGGGAGCGAAGCTGACTCACCTGAATGGTTCATCCATAACAAAGTAGCCAGCAAAACTGCGATGAATAAATAACAAAAGACAAATGTCTCACAACAAGTGCTTCCACATTAGAAAAAAAAAATTAAATTTAAATACATGGCATAAGATGCTCTCTCGGTAGACTAAACTAATTTATTCATTCCTGTGAAGCGACCTTGCTACTGTTTCTGAGAGCTAAAAATGTTCAGCATTGCGCATGTTTATTGGCCGTAATATATATGCAAATAAACTTCGGCAAGAAGGGAGGGGGATTTATTATGATTTTAAATTCAACATCCGATCTCGACATGTCGGAGATTACAATTGAATAAAAAGGAATTGGAAATTCTCTTTGAAATCGCTGCGCTGCTATAATTTATACGACGTAAATTGCGAATATGCATAAAAAAACGATTTATATTTTATTTAAAAATTGAATTATACATAACGAAAATCTGTCATCTTGTTTCAAATAATCTTGTCATATAACATTTATCTACTCAGCTGGTTTTAAAATCATCTGTTATTTCCGTATTTTTCGGACAATAAGACGAACCCTTTTACATAAAAAAATAGACTTAAAATTGGTGTGCGCCTAAAAATGGTCCAAAGGAAACATTTAAATAAAATTAATAATTTATTATACAGTGGTACCTCGACTTACGAGTGTCTCGACTTACGAGTTTTTCGAGATACGAGCATTCTCTCGGTAGATTTTTTGCTTCGAGTTACGAGCTAAAATTCGGGTTACGAGCAAGATTCAGACATCCCACCGCTAGTTTGAGTAGCGAATGTCATGTTACGTGCTCATCAAATGAGAACACAAGAAGCATATAATATTTACAACCTTTATGTACAATTATTATACAGTTGTATAATATTATTCTGAGACTACTATCCAGTCTTAAACCGAGATTGGATTCTGAGAAAACGTTCTTCGGATTCTTCGAAAGAAGAATCTGGACATTACAGCCACAGTGAACGATGCAACAATCGCTCAGCTTCCGTGTCTCACTCGTACCAGAGAGTAGCTGGTAATAAAAGCGAAATTGAGGAAAGCGGCGGGAAAAGGTAAAAAATCAACGAAAGATTTAATTTTTCAGTTCAACCTTTCTCCTCCTCTTCCATCAGCATCTTCAAGTCTGATCTCCAAGGTAAATGTTGTACATTACACTTAATAAGACAAATTTACTGCAGTACATTCTATTGTATTGCGTTTTTATACAATGTTCGTCGTTTATAAGCACTTTTTTCTTATTTAAAAACATAAATAAGAAAAACATAATACATAAATAAGTGTATATATAACATATATATAATACATAAATAAGTGTAAATATATAATTAAAAACATAAATAAGTGTAGCAAAAAAAAATTGCGGTGTTTTGGGGGAGCCCGGAACGAATTAATGGCATTTCCATTCATTTCAATGGGGAAAATTGATTCGAGATACGAGTATTTCGAGTTACGAGCTAAGTCATGGAACGAATTAAACTCGTAAGTCGAGGTACCACTGTATATATAATATATATTTATTATGGATATACAGGTATTAATCGACTTACGACCGCTCACACTTACGACAGAAATTTTTATTTTTTATTTTTACTTATTTTTTATCTTTTTCTCAAAAATATTGTTCCTTGAATGTACAGAACTGACCTATATGTATAACATGACTATTAAAAAATACCTTGGATAACTTAACTAATGCCCGTATCACACTAAAGATTTAGCACAAGCTTTTAGCGCAACTGTTTCACTAAACCTGTTCTACCTGCAACTGTTGCACTAAAATACTGTGTGATAGAGTGTTTTTCTATCAATCTTTATCTGCAACTTTTCCCATTCTACATGGGAAAAGTTTCACGAAAAGCTTGTGTTGCACATAATTGTCCACTAGCAGGGCAGGTTTTTGGCTCACGTGACTCGCGATCGAGCAAGGAATAAAATATGGCCTCCAACACGGATCCGTGGACTAAAGAAGAAATTTTAAATTATTTCATCGACGAAGTTACAATTCGTGAAATCTGTGGAACCACAGTCATTACAGTTACAAGAACAGGACGTTAAAGCGGTTGACTTGTAAAGAGATAGGGGAGATAATGAGTGAGAAATGGCCTCATTACCAATCTTCTTTTACTAGCGGTAAGTAAGATTTTGCATGTCTTTTATACATTTCTTATCCGTAACAACTTAATAATTATTTATAGTATTGCCACGTTTGATATAATTTCAAAATAATTCTATTTAATTGTGGATCTTTTGGAACTTTTCGGATCATTGATATGGATTCATATCAATTGTCATTTTTATCGCCAAACTTCGCCAATGTTTGTCAACAGAAATAATCTTCGTGCATAGGATATTGCACTGAAACAAGTTACAATTTTTTTTTCTGTATTCGGAAAACAATCAATCAGAATTTTTAATCATGTAGTAATAACTTCTTATTTAACAAAGTTAATTGTATTGAAAGCCATTAATAGTCTACCCTGCTTTATCATTATTGTTCAATAATGCAAGAGATATTTTTAATGCTAAGATTTTAAGTATTGTGGTTGCATTGATTTACTGTACTGACACTAGTATTTATGGTAAGTTAAATTTACGAACTTATGGATCACTTATGATAGTAAACATTCAGTTTACATGCAACTGAATAACAACAATAATAACACTTACATTTTTGTTTAAATTTTTGAACAAAAATAAATAAATTTCATTTTGTGTTTGAAGTTTTGTTAAAGAAATAAAACATTCTTAAAATTTGAGAGTTTTATAATTTGTGTTTTGAAAGAGAAAAATGTTTAACTTAAAATTTTGTTACGAGTGCTTTAAAAAAAAGAAAAAAAAATATTTTATTTATAATTATATATATAAAATTAAGTACTATTTTATATTAGAATAATGTTTTATATTAGTTTATATATAATGTGTAATATGTATTGGTGTTTAAGTTGTATTAAATCTGTAAATATTTATCATCAGCAATAAGTTGACAATTTTGAAAATATTGGATATATATCAAAATATCGGATATTTTCGATATTTTGGAACCCTGATCACAGCTCTCATTTTTTAATTTATTATTACATTTCAATATTCCATTTTAATGTCTATTTTTTACAGGATACAGAAAGTGAATTTGGGGAATTTACCCAAGAATCGGTTACTGCAGTCAATGAAAATGCAGTAATGAATAGCCCCCAGACCAATAAAAGGAAAGTGATGGAAACTTCATTAATTCCCCCTAAAAAAAAAGGGGGAAAGTGTGGATAAGCAAATATCCAGCACGTTGGAGCAAGTCAAGAAATTAATGGCATCTATAAATGAGGATAAAGACAATGTCGATGATGCCTTTTTTAATTATCTGAGATGTACATTTAAAAGTTTAAAAGATGTAAACTTAAAAGAAAAGGCAAGAGTTGAAATCCAAGGTGTTATCAATAAATATTGCATAGCAGACTTGAATAATAAATATTTTTTTAATAATAATAAATAATTTTTTAAATAAATTTTTTACTTCATGTTTCATTTCATTGATTTCGTTGACCATAATTTAATTTTACAAATAGCTGGTATGTTGCATATAACTGGTATTTATAGGTATTTTGGCATTTGAAAAATATATAGCAGTAGCATACAGCTCAGATTCAAAAAATTATAATATCTGAGAAAAAGTAATAAGAAATTATTTTCCATTTATTTATTTATGATACTATTCCAAAATTTATTGATATATCTGAGAGTTAACCTTTTCGTAGATGTCCATTTTTTTAATATTGTGTTAGTATTTTATGTAATGTAATTATTCTAATATTTTGAATATGAGCTGTACTAAAATATGAATGTAATTTATCTGAATTTTTTTTATTTCACACTTTTTTGTGCTAAGAATGTTGCTAGAAACTAATCTTTCCATTTGTACCACAAAAGATCAGATCCATATGGGTAACCCAATTTATATGGGTACAGAAAAAAGAAATCAAATTATTTTGGTACTTGGCAAAGTTATGTTCTAACATAAAATAATAATGGTCGTTCTAACCCCTCTTTTGAGACTAAGTTTTCATATGCTGTTTTCATAATTGAAACCAGTGTAGTTATTATTTACAAGTTATACAGAACAAAAAAATTTTCAATCTTAAATTTGAACAAGGTACATTTATTAAAAATTAAATTCAATATAAATTGCACATTTGCTCTTGCCATGGAACAGGTTCCACATTCTATTGAATTCAGCAGCTAATGCTTTCCATTCAGTTTCATTACTGGGGCAATTTAGATAATCATCTTTTAAAACTGTAAAAATTGCCTTGCATACTAGTGGCAAGATTCCAGAAATGGTGTTTTGAGCAATGCGAAAGTGAAAACTTAATGATTGCCACGTTTCACCTGAAAAATAAAGATAAATACTGTCAGTAAAGAATCAGACACAGGTAATGCTTAAAAGAAAAACATTTTAGCAGTTCTCTTTTAATGATCCATAGGTGTATTTTTTCATCTAAAGATCTGTCATAGTAATTTTGTTCAAAACAGAATAGTACAGAAAACATAAACAATAAAACATCAGTTTCTAATGTGCCTAACATGCCAAATCTAACATCTAATTACAGTAGGCTCTCTGTAATCGACACAGCTTGGGACCAATGCTAGTGTGGATTATAGGTCATTCTATTGTTTATGTTTTGAAAATTGTAAGTAAAACCAATCAACAGTTTTTTTTACAATTAATGACAAATTAAAATAACAGAAATATTATAATAAATATTGTACAATGATTTTATTTGAATTTATTTAAATATACAATTAATGATTTTTAAAAAAATGTCACAATATATATTTTTACATGCTAGCTATTGAATTGTCAATGATTGGCATTGAAACTTAACATCAAATTTCAATGTTTACATCTGTTATGATGTGTGGATTATAGGTGCTTGCGAATTAAAGAGAGTCTACTATATTATATTAATTAACTATCAAATATAATATTTTCAATTTTTGCACAGTAAGCACCCACATAATAAAATGTTTATTTTAATGCAAATACATTTGTCAATTTCATGATTATAGATTTTGTGTGACCAACTTGGTCACTTCTGGGGTAATTATCGATCAGCAACAAATTTGATTAAAATAGATTGCCATAATATATATTATATAAATCAAAGTATTAAAACCGAAATACACTAGAATATGTAAAAGTACATGTGTATGTTAGTATCGACCATATTTATACTACCTAAAATAATTAATCCTACTTATACTTTATTGTATGCGACTGTGTTTATATTCTACAGTCCTGCCCATCATATTCATTAAATCATGATAATGATAATCTTGTACTAGTCTTTAATATCAATATTAAGATTTAAAAAAAAAGCAATGTTTATAAAAAGTCTATATCTTTACCTGTAGCTAAATATCTGAGAGTGAGTGCCAAACGTTCACCAGGAGGAATACTGTGTCTCATTTGTGTATTTCTTTTTTGTATCAAAGGTAATACTTTTTCAAGCAAATACTCAAAAGATGCTGTATCCATCCTAATCCACCTTCTATAGCCTTCAGTATCCTAGTATTAAAAAAATAAGATATGTTTAATTTTTCATAATTGTATTTCATGTATAGAAAATTTCTATGAGCAAGATATTACAGCAACCTTTTCAAACATTTCACTAAAACCAAACAGTTGGGGGAAAAAGAAATAATCCTCTTTTAGGGGACTTAAAGAAGGGTCAAATATTCTGCATAATAATTCTATAAATATTATTTCTATAATAATTTATTAATTCTAGCAAAATTTGAAAGAAAATATCTTACCTGAAGTGCCAGTTCCCTCATCAAATTCTCATAACATCCTAGTTTATTTCTTTTTTTTAACCATTCCCTTGTCCAAATTTTTCTTTCAGATTTTTTTCTTCTTGCAATTAATGCTGCTGTAAGGCAAATTATTTTAGCACATATCGTTTTTTTAGATGATATGCTCATAAAATTGGATGGAGCCATGATTTGAATAGGTTATGTCCGAGTGAGCAATCGATTCGTAATACATGCGCTAAGAAATTTGTATGCTATGCCTAAAGCCTAATGGTCGATAACAGGATTGGTACGGTAACCCGTCCGCTTCGGTTTGCGAATCCGTTTGTCAAACTCCAGCAACCCTTCACAGACACTCCGCGAGGAGAAATGCTTGACGAAAAGCTTAAAGTTTCACCAAATTCTTCAGTGTGATACGGGTTTTAGGGAACAGTGGACATTCAAACCTAACTGTTTTTGTTTTGAATGGATTTGCTTGAAATTTGAATATGTGATTAGTACCATAAACATGTAAGAGTGGTTAAAATTTCGTGTTGAAATATTAATAATTTATGAATTATTAATTAATAATTATATCAATAATTGGTCTAATAAAAAATTCCCATGCGCATTTCTAATTATTGTATTCCTTTGAAATTTAAGTTTTATATACTTAACTGTATATAAAATAAATCTTATTGAAAAAAATTATGTTTCGTAGCTCAGAATTTCTAAATTTTGTACTTGGAAAGATGATTTATAGGTATTTTGCGAAATAAAAAGGGTGTTTTCAATTTTAATATTTCTTTCTCTTTATGTTTTTAATCAATGCTTATAATAAGCAATAAGTTTCATTGTTAGTTCTATAAGGTATCTTGTAAATAAAAACTACCATATTATATGCAAAAGAAATGCGCATGGGACTTTTTAAGTAGACCAATTACTGATATAATTATTAATTCATAATTCATAAATTATTAATATTTCATCATTAAATTTAAGTTTTATATACTTAACTGTATATAAAATAAATCTTATTGAAAAAAATTATGCTTCGTAGCTCAGAATTTCTAAATTTTGTACTTGAAAAGATGATTTATAGGTATTTTGCGTAATAAAAAGGGTGTTTTCAATATTATTATTTCTTTCTCTTTGTTTTTAATCAATGCATATAATAAGCAATAAGTTTCATTGTTTTGTTAGTTCTATGAGGTATCTTGTAAATAAAAGCTACCATATTATATGCAAAAGAAATGCGCATGGGACATTAAGTAGATCAATTACTGATATAATTATTAATTCATTATTCAGAAATTATTAATATTTCATCATTAAATTTTAACCACTTTTACATATCTATGGTACTAATCCCATATTCAAATTTCAAATCCATTCAAAACAAAAAGAGTTAGGTTTGAAAGTCCACTGTCCCCTTAAAAAACTTCAACGTACCTTCTTTTTCCAAATTCTGAACCATTGGATTGTACTAATATAATAAGTAGTTATGGCGAAGAATAATTTATGCCTTCTAAATAAAGTACAATGTATTTTAAATTATGAATGTATGTATGATATTAAAAAAATATATGTATGTACATATGCAACAAAAATTGTTTGAAACTCGACTTACGACCAAATCAACTTACGACCAATGTCTCGGTAGTAAGTAGTTATGGCGAGACATTGGTCCTACCTCGGTCGTAAGTCGAGGAATATCTGTATATATTCTGTGTATATATATATATATATATATATATATATATATATATATATATATATATATATATATATATATATATATATATATATATATTGCGTATTATATTTGTTATATACAGTGGACGCTCGTTAATTCGAACTCGGTTAATTCGAACTTTTAGTTAATTCGAACTAATTCAAAAGTCCCAAAAAACTTGTATTGGAGTTAATGTTAGAAAAATCTCATTAATTCGAACTAAATTTTTATCACTTCGGTTAATTCGAACTAAAAATTTGACAAAAAAAAAATTCTTTTTCCTCGTTTAATGGAAAAAATACACATTGTATTTATTATTTTGTGTGTCAAAATTTCTTTTCTGTGTAAAGAGGCACATGCCTGCATTCCTAGACTATTGCATGTCCGCTAAACGTTAGTAGCTATTGTCCTTATTAGTGCTAAACGGAAAAAGCAATTTTCTTTTATTTGGATCGATTTTCTTAGAATTTCAGAAAAACTAGTCTTTACTACAAATTCTAGAGAGCTGCGTCAGTTATAACTGCAGTGCAGACAAGTTAATGTGGTTTAGTTTTTCTTCCTCATTGTGTGGTGTGAACGTGTAAAAGTTGAGGTACTACACGTTTTGTACTACACGTGGAAAGTACAAAACCCTAACTTTGGAGACAAAGGTAGAAATTTTAAAGAAAGTAGAGAATGGCGAATGTAAAACGAAGTTAGCAGCTGACTATGGAATTTAAAAAAATGCCTTGTCAACTAATTTTAAAACAAGGAGTCAATTTTAGATTCATCGGAAAAATCAAAATTTGCTAGAGGAATGAAACGCATGGGAAATGCGTCCCAAGAAGTTCTAGAAAAAGCTCTACTGCTATGGTTCTAGGATGTTAGATCTCGAAATTTTCCGATAAATGGACCCCTAGTGCTGACGAAGGCTGATGAATTGGCAAGTCGAGTGGGTATTGAAGATTTTAAATGCAGTGATGGATGGCTTTCTCGATTTAAGTCAAGGCACAATATTTCTTATCAAACTGTATGTGGTCAACGCTTTGATGTAAACGAAGACGTATGCACTAATTTCGGTAGGAAACTGCCAGGGCTTTTCTCTACTTACCTGCCGAAAGATATTTTTAATGCGGCTATAATGGACAAAGCCATAATGGACTCTATTAAAACTCTGAAAGCATTTATTCAGATGGAACCTTCCTCTGAAAATGAATTGAAATGTTTACTTCAAATCGAGAAGCTGGCTGAACAATGTAGGCATCATAAACAAAACCAAACATCCATTTTACAGTTTTTCCCCAAAGTGTAATTCATATTTTTAATAAAAGTTTACTTTATACTGCAAATCTTCTGCTTCATTTTATGATTAAAGTAAGTCTGTATTGCTTTTTAATATGTTTAACTTTAGATAACATAGTATAATATATTTTCTGGGGTTATACATACTAGGAGATTTTCTTCTTCGGTGATACACATTTAAAGTTATATATTTTCTCTTAACATCCGATAATTCGAACTTCGGATAATTCGAACTTTTTTCTGAGAACCTTTGAGTTCGAATTAACGAGCGTCCACTGTATATTTTTTTTTTACCTTTATTAAGTAAGAAATTGAAAATATCTTTATATACTTAACAAAATACAAAATATTCCTTTCTAAAAGTCCTCCCATAAATTTAAGGTGCGTCCTATAGTTCGCGACATACGGTATATCCTTTTTAAGTTAAAGAATTATCTTTTATCTCTCTACAGTTTCAAGGTGTTTTATTCCAGATAATCGTAGATATTTTATGCCATTGAATATTTAGTTGATAATTGCAAATGATCTAAAATAATTTAAACATTTTTCGCTATCCCCTACAACTTTAAAATAAATTAAGCTTTAGGGTGTATTAATACAGCATGCCATAAATTTCACAATTTACGGAAGGATAAAAGGTAGATAATTTTTACCTCGAATCAATTAAAAAGAAAAAAGAATAGAGCTATAGGGATCTACAAGTTATAAACAAAATAAAGAGTAACTTAAGTGTAGCAATCTTGCAATTAAATAATAATACTGACTTAAAAATTTATAACACTGACATATATATATATATATATATATATATATATATATATATATATATATATATATATATATATATATATATATATATATATATATATATATGTATGTGTGTGTGTGTGAGTTTGTTTCGCCATATAGTAGAACTTCTCTATGTATGGCGGCCAGTAATGGTTCCGAAAGAAAATAGCCGTTTTGAGGGGTGGCTGTCGAAACGAAGCTTCACTCATAACATAGGTTCATATCAGCAACCAACACCAACACACACACATATATATATATATATATATATATATATATATATATATATATATATATATATATATATATATATATATATATATATATAATATATATGTCACGTTGCACCACATGACGTTCCATAATAAAACACGAAATCCAAAATGAAGAGGCAAAATTATATTAAAAGTGAAGTTGTTTATTTCTCTAGAGTTGGTGGCAGAGAACCAAGATCAAAGCGTCCTGCTAGTATGACGCGGAACATATACCATTGTTCACATACAGAGGCAACAACATAATGTGTGTCTGACTCTCCTAGCCAGAGGCTGTACAAAAATGAGTCAGCGACCGTTTACATAAACACAGATTCTGAGAAAAGGGATCAGGCTTAAAAATATAGAGACCTAAATTATAGAAAATAGGCGAGATTCAAAATTATAATGTCACACACATTATATATATATATAGATATATATATACAGTCGAACCTCCATTTATCGAAGTAGCAAATTGCCGGAAAAAAATTCGATATATAGAAATTTCGATATATAGAATTGAGCTTAGTTTTATCATAATTCTCCTTTAAAAAAAATTAAATCTAATTTTCGTATACGAAACTCCATTTCTAATTTATATGCGAATCCCATTAAATGAAAGTTAATAACTAAGAAATGAATTAATATAAAATATTTATTGAGTACTACATATCTTAAAAAAAAAACAATAATGCAGACAGTGGTTACAATGATCACAATTACATTCTTTTAAAAAAACTACGAATATCTTGCTGAACAGCTAGTTTTGCGGAAAGTTCAAAAAAATTTTTGTCCACTAAAAACTTCATCAAGGACATTTTCCGCGAATTGAAGTCCACGACGTATTTTTTCAAATGCCAGAATTGGGAGATTTTATTCTAAAGTGGAATAAAATCTCCCAATTTGTCTTGAAAAAAAATTTCGATATATAGAGATATTTTCGATATATAGAAACAATTTTTGTATGTCATGAACATGGAGATTTGCTAAGAGTTCGATATATAGAAAATTTCGATATGGGGAGGTTCGACTGTATATATATATATATATGAAAATACCATTTTTATTGGATTATCAGCATTGACGAAGCTCTCAATAGTAGACACATTTTCTCCATAGGTTCACTTTGAGGTGAGCGAATCCAATAGGGTTAGCACACAGCAGCCTTAAGAATGAGGGGTTTTTCCATTATTTTAGTATTTACAGAATAAATTTACGCACTGGCTCAATATATCGTGGCGAACGACGATGCGTTGTGAACAAATACGAATAAAAATATGTACAGACTAGCTGAAAACCCGCACTTCGCTACGGAGTACATTCAAATTAAATACAACGGTCAATGTATGCAATTATTGCCAATATATATATATATATATATATATATATATAATAAATACGACGATCAATGTATACAACTGATGTAAAAAAAATACATTTATAAAAACATCGTAAGGGATATTTTATAGACAAAATAATGTAGAAGAAAATATTCATATTAAATCTAATAGGACATACTAAATAATTGTTGTCTCCAAACTTAAATGATAACTTTATATCTAACTTGTTCACTTCCGTGTGAACCTTGATCTTTTTGTCGCATAAAACGTACGACCTTTTATAAATAAATTAGGAGACTCATTTAAGTAATTAAAATATCACTTTATTATATCATCTTTGGAACATCAACATGACCGTTATCTTTATACCATTTTGCTGCGTCAACTGTTTTCTTTTCCAGCGCGTGTTTTCATTTGCAGCGCTCACGCGAGCAAAATAACGTTAACATTGCGCCATCTCTCACGCTATCAAAATAACTTTAACATAATATAGTACAGTTAATATAGTAGAGTTTGAGGAACATATTTTAACTATATTTTAATATTTTTTTAGATAATGTCCAATCGTCTGCCGCATTAGCAAGAAAAGAAAAATATTTTTTTGTCTACTTTGTTCTTATGACGTGACGATAAATTTATTTAAAGTACCAGAAAAAAAATCACGTGATCAGCATTTAATAAATTAAATTCTAAAAATTAATTTTTAAAAATTCACCAAAAATCAGAAAATGGAGGTAAAGATTCGGAAAAGATTTCATTTTAAAGGAATTTTTATGATCTTTCTCGTGATATAAATTTTATAACCCTCAAATTATTATTTTAAATGCAAACTTAAAAAATGTTACTAAAACAACTTAAAAATTTATTTAAATAAAATCTATGAAGAATTTTTCAAAAAGCTTTCTTGGTGCACCCCTCCACTATAAGAAGAATCGCCATGCAAAATTTCAGCCCTTTAGGTCCAGCGGTTTGGTCTTTGCGCTGTATGTCAGTGAGTCAGTCAGTTACGGAACTGTTTTATATATATTATATAGATGATATACGGAATGATAACGGAACGATATCGGATGATATACGGTATGATATACGGAACGATATCGGATGATATACGGAATGATGTACGGATAATTTCGGTTGATATACGGAAAAATATATACGGATAAATTATATTTTATTGATCAAAATGCTGAGTTCTCGGATGAAGTAAACAATTTTTCTACGACAATGAAAAATTGTTTGGACTATTGGATTGCGCTCTAAGATGAATTAAAAATTTCTGAATCAATGGATAATAGAAATGTTTAATCAATAGAATGGTCCTATCTGGATCTTTCACTTTAATCCTCAAGGTCTCGTAACGTAAAACTGGGCGAAGAAAAACAGTTTAATGAGCTACTTAGCTTAAAAAAATTCGCAAATGAAACTGCTGATAATTCTATCATTATTTACAATAAATTTTCGATGTATGTTTTTTAAGAAGTTTGAAGATGATAAGAACCGTCACGAATTCAACAAAGTAGCAGAATTTTATTTCTACATACTTGCCGACGCATAAATGCTTACGAAGAGAGAGTATTTTCTCTAATACTAAGTAAGTGGACTAGAGAAAGAAATAAGCTAAAACTGGAAAGTGCATACAAAATTATCAAGACTTATATATAATTTTTCAACGACTTTCCAAGAATTTAGCAGTTCCTTAAAAAAAGTGATTGAAAAAGGTATCAAAAGATATTGTTAGGTCAGAAATATATAATGATCAATATCTATAAATTGTCATAAATTGTTGATTTTTATTTATTTTTATTTTTTTTTTTGTGTTTGTAAGATTGCTGAGGAAGAAAAAACATTTTTCATTTATTTTATAATGTGACTCCTTTCAGTATCAGTATTATTTATTTTGACAAATTTATAGTAATAAGCATTATTTTTTATGAGACGTTTGCAAATGCTCCTGCAACTTCAAGCAACAGTCAGCCGAAAGCTTCTACTGGGTTTGACGCCATTACTGAAGCAATGCCCTAAGTGGAAAACTGAAATCGCGTGTGTTTTATTCTAACAACATCTGTCGAATACCATGTGCTGCATTTTTACTTCCCTCTGTAGCCCCTAGTTCCCCACCGTGGCCCCCTTCTTAAGTTTTTTTTTATTCTCCGGGATGCCGCGAAGTATGCTGTGGCCCCATAACGGGCCATATGGCGTCCCGAATGTGGAGTCGAAATGTGTGTGTGTGTATATATATATATATATATATATATATATATATATATATATATATATATAAATGTATATGTAAATAAATAAATAAATAAATATATATATATATATATATATATATATATATATATATATATATATATATATATATATATATATATATATATATATATATATATATATTGTAAAGATCCGTTACGACCTTCCGAATAAATCACCCAGACAGCGCGAACTTCCCCCAACAGGTGACCTACGGAAATTCTTTAGATCGGCGCCTAAAGTCTGGAAGCAGAGAAAAGAGTCGCATCTATCTGCCGCCCCCTGGGTGGACGTGAACTAATGGTTTATCGGAAATGAACTAATGAATTTCTGATCAGCTGATTATAAGAGCTGGCAGAGTGGCGTCGTCACCAAACGAATCAGAGCCAACGAACATGACGTCACAAATTTGGCCAGCCAACCTAAAAATTTCCAGTCACGTGACTGTGAGTGCGAGTTCCGGAGCCGGGAAAAAAATCCTGTTTTTTGAGCAGACTTGGTCGAGACTCTCATCCAGAGAGCACCTTTCGTCTCAGAGGTCCTTTGAGCGACCGGCTTCATCCCGGAGATATACCTTTCCAGAGCGGCACACTCTATAAGCTTCTCGCTCTTCTCTCTATAAGCTAGAATACTTCATCCCGAAGTTATATCTATTTCGGAGCGGCCGGCTCTATAGGCTTCTCACCAGCACGATACTTCATCCCGAAGTATATCTATTTTTAAGAGCTACCCGCTCTAGAGGCTTTTGCCGAAAACGATGCTTCATCCCGAAGTTACTCTATTTTCAGAGCTGAATGCTCCAGCGGCTGTGTGCCGACCTTTATAGTTTTCAGTTCGTGAGTGTACTAGCCGACATCTTCTCAGCGAATTTATTTGGCTATTAAGAAGGCCAGTTCCCTCTATGTCTAGAGGTAGATCAACTAAACTGTAAATTGTCTGTAAAAATTCTTCGAATTAACTTTTCGGCATCTAGCAAATCCGTCAAATCACCTTCTTTCCAAATCCTCAAAACCAAGATTGTTTGCTAAGTTTAATACGTTTTGTCGAATTTTAGAAAGAGAATTAACTTTAGGCTCATTAGTTTTCATGCATTCTGGCCATATTTTTTTTCCAAACGTGGTTCATTGCGGTTGATTTTAATTCCTTCCGCGATTCTCTAATGTTGTCTACGGAATCTCTGATGCTGCTGTAATTTTTCCAAAACTGTTTTATCAAAGATTCACCATCGGTTACGTGAGTAAATTTACGAAAAGATCTGCGTAAATAATAGACCTTAAAAGAGGCTATTGCACCCTGATCCATTGGCTGGATCAGAGTTATTGTATTTTCGGGAAGATACTCAATCTCCACCATATCTTCAGATAATTCGGAAAAATTAACCGAGCGCCCTGGAGCATTATCCAAAATAAGCAATGCCTTGTTGCTCAAGTTATTGTCCTTCAAATATATATATATATATATTTTTTTTTTACTTCTGGGCAAAAGAAATTTTTAAACCAATCTTCAAAGAGAATCTTAGCCAACCAACCTTATCTCCAAATGACGAGAAATTGTTTCTTGTTCAGACCTTTACAACGCCTTGGATTTTCGGAAATATATACTAAAAGTGGTTTTAGCTTAAATTCCCTGCAACATTAGCACCAAGGAGCGAAGTTAATCGTTCATTTGACAGCTTATATCCAGATGCAAACTTTTCATATTTTTAAATGTAAGTTCTTTCAGGCATTCGCTTCCAGTAGAGCCCTGTCTCGTCTACAGTGAAAACTTGTTCAGGTCGGTATCCGCCTCTTTCGATAATTCTTTTCAAAATGTTGGGATATTCTTTAGCTGCGTCATCACAGGCACTATCTCTTTTACCTTTCATTTTTAAGTTGGGCAAATTGTGGCAATTTCTGAATTTGTCAAACCAACCTCGGCTTCCTTGGAATGTTACATCTTTCTCAGATTCATCAGTATCACACCCTCTTTAAATTTTCGAAAATACATGAAGCCTTTTCATGGATAATCATTTAGCTCATTAGCATCCTTTGTTGATTATTGTCTTCAATCCACATAGCTACTATTTTTTTTCATTTTTTCCATAATGCTGCTTCTTTGGCGAATTAATTTTCAGACACTTAAAGGTGCAGCAGATTCGAATGTGTTTTAATTTCTTCTTCTCTATCACGAATAGTTTGAACGGTACACTTCACAAGTCCCATTTTATTACAAAATTTTAAAAATTTTCTCACCAGTTTCAATACGACATAAAACTTCTAGTTTGGTCTCTAGCGTACAGATTTTCGGCTTCTCTTTTTATTTTTTATCAATATCAATGAATGTTTCGGTGGCTTTTTTTCCTAAAAAAAGAACAAGTATATTTATAAAAACAAAGAATTAATTATATATGTAACGAAAATACAGTCTCTCTAATAAATACATACCAAATATGTTTACAATTTACCAATTAATACGAACAGAAACAAAACCCAACCAGAAAACCAACAAGAATGAACACGTCAAACTAGCGACACCGGAGAAAAATGATGACAAAGGCAAAATGTAGCAGTGCCGCCTAAAGGAAGAAGCTGAAACTAAATAGAGGTTGCTACTGGCCGTATAACGAAATATTGTGGGCCGTGAATCGAAAAAGTGTCATAATTAAAAAAGGCCATTATAGCGAAATGCCGTATATAGCGAGGTATAGGTGTATGGCACTTTTTCGATTTACGGCCCACAATGTTTCGTTATATATATATATATATATATATATATATACAGTCGAACCATCATATATCGAATTTCCCTATATCGAAATTTTCTATATATCGAACTCTTAGCAAATCTCCATGTTCATTACATAGAAAAACTGCTTCTATATATCGAAAAAATCTCTATATACCAAATTTTTTTTCACGACATATTGGGAGATTTTATTCCACTTTAGAATGAAATCTCTCAATTTTTGGCGTTTGAAACAATACGTCGTGGACTTCAATTCGTGGAAAATGTCCCTGATGAAGTTTTTAGTGGACTGAATAAATGCGAACATTTCTTTGATGAACTTTCCGCAAAACTGGCTGTTCAGCAAGATATTCGTAGTTTTTTAAAAGAATGTAACTGTGATCCTTGTAACCACTGTCTGGATTATTGTTTTTTTTTAAAGGTATGTAGTACTCAATAAATCTTTCATATTAATTCATTTTTTAGTTATTAACTTTCATTTAATGTGATTCGCATATAAATTAGAAATGGAGTTTCGTATACGAAAATTAACTTTAATTTTTAATTTTTTAGGAGAATTATGATAAAACTAAAATCTATTCTATATATCGAAATTTCTATATATCGAATTTTTTTCCGGCAATTTGCTACTGCGATATATGGAGGTTCGACTGTATATATATATATATATATATATATATATATATATATATATATATATATATATATATATATATATTATATATATATATATATATATTATATTATATATATATTATATATATATATTTAACTGCCGGGTCTTTCCCTGTGCTGGCAACCGTCTGTTCACGTCATATTCGCAGGTGCGCCCTCTAGTGGTGAGGTGCTTGCTAGATTCTCGCGTTCGGCCTCCTCGATTCCCACAGCGTTCGGCCATCGACGTGTGAGGTCCTCCAAACACTGAAACACTGAAATACACAAACTAAAGAAAAAAAGAAAGACTGGAAAAGATAGGATTGAAACAAAAAGTTAAAATAAAAAGGGATATGTAGAAAAAAAACTTTGGAAAGTATCGATCTCAGGTTGCAACTCTGTCAGACCAGGGTTTTGTGCTATCCGCTGATGTGGGAGTCACTTCTGGTCCTTCATGTGATCCTACTTTAGCTACGTCGTAGCAATCATGTGGCTTTCTCTTGACCACCTTGTAAGGTCCTAAGAATTTGGGTCTTAGCTTCAGACCTCCTGCTAACTGGGTTCTCTTTATCGCTACTAAGTCATTTATGTTGTAGAGTGAAGCCTTTTTCCGACGGAGCTTGAATTGGCGTCGATTCTCCTCTTGTACTTTGAAGATGTTCGCTTTGACCTCTTCGCGAATAGTCTCTTTTTCCTCAATCATGGAGTGCAGGAATTCTTCATCGAGAATTTCTTTGGTTTTTAGGTTCGCCCTGTTGGTGAATCTGCTGACAATGCTGTTGATGGTTCGCTGCATGTCAGAAACGAACTTGAAGCACTTCGCAGTGTCGTCCATTTGTTTATGATCGCATGGTCGTCCATGTTTTGGCTCTGCTAAAGACAATATTCGAGACCATTGGGCCACTGGAATGTTATCTTTCAACACAGCATTCAAACGCAAGTCAGTCTTTCTGGGCTGTTTAATAAGTTGCCCTTCCACTAACTAAAGAACATGATCTTGTAGACAGCTCTCAACGATATGATAACTTCAAGTAATGCACTGTCAATCACTGCTGGACAAACCGGAAGTTCACTCTGAATCTCAAAAGAGAAAGTAGTTCATTTTGGCAGTCTGTCAATTCATTTTCCCTCAGAAACTTCAAACAATTTGGCGGGAAAATTCCCTGCATTTCTAACTGATCGCTGACTACAGCTTGAATTTCAAAGGGTTTGCAGTCTTTGTGAACAGCAAAAGGAAAAGTTGCACTCTCGGCAAAAACTTTGTTTCCAAGACAATCATTCATTAGTATAGTACCCGATGTGGTTTTCTGTGGAAAAGGGGATTTATTTAAAATTATTATCTCACTTCCGGAATCTTTGAGAAATTTTATTTTTTTCCCATCTACGAGAATATCAATAAATTCTAACTCATTTTGTATCATGTTCACGTTTCTTTGCGTTGTTTTAATTCCCGATACCACGAACTGATTTCCAGTCTCGTTAAGGTCAGACTTTTCGTACCGTTTCGGGCAGGTGCGAGCAAAATGAAAGTTTTCTCCTTTTCCCCCACACACACAAAACAAATTCTTTCTGGCTGACTATTCTGATTTCGGTTGCACAGAAAGGAATCATTTTTGATTGGCTGTTTTTCAGAACATGCTGTTTTCGTATCACTAGTATGTAATTTAAAATGGTTTACCTCACATAATGATTTAACACGTGATAAAAAAAATAAGTCACATTCACGACCTAAGTGATTGGAGCTAGACCACGTTTTAAGCTGCATTCAGACTACGCTGACGTGACGTGTTGACACGCGCTGACCGCAACGTTAGCTGACATGGGAAAACGTCAGCGTCAGGCGGTGTGTGCACACTACGCTGACGTGTCGTGTCATGACGAATTCACGTCCGTTGTTGTTTGGTTCCCACAAGGTGCATATCGTTGCGGGTGGACCCTATAAATAATATGGGGGCACCCTCTAAATAGTCGCCGATCGATTTATTGTCGCTGATGAGGCTCCAAATTAAACCAAACCAAACCGAAACCGAACAGCTTCCAACCTCTTTCGCAGAGAGATAGCTTCAATTAATAAATTCCCTCCCCCACACTGGAACTCCCCATGGGGTCCAGGGGATGGAATAACCTTGGTCCTAGAATCGCAAGCCCTCCCCCTTCTACGGATTCTGTGGAAGAGGAATCCGGACATTACAGTCAGATTGAAAGGCGCAACCATCGCCCTGCTTCCGTGTCTCATTCGTTCACTTGAAGACGCTAGCTCGTAATCAAAGCATCAGTTTTGTGCTTGTATTTGTGCTTGCAGTTATTTTGCAAAACTTAACTTTTCCAACCATGGGTCCGAAGAAAGTCAGTTGAAGGACAGTGCTGAGAAGAAGAAGCGGATGATGTGCATTGAGTTGAAAAAAGAAATTATCAAAAAACATGACCAAGGTGTGCGTGTATGCTTAAAGGATCTGGGATTTTCCGAAAGATAAACGAGCAACGGCTTAATCTTGCAGTCACCGCTCGCGTTGGCGCACAGTGCGAGGGTTAACCTATGCTTCATGGGTTTGTAGTCTGGAATCCTATTCTCCTCTACCGTAAGGTAAATGTTGTACATTACACTTAATAAAACAAGTTTATTGCAGTACATTCTATTGCATTGCATTTTTATACAATATTCGTCATTTATAAGCACATTTATCTTATTTAAAAACATATAACAAAAAAATACGGTGTTTTGGGGGAGCCCGGAACGAATTAATGGCATTTCCATTCATTTCAATGGCGAAAATTGATTCGAGATACGAGTAATTCGAGTTACGAGCTCCGTCATGGAACGAATTAAACTCGTAAGTCGAGGTACCACTGTATATATATATATATATATATATATATAAAACACTGTATATATATATAAAAAACAGTTCCGTAACTCATTGCTCCCCAACCTTTTAATCGCCGCGGACCGGTCAACGTTTGATAATTTTACCGCGGCCCACTAAGGGGGGGGGGGGGGGGGAATATGACTGCAATTTTAATTCATAATCTTGAAATGTTTATTAAACAATAAACTAATTTAAAATAGTTACAAGATTTCTTTTGTTACGAAGGTATAAATTAGCACAAACCCGAAAAAAGTCGCACTAACACGAGAAATACACCACAGTAAATAAAATGGAAATAATTTAATGTTCATACAACGCACAGACCAAACCGCTGGACCTAAAGGGCTGAAATTTTGCATGGCTATTCTTCTTATGGTGTAGGGGTGCACTAAGAAAGATTTTTCAAAAATTCTTCTTAGATTTTTTAAATTAAATTTTTAAGCTGTTTTAGTAACTTTTTTTAAGTTTGCATTTAAAATAATAATTTGAGGGTTATAAAATTTATATCACGAGAAAGATCATAAAAATTCCTTTAAAATGAAATCCTTTTCGAATCTTTACCTCCATTTTCTGATTTTTGATGAATTTTTAAAGATTAATTTTTAGAATTTTAATTTATTAAATGCTGATCACGTGATTTCTTTTTCTGGTACTTTAAATAAATTTATCGTCACGTGCATAACAACTAAATAGACAAAAAAAAATTTCTTGCTAATGCGGCAGACGATTGGACATTATTTTGTCTATAAAAATATCCCTTACGATTTTTTTATAAATATATATTTTTTTTTCTACATCAATTGTATGTATTGATCGTCGTATTTATTATAAATAAATATATATATAAATATATATATATATATATATATATATATATATATATATTCTGGCATTAATTGCATACAATGACTATTGTATTTAATTTGAATGTGCTCCGTAGTGAAGTGTGGGTTTTCAGCTAGTATATATATACATACATACATATATATATATATATATATATATATATATATATATATATATATATATATATATATGTATGTATGTATGTATGTATATACAGATGGTTATCAAAATAATGGAAATACTAAGAAATATCATGAAAACTGTTAACCTTTATAGTCGTGATCCGACAAATCATTGTCATGTAGAAGGAATTATAATTGTAGAGTCAACTCTTATTTCAAGAGGTTTATTAACATATTAAAATCTTGGTTAAATACGTTATTTACAAAGTTTCGTTCCGACGAACGTTAAAAATACTCGTGAGAGCTGGGGCTCATTCTTTCAAAGTCCGACGAGCTCCCCGTCTCCTGTAAGCGTGTTGACCCTTCCACAGTCCGAATCCATTCATCTCGTTCGTTACTCGCGTCTGTCTTTTATGCCTCCTCCTCTCTTTCTCGAACGACAATCGGCCTTTTTTATCCGCGATACGAAGACCACCTATTGTCGGTTTCATTGTCCACCGTTCCTACCTTAGGTGACGTGCGCCGCTGTGTTTCCTTAATCATTCTAAATGAGTTCGCTACCTCCTATTGTCAAGGGTTTCCAAAGGTGTATGGCTCTCAACACCTGTTTGCGCTACTTTTGATGCTTATTGAAGACGCTATTACACACGTTCATCAATTCCACTTAGGAATGGGAGACGAGAGTCTGACATACGCCCCTTCCTTTAGAAGTGAAAACAGTCCCTTGAGACGTTTTCACGTTTGAACAACAGTCCCTGTTGATCAGAGGATAATGAAGCACACCCATGGGGTAATAACTGTGCTTTTTAACTTGTGACGGAGGCGCTTTGTAGCTACAACAATAACACATTTTTACAAGTAAATGATTCCATGTTTTCATCTGCATATGAGATAGCCACAACATTTACCGGTAACAAAAATTACTTTTCACACTTAGCCTTGACACAAAATTAATATTATAATTCTTGCTCATTTCTTTACTTTAAACCAAACACCAACAAATTATTTGACTACAAATCACTTATCTTCAATGCAAGAATTTCTAAGATAATTACACTTTTGATTCCTTTTTTTTTTCAACTCTTTAGGAATTTCCTAGTTAAATCTTAACCAGTTAAACTTACATATTTTAATGAAACTTCCCCAAATCTCTAGGGAATACTTAACATTAATTTAGTTCTTCACTTAAAAAAATATATAAACCAAGTGTTCATACAACAAACAACAAAAAAAAAATAAATATCACATAACTTATATACTTAAATTCATCATACCATTATATTTACAAAATTAATCCGTTTTTCTTAGGATTCAACCTTAGTTATCAATGCAATTACCAA
Source organism: Dolomedes plantarius (assembly GCA_907164885.2). NCBI lineage: Eukaryota > Metazoa > Arthropoda > Arachnida > Araneae > Dolomedidae > Dolomedes > Dolomedes plantarius. The sequence goes on from OU015503.1 coordinate 53,810,008, forward strand.
AATACACATTTAATTAAATTTTCAATGAATTCTTCGAGAGCAACTTAAATCAATTTTAGAACATTTATAAAATACACATTTACATGAGTTTCCCGGAATTCTTTGGGAATTACTTAAATTTGTGATTCTCTCTGCGATTTTTACGGGACCTTAAATAAATACGAATGGGTTTTTGGCTTTATTATTTCACTATCTCTCATTGACTCCTTTGTGGTGAATTTGTGATCTAGTGTCGGTTCAAAATCACCCTTTTCTGTGGAAGTGTTTTCTTCCATACTTTGCGTCTGTTTCCTACCCGTATCGCTAGAGCTTCCCTGGGCATTTAATTCTTCGTTTCGTGTTTCCCTTTGATTATTTCCATTCTCATTATTAGTTTCCTCTAACCCTTTATTCCTTAACCTATCAATTTGATCTTTCCTCTCTATCAATTTGATCTTTTCCGTTGAAACTCTAATTTCTCGTACCTCATCCAAATTCTCATTGAGACTTAATTCCCCATCCAGAATTTTATCCATTTCTCTCACCTCATCTAACTTCTCACTGAGACTTAATTCCCCATCCAAAATTTTATCAATTTCTCTCACCTCATCTAACTTCTCACTGAGACTTACTTCCACATCCAAAATTTTATCAATTTCTCTCACCTCATCTAACTTCTCACTGAGACTTAATTCCCCATCCAAAATTTTATCAATTTCTCTCACCTCATCTAAATTCTCATTGAGACTTAATTCCCCATCCAAAATTTTATCAATTTCTCGCACCTTATCTAAATTCTCATTGAGACTTAATTCCCCATCCAAAAGTTTATCAATTTCTCGCACCTCATCTACATTCTCATTGGGACTTAATTCATTACCTCCTCCCTTATAGTTCATCTCCTCACCTGTGTCTCTTGCGCTTTCAAATCTATTCGGGGAACTAGCCATCTCCTCCTCTGTATCCCTTACAATTTCGAACATATTAGAAGGAATAATCAACTCCTCCTCTAATATCTGATCTATACTGTTACTCAAATGCCTTTGATAACATGCTACCCCTTCCAGGACCTCCTTTCCTTGAGTAATTACATCTCTCACTTCCCTTTCCTGTTGGGTTTCAATTTTATTCTCAGGTTGAATAATTTCGCCTCTGTTAAATTCCATCTCAAATTTATCTCCCCTCTGATCCCCTCTATTTCTGAGATTTTGAACTCTTTTGGGGCACTGATATTTCAAATGGTCTTTACTATTACAGACAAAACATCTTTTATCCTCCTTTTCCCGGTCAATTTTGGCACATACCTTATCTGTGTTAACTAGTGGTTCAAGAATAACCCTTTTTTCCTCTTTCAACACTCCTTCGAAATTATTATTAACCCTTCCAATACTTTCTCTGACCCTAAAACTTGAAAGTCTTTTAGCTGCCCTCATCCTCAATTCTTCAACTTCTAATTCTTTCAATTTTAACATCATTTCTCTTTGTTTATATCTTTCCTGTCTATTTATCTCCTGTTTTTCTATTTCCCATTGTTTGTTTGTCTCCTCCCATTGTCTATCTCTCTCCTGTTTTCCAATTTCCCATTGTTTGTTTGTCTCCTCCCATTGTCTATCTCTCTCCTGTTTTTCAATTTCCCACTCCTGTTTTTCAATTTCCCACTGTCTTTTTGTCTCCTCCCATTGTCTATCTTTCTCTTGTTCTCTTTCCACTCTCTCATTAATTATGGCAAATAACCGTTCCTTAGCGGACTCTTCCTCATATTTCTCACTTCCTAATATCATTTCCTTAAGATCAGTGTATGTCCTGTTCTCCGAAGACGGACAAATCCCTGTTAACTCTGTAGCTAACAAAATTAAATCGGCTTTCCGCCCCTTCCCTATGAATGCCATTTTTAGCTTATACCACTTAATCACAAATGCAGCAAACAAGTACAAATTCACTTTTACACCTATAACAAAATTTAACCAACTATACTTATCTTGAACTATTTACCTCCACAATTATGATAATTCTAAGAGCATTTAACTACTACAATTATAAATCACTTCCACTAATAACTAGTACGAACACTTGTACACATTTCCCGTTATACAAAATAACACTTTTTCACTTTTAAATTATTATTCCATTTACTAAAATTCAATAACTCAACAAATTACTTCCATCATTATACACATGAATCAACACTTCAAAACTTATCAAAAATAATTCGATTCCTTCAACTAATTACTACCGCTATCTCATACACAGGGAGAAAAGATAGAATCACTTACCCCTTTTTCACCTCGATGAAAAACTGTCACTCTAATCTTTCTCCGTTGCCGCACTTTGATCACAGTTCAAGAGAGTTCAGTATATAACCACGTCGTTGATGCACACTTTACTCCGACCTTGAATTTCTCCTGTTTCTTGACCAGTTGCCGAGTAAATATCTGTCGCTGAAGTCGTACCCAGTAGACTCGTTCGGAATCCAACTTCTCTTGAAACTGCGTCTCCTTGAAGATCTATCACCACTCTCGTACTCTAGATCATCTTTTTCTGATACCTTCCGTATCGCTGGGGTCCTCCCACGTTCTTTAATTCGACTACGCCAATGTTAACCTTTATAGTCGTGATCCGACAAATCATTGTCATGTAGAAGGAATTATAATTGTAGAGTCAACTCTTATTTCAAGAGGTTTATTAACATATTAAAATCTTGGTTAAATACGTTATTTACAAAGTTTCGTTCCGACGAACGTTAAAAATACTCGTGAGAGCTGGGGCTCATTCTTTCAAAGTCCGACGAGCTCCCCGTCTCCTGTAAGCGTGTTGACCCTTCCACAGTCCGAATCCATTCATCTCGTTCGTTACTCGCGTCTGTCTTTTATGCCTCCTCCTCTCTTTCTCGAACGACAATCGGCCTTTTTTATCCGCGATACGAAGACCACCTATTGTCGGTTTCATTGTCCACCGTTCCTACCTTAGGTGACGTGCGCCGCTGTGTTTCCTTAATCATTCTAAATGAGTTCGCTACCTCCTATTGTCAAGGGTTTCCAAAGGTGTATGGCTCTCAACACCTGTTTGCGCTACTTTTGATGCTTATTGAAGACGCTATTACACACGTTCATCAATTCCACTTAGGAATGGGAGACGAGAGTCTGACAAAAACCTTTATTAATACGGCGCAGGATCACCTTTGTAATGTAATACCATCTGATTCACCTTGGAATTGGATTATACAAGTCATGAGTAATGGTTAAGATATACCATTCTTCAGGGGAAAATAATGAAAGTTCCTGTAGAGATGCTGTGGTGGATATCGATACCTGGCTCTATCCGCTTATACAGTTCACTTTGGTTGGATGATATATAGTCGGGGGGATTGTACAGGGTAAGATAAGATATTTGACTTCTTTTTCATGATCTTCAAACCAATACTTGATAGATTTAGCTGTATGTATAGGAGGATTATCATCCTGGAGAACGCCATGTCCTGCAAGAAACAATGTTTTCACCATAGGATGGACTAGTGAGCTAAAATTTTGAAATAGTCCTTCCCATTCAAGCTCCTTTTTAGAGTTACAATAGGGCCTGAAGAAACCCATGAAATGCCAATCCAAACCCTGATAGATCTACCTCCATGATTGACAGTTGAGATGAGACAGCTAGAATCTTAAGATTTTGTAGGTGTTCTCAAGACATACTCGTGTCCTGTTGCGAGGAACAATGTGAACAATGATTCGTCGGGCCAAATGCCTTTTTTCGACATATTACTCGACCAATATTTGCGCTCGTGGCACCATTGTGGACGGTATTTTGTATTGGCATCTATTACAAGTGGCTTGGAAATAGCTACTCTTCCGTAAATGCTTTGTTTGTGAAGTTCCCTTCTACCGCTAGTGGTTAATACCGGAACATGCAGATGCAGATTGAGCTCTTCGGTCATTTTGGTTGCAATTGTTTTCATTGTTCATGTCACAATCAGCTTCAATATCTCGTCCGTCTCTTTCACTCAGCTCTCCCTTTCGTCCACTATTCTGTTTGGTAAAAAGGATGTTTTTCCGTGCACTCTGTATGCTATCATGACTTTTGATACCCTAGCTCGAAAAACACCCACTAGCCTGGGGGTTGCAGTAACACATACTCCAATTTAAACGAGCTCCTACAATTTGCCCTTTTTGCAAGGTCTGCAAGATTTGACATTTTACGATGCTCCCCCCAAAAGCACGATGCTCTTAGCTTCATTACTGCTGCCTGATAGTAGAATAATAGATACACTAGATCAGGGGTGAGCAGACTTTTCCAGGGTACGGGTCTACTTCTAATTTTTTCAAGGTGTTGCGGTCCACCCAGTGACGTAAGTGTGGTGAGCTAAAAAAACGGTCTACAATATTTATTATAACTTAATAATAAATACGGAATATGTACTTACCTACATAACTACAAGAAAAAAAAACTTACTCTTTTAAAACCGCGTTTAAAGCAAATCGCGTCGGTGTTCCATAAATATGTTTCTTTTAGTATGCACTTCTTAGGTCTTAGTAAAGGCGGTCACCCCAAAATGTCTTGGTGGTCCACCGGTCGATCGCGATCGACTTACTGCCCACTCCTGCACTAGATTATATAAAAAAAATACCTGTGGCTAGACTTAAGGAATACGAAGCACATTCAGAATCACCACTAATATCGATAGGTGTTTCCATTATTTTGATAACCACCTGATATGTATACTAGCTGAAAACCCCTACTTCGCTACGGAGTACATTCAAATTAAATACAATGGTCAGTGTATGCAATTAATGCCAAAAATATGTATAAATATATTTATAATAAATACAACGATCAATGTATGCAGTTGATGTAAAGAAAACGAAAAAAAATATATTTATAAAAAAATCGTAACGGATATTTTTATAGACAAAATAATGAAGAAGAAAATATTCAAATTATATCTAATAGAGCATATTGAAGAACATAGTACAGTTTGAGGAAAATTTCTTTTACTGTATTTTAATATTTTTTTTGGATAATGCCCAATCGTCTGCAGCATTACCAAGAAAAAAAAAAATTTTTTTTGTCTATTTCGTTGTTATGCACGTGACGCAAAACTAGTTTAAAGTATCTCAAAAAGGAAAGTAACCACTTTATCAGCATTTAATAAATTAAATTCTAAAAAATAATCTTTAAAAATTCATCAAAAATCAGAAAATGGGGGTAAAAATTCGAAAAAGATTTCATTTTGAAGGAATTTTTGTGATCTTTCTCGTGATATAAATTTTATAACCCTCGGATTATTATTTTAAATGCAAACTTTAAAGAATGTTACAAAAAAGCTTAAAAAATTTAATCTTAAAAAATCTAAGAAGAATATTTCAAAAATCTCTCTTAGTGCACCCCTACACTATAAGAAAAATCGCCATACAAAATTTCAGCTCTTTAGGTCTAGTGGTTTGGTCCTTACGTTACATGTCAGTCAGTCAGTCTGTCAGTTACGGAACTATTTTATATAGAGAGATAACGTTAAAAAATTACAGCTTGAAATACATCGTAGAATTTTAGACCTGGGGCCGATGTGGTTCAATTTTAATAGAACACTACAAAATCTATATATTCAAGTTGCCAAGCCGACTTCCTGGGCAGTCCGTGAGAGAAAACTACTGCATGAATTTACCTCATTTTGGTCTTAAACGAAAGATTGTAATCTGTAGATTTCTCAAATTTGGTTTTTGTAACCGCAGTCTCTATTAATTAGCGCTAATTTACAATTAAAAATTGATTTCTGCGCATGCTCAGTGGCGTTTTTATATCTAGCTTTAGAAACTCGCTGTTTCTGCGCATGCTCAGTGACATGTTGTAATGATAAATACGTTTATTCCGAGGAGTCTCTCTAGAACTCTGTCATTTTTATTTTTATGATAATTACGTTTGTGAAACATAAGATTAAACCTGATGGAATTGTTTATTTCGCGCTGCTTAGCTAGCGATAATTTACAATTAAAAATAATTGCTTTCTGCGCATGCTCAATGACATTTTTAAATCTGCTTTTAGATACTCACTAAGCACGAGGCCGCTTAAACACATTAATTTGTTTCTGCGCATTATTATGATTTTCAACATTTGGCAATGATGTGTTGAGTATAATTTGTAGTATTAGTACATTTATTTACTATCTAGCCGTCATGTTTTGACCGGTACCAACTAGTCATATTTTAAAACAAAACTTTTATTACGCCATTCTATGAGAGAGACTTGAGTTTGACCCTCCACGAGGGATTCCAAGACATATCTGGAGTGTGTAAATGTAAAAAGACAATTAATTATACGTCACGTAACTCCCCCGGCACTCTTGAAATGAACCATCCTTGCTGTTAGGAATGCGACTGCTCATCAATTTTCGTACTCCTTAAGACCACAGAAGGGCATTTCTCTGCTGTCTAAAACTGCAAAGCTAGTTTCTTAAGGTTATTTATTTTTAGCCGTGGCTGGGAACGCACCTGACGGTAGACATAAAAATTACTGAAAGTTTAACAGGGATTAGTAAAATTAGAAATCAATCGATTAAATTAACCCTTACGTCGGCTCATCTGTCTTTATACTGTTCCCCAGCTCATCGGTCTCACAGACCGCCACGCTATAAAATTACGATATTTTCCTATTTTTATAAGTTTTTCGCAGTTATAAGTCATCAATGCAAAACTACTGCTAGGAATGCGCCATCGATGACGATGTTTTCAAAATATCGATGTTTTGATAAAAACATCGATATTTTAAACATCGATTTATTGAAGCCGATGTTTTTTTAACATCGATGTTTTGTGCTCGATGTTTTACGTTGTCTCGATGTTTTTTTTTAATGAAAAAGTACCATAATAAAAAAAAAATTAACCACGTAGCATAATTTTCCCACTCAGTAAATGTAAGTCTGAATTCTGAAAAGGACGAATACAAAAGGGCAAACAGACAGACCTTAGCAAACAGACAAATGGTAATTGACAACCAATGAACCGATCAGAGCGCTTGGAATGTTCCTGACACTCCAGAACATTCCATGATGTTTTATTTTACAAATAGTATACACACGAGAGCAACCGTTTAAGTTTTTGTTTTGTTCTGGTTTTATATAAGTTGACGTTAATGTTATTAGTAAGATGCCTCCCAAAAGTACCGTTTGGAAATATTTTTGCAAAACCTCTGACAAATTTGCGAAATGCAATATTTGCCTTAAGCCCCTCAAAACTTCTGGCAATACTACGAATTTATCTGGACATTTGAAGGCAAAACATGGCGAAATTCGCAACGAGAATTTTGAAGTCATCAATGTAGTCATCAATGTAGCATCAATGTAGAGATCACTAAACCAGTTTCAAAAAATAGATGTTCTAAAACATCGATGTTTAAAAACATCGATGGTTTTTGGGCGATGTTTAATTAGCATCGATGTTTTAATAGTGAATATCGATGTTTCAAAACATCGATGTTTTGTTATCGATGTCGCATCCCTAACTACTGCCACCTCTCATTCTTGAAAAGGGTAAATAAAAAATAGATTGTTCAACGAAAATTTCAGAATCCGATTCCTCAATCTGTGATAATGCGAGAGAGACAAAATGTATGGTTCGTTGTGAAACAGGAGGAATTCTTCCAGCCATGCTAGCTTCAACAATAAAACAAAGATCTTGGAAATAGAATGCGTGCAGACTGACAGATAATTAGTTCAGTTCAAGGCTTATCGGCCATACAGACCGGCAAAAATTTAAATCAGTTCAAGGCTCATCGGTCCAAAAGACCGACTAGGTTTTACAAAGATTAAATTTACCGACAAAATACGAGCGGGCGAAAATCTCCGATGTGTTGTACTTGAAGGTCAGGACCCGACTGAAGAACTCACAAATCCTCAACAGTCGGATCACTCCCACCACCACCACCCCACTCTTCAGAACAGGTACAATAGACCGATGAGCCGACGTAAGGGTAAATTTAGGAAATGAGTTTTATAACGTTAGGGACTGAGGAATATTTTGTGGCATAACATATATGCATGTATGTATGTATGTATTTCTTCTTTTTAATTTTACTGAAACTGCACAAAAATAGGCAAACTCGCCGAGATCCATTTTTAATATTACTGATATATTTCATACCTATTTCACATCTATGCGTCCAATTTTAAGCTGGATGTGCGCGCGAAGTATAGGTATACAACTTTGGTGGTATGCTTGATTAGAGTGTAGATAATTTGCTGCTGTATTACAGCTGAGAATAAATAGAGAAAAAGCTCAGGTCATCATAGTTAGCAACGCTTTTATTATCAATTCGGGAATAAATTAAAGTGAGTAAAGTAAAGCATAGTTCATTCTGATACCACAGTAAGGTTTATAATTGCACATGTGAGTTCCTAAAAGTGGCATACCTCCTTTGGTTCGCACCATATTCATAGTGATTTCCATTTATAAAAGAGGCAGCAGCTTTCATGTTGATGTTGACGTAAACACAGGCAGAAAAATCTGCACACTGCTAGTGTTCTTGATTCTGAAATTTGACCGAATCAAAGAGTAAGAAATATCCTAACAATTTTTAATCCATTAATTAATTCTTCCATGTGACCCTTCTGAGATTTAAAATTTCATTTTTCGCATCTTTGTGAACCTATAATAAAAACAGATTGTGACCTAGGAGATATATTTTCCGTAGCCATGGGTACAATTGAAGAACGCTATCCAACTAGCGAACGGTTAAACACGTTTATACAGATGGCTCCAAGTTTAACAACGAGTGTAGAGTCGGGTATGGTACATACAGCTCCCCATTTCCTCTTTATCTGTCACTAGAGTATCGTGACACAGCCTTCGATGGAGAAGTCGAGGCCAATCAGATAGCCCTTGTCCTTTAAAAACATAGACTTTCGAAATTTTCCCGTGTTGTAATTCTCTCAGATTCTTCCGCTGCCATTCAGTCTACTACGATTCAAAATCAACCTGTTTCAATGCTTAAAAGAACAAGAGGGCGGAAAAGTAATCAAATTTATGACTGATTCTCAAAAAAGTTTTATCCTGCAATGGATACTGTCGTGTCTGCCGCGTCAACTCCTGTTGTTTTGTCCCTGTACTTTCCTCTCAAGAAAGCAGGGGGGTAGGGCAATGACTCCGGCTTGATAAGGGATTCGTGTGGTGTTCGGAGACGAGGTCCCGAGCAGAAGTCAGGGGGACGTCGGAGATACTGCTTGTGCCCACGCGAGAGAAGGCGTGTGGTTTTTTTTTTTAGTTTGCGGTTGTTGGCTCTAGAGAGGGCCGGGCAGACGAATACAGTGCGGGGGTGTATTGAGACCCCGAAGACGCACTAGGCCTTTGTTAGGTAACAGTCGTTGGGACATGACTGAAGTAGTTAATTATTTGTATAATACTGTAAAATAAGTTTATAGATAGTTGTGTTTGTGCTTGCGAAAGAAAATAAAACTTTGAGTATTCACTGGTGTGGTACTGAACTTAATGCTGTGAAAATTTACTTGTGTACCATTACGAAACGAACCAAAAGCGAACCCGTAGAAGTGAAGAGGGTTCGACAGATACCATCCCATTAAGGCATACCACGAAACGAGCCAGCGGACTCTTTAGTAAAGACAGGAACTTCAATATACCTCTGTGCTCCCAGTAAAATTCCATATAAAACTGCATGTAAGATTATAAAGCCGGAAATAAAAGAGTTTTATCTCTGGAATCTTAGGTCTGGAACAAGACCTTGAATGGTCTTCCCGCTAGCCCAGGTGAAATTGCAGTGGCTGCTTTAAGGTTTGCAACCAAACACAACTGCCTGGCTGTACTTTTAAAACAGAATAGCGTCTTTTTCTATCCTATATGTCCTCTTGGTAATTTGGACAACATAGATGGTAAGCACATCGTGTCCTGCTCTGCCGTAAGGCTGCTGTGTACTAACCCTATTGGATTCGCTCAGCTCAGTGTTAACCTACGGAGAAAATGTGTCTACTATTGACAGCTCCATAAATGCCGATAACCCAATAAAAATGGTATTTTCAGATAGACTGAACTTTTTTGAACTTTGCAACAGGATTCAATTTATAAATTTCGTCTACCAGAGGAATTGATGAGCGTTTAAAACACATTATACCAGATATTTTTTTCCCCGAATAATTTAAACTTAAAACTATTTTTTGTAATTCTTATTTTTAAAAAAAGAGAAAAGTCCCAAGGTATAAAATTTCTTTCTCTATTACGGAGTACAATTTGTAAAAAAAAATCTTTTTCATCCAAGTCGGCAATCCTTGGACACATTTTCTCCATAAGTTAACATTGAGGTGAGTGAATCCAATAGGGTTAGTACACAGCCTTAAACTGGGCGTTCTCTAAACGGGAGGCTCATGATCACTTGAGAATTTTATCTTGGTTATTTTTCTTGTTTATGTATTCCCTATATTTTGCACTTATACAACTTTTAGTTATGTAATTGAAAACCGACAGTGTGCGGCTCGCCTTATAGCGCATGTGTTTAATTTTATTTTTTGACAAAGTCGATCTTAATTGTATTGCAAACATTGCACTATAATACTCTGGATGGTAGAATTTTCCGGAAATCTTATGTTTGTTTTCTACCCTAGGAACATATTGCAATGAGATTATAACAAATCAGAGGTATTTGAATAGGTTTTGAAATAAACTGGAAAATTTTGTGCACAAAAACATATGCTTCTGGTTTAAAACATTTTTCGCAGTCATAGGATGGGCCTGTTATCTATGAACATAAATAATCATGCAAAAAGTTGAATTTATTTCATTGATGTGAAAGTAAATTCCCAAAGACACGCTTAATAAAAGAATAACTGAAACGAGTTAACCTACAGAAGAAATTCATATAAAAAATTTTCAGAAACATTTCGTCACATTAGAGCAGAGTTTCCCAAAGTGTGTTACATGGAACCCTGGGGTTCCACACAAAAATTTAGAGGTTCCACAAGACAATCTGACACTCTATTTACTTTCATATTTTTGTTTTTATAATCACCATTATTTATTTTTATGAATAATTTTTCAATGATTTTTTGTTTAATTCAATATAATCTAACTATTAAAACAGTGTTCGTTTCATTCAATATCACATTAAATTTAGGGGAGAAAGGGGTCTATTTATTAAAAAAAAAATGCAGAGAGTTCCGTGAAACTTGAAAAATCTTCTGAGGGTTCCACGATCAAAAAAGTTTGGGAAATACTGCATTAGAGAGTTTCATGAATCATCAGTTTACGAAAGGAATTTTGTAACGGCCCGAGTTTGAATATTTCGTGGTGCAGCCAATGCCTGTCGCTTATTATACCACGTGACTTTTTTCTTTTCTTTCTCCCACACAACGGAAGTTCTGTCGAGCGGTTATGAACCCATAGTGAAGTCGTTATGCTTTGTGTTGTTTGTTGAAAATCTTTTGTATCGCTGTAGTGTAGTAATTGATCTCGAAGAATCAACAGGTAATGTATTCAATTTGTTAGTAGTTAATATGCTGTTGTACAGTGATGTGTGCGTATTAAAGGATATGTTTCCTGTTTCCTGTTCCTGATGAATCTTTTACAGTGCTGAGTTCTTATTTCAAGCAAGGAAATTTACGACGGATGCAATTTTATTTAAAATTACGTAAGAGGTAAAAAAAAATTATTGCACTGTAATGCTAAAATATAATACTAATTTCATAAAACTATTTTCTTGAGTTCTAAATTTCACCAAACGATACTTTTTATTAGGACACGAATTTCCACTCAAAATTGGGCCATTCACATTACCTTCTCATATTATTTTGTTGATATTCGAACTTATTTTTTATTTACGGGTCCAACAGGCAAATTAATATTTATGTACGTTCCTTTCTTGATTATTTTTTTTTTACTTCAACCATGTATTAATATCGCTTATTATACCACGTGACCTTTTTTTCTTTCTCCCACAAACCGGAAGCTCTGTCGAGCCGTTATGAACCCATTAATGAAGTCGTTATGTTTTGTGTTGTTCGTTGAATACACACACACCAATATATATATACAGAGGCTGTTCGCACATTTTTTAGACGATTTTGGTAAGCGGTAATAAAAAATCGTCTGCTGCAAAAGAAATAATTGCAATTGTACTATGTTTTTAAAAGTCAAAATTATCGTCTGCGGCTTGAAAGTTTTGTTTTTATTCAAAATGGCGTTTTTAACAAAGCAGTGGTTCGAAGGCTACATTTATGCTCTTTCCGAAGAGAAATATGCATACTCCGTTATCCAAAAACGATGTGAGAGACATGGTTTTGTGATATCTAAAGGGTCGAACCCCTCAAAACGGCTATTTCCTTTCGGAACCATTACTGGCCGCCATATATAAAGAAGTTCTACTATATGGCGAAACAAATACAAACACACACACATACATATATATATATATATGTCAGTGTTATAAATTTTTTAAGTCAGTATTATTATTTAATTGCAAGATTGCTACACTTAAGCTACTCTTAATTTTATTTATAACTTGTAGATCCCTATAGCTCTATTCTTTTTTCTTTTTAATTGATTCGAGGTAAAAATTATCTACCTTTTATCCTTCCGTAAATTGTGAAATTTATGGCATGCTGTATTAATACACCCTAAAGCTTAATTTATTTTAAAGTTGTAGGGGATAGCGAAAAATGTTTAAATTATTTTAGATCATTTGCAATTATCAACTAAATATTCAATGGCATAAAATATCTACGATTATCTGGAATAAAACACCTTGAAACTGTAGAGAGATAAAAGATAATTCATTAACTTAAAAAGGATATACCGTATGTCGCGAACTATAGGACGCACCTTAAATTTATGGGAGGACTTTTAGAAAGAAATATTTTGTATTTTGTTAAGTATATAAAGATATTTTCAATTTCTTACTTAATAAAGGTAAAAAATATATATATATAACAAATATAATACGCAATGTATGTATATATATATATATATATACACACAGAGGCTGTTCGCACATTTTTTAGACGATTTTGGTAAGCTGTAATAAAAAATCGTTTGCTGCAAAAGAAATAATTGCAATTGTACTATGTTTTTAAAAGTCAAAATTATCGTCTGCGGCTTGAAAGTTTTGTTTTTATTCAAAATGGCGTTTTTAACAAAGCAGTGGTTCGAAGGCTACATTTATGCTCTTTCCGAAGAGAAATATGCATACTCCGTTATCCAAAAACGATGTGAGAGTCATGGTTTTGTGATATCTAAAGCGTCGATAGATAATATCGTCAACAAGAAAGGAAAAAAATGTCAAATTGGAGCCTCAAGTGGGACAAAAATTCCAAACAAGTATCCAAGGAAAAAACGGACATCTTCGACTATTGCAAAGGTACGTTGTTTAATGTTAAAAGAAAATCCCCCTAGTCAAAGGACAGTTGCAAAATCATTAAAATGCTCGGCGTCCACTGTAAACAAAATGATAAACGTTGATTTAAATCTTAAGAAAGCGAAAATACGCCATGTGCATCGTCTTCTTCCAAATCATATCGGTGAACGCAGGACACGCTGCAGAATTCTATACGAGAAACACTTATCCAAAGAAAATTGGAAAACAATTGTCACAATAGATGAATCATGGGTGTATTTAAATGATTGCAACAAAAAAAGAGCCATTTATTATCATAAAAGGGGAGAAAAAAATTTAAGTACATGGTTCAAAGAATCGAAAGTTTTTCTAAGGGATTCATGATTGTTGCTGGCTTTTCTTATAATGGCAAGTTAAAAATAATGAGAGTGGAAAAAAATGTCAAGATTAACTCCAAATATTATCAGGAACATATTTTATCGCCAATTTTTCTGAATGAAATACCATCGCTTTACCCACAGTGCCATCAATCTGTGAGACTCCATCAGGACAAAGCTAGCAGTCACACATCAAAATCCACTGTAAATTTCCTAAAAGAAATGGAACAAAAAACTGGTATCAAGGCCATACCATTCACTGATATCCCTACTAAATCTCCTGATATATCAGCTATGAATTTTTGTGCTTTCGGACTTTTATAATCTGCATTATCCAAACGTCGTCCCAAAACCCTTACAGGACTCTGGAAAGCTGTTCAGGAGGAATGGGATAGAATATCTCTTCTGACACTTCAAAAGGCATTATTATCCTGGAAATTGCGGTGTCGAAAGATAGTTCAGAATAAGAGATGTCAAATAGAACATTTAAAACACAAGAATTTTATGTAATTTAGTTTTGTGGATACAATATACATGGTCTAAAAAATGTGTGAACAGCCTCTATAAATATTTGACTTTTTATTTAAAATAAACGGCTTTAAATACGGAATAATATTTATTCATATAAAAACACAAATATAGATAGTTACATCAATGGGAGCATTGGCTTTGCATGCCTTTTGAAAGTTTGATTAAATCTCGCTTATAACTTGTTGTTTTAAGTTTCAAGCACGACTCTAGATTTTTATTTGTTAGTTGACTTCTAACTTTACTTTTTATTACATTCATGCAAGAGAACGCTTGCTCCCACGAATATGTCGACCCGAAGATCGTCAGTACTCCATATGCCAACTTCTTCACCTCACTGTAGCGTTCTGGAAGACTATTCCATGCGCCGAATATGAGAGCCTCAACTCGCGGAATTTCTTTTAGAGCTGTCCACTTGTGCTGAGCGATGTACATGCATTTCTGGACCTCCAACTCTTCCAACTTGCTCTTGAGTTCTGTGAACTTTCCACTCCACAAGTCTTTGGTTTTCAAATCTAACTTGCTCTTGAGTTCTGTGAACTTTCCGCTCCACAAGTCTTTGTTTTTCAAATCTAGCAATTGCATTTGAAGCGATCCAGCATCAATTCCAAATGGCTCAATGTTGATCTCATTTGTATTTCTGTTCAGAGGATTTACTATGAACGCGAGAGTACTTTTGTTTGTTTTGAATTGCTTGAATCTCTCAGCGAATCCATCCTTCATGTTTTTTAAAGCTATGGTGAAGTAATTCGTGTCAATAGTTGCATTGGTCTCATCGTGATATTGCTTCAGTATTAAAATGAAGTAATTTACCGCTCTCCATGTCTTCAACAAAAAGAAGTAATTTTTTTTCGAATCAAACTACTTCTTCAAGTTAGGCGTAGGCTGGGTTGCCCTTTCCTTGCAGTTTTAGATTTAGTTCAGTGGCGCACCCAGGATTTTTTCTTGGGGGGGGGGGCGAGATGAATGGATAAAAATATTTATAATGCATGAGGGGGGGCGAGATGACGAATAAAAATATGTATAATGCAAAATCAATATTTCTACTTCTTTGGGGGTGGCCTCCCCCCCCCCTGGGTGCGCCATTGATTTAGTTAATTTAGTTTCATTGTGGTATCTACCATCAAGTTGAATTTTTGCAGCCATTTGTCTTCTTCCAACTCGGGATGGTCAATGTTTTTTTCATTGAGGAATGTTTTTATTTCACTCAAGCACAAAATAAAACGTTGCAATACGTTACCTCTGGAAAGCCATCGCATTTTATCGTGCAGAAGTAGGTCAGAAAACTGGCCATCTATTTCTTCAAGGAAATCTTTAAACTGGCGATGGTAGAATGCTTATGCAAAGATGCTGTTAATAATCTTAATTACCAACTTCATGACCTCAACTATTTCTGCCGGAAATGTTTAGGCACAAAGCGCTTCTTGATGAATCATGCAGTGAAACGTTAGAATTTCGTGGTTTATTTTTTTCTGAAGAATTGATGTTACCCCTCTATGTATTCCTGTCATACTTCTGGCTCCATCAGTTGCTATAGAAACTATTTTATTTACATCGATTCCATTGTCTTCCAGGCATTTTTGCTCAGCATTTGCTATATCTTCTCCACGAGTTTGCCCTGAAAGCGGTAGCAATCCTAGCAGTTCTTCTTTTGGACCTTGGGACGACATATACCTGACGAAAAGGGTAACTTGTGCCGTGTCTTTTATGTCGCAAGACTCATCTACAGCAAGTGATAAGGCAGAAGCCAGTTGAATGTCTTCCACTTGCATATGTGTTACATTTGAAGACATTTTAGCAGTTCTATCTTGTACTGTTTTAGCAGATAATGGCAAATCTGATTTTTTTCATGATTTCTGCTTTGTTTTTAAAATCACGAAACAGTTCTTCAGATGCACGTATAAAACAATCTTTGAAGTACTCACCATCTGTGAATGGTTTTCCTCTTTTTGCAATTTCTAATGATACTGCAAAGCTTGCCAGATTTACCTTATTGGAAGATTGCGCCCAGTTACTTAGCATGGAACTTGACTGTTGTTGTTTTTTTATAGCTCTTCAACTGCTTTTTTTCGTGCGTCACCGGTTGGATATTTACCAGCAAACTGAGTATGTTTTGTAGTGAAGTGTCTCTCCAAATTTGACTTCTTATTGTGTGCGAGTTTTTTCGTGGCAAATGAGACAAGTCGGAAGGCCATATGTGTTGCATATGAATGCAAACGACTCCGCCCAATCCTGATTGAATTCTCGGTTTTCTTCTTCAGTTCTTCTCTCTTTTTTTACCAGATGCCATGCTGGCGAAGGAGCTGAAAAAATGATTTTTTAAAATTTTACTTAGCTATCTAAAACGGCAAACAATTTATTTACCATTATTACTTCGTTAACACGATCCTCAGATATGTAATCCCATTCTGTTACTGATTTTATTATATTATACGCGTACATATCTTTGAGAAGATAATTCGCTTCTAAATCGTATTCTTCTTGAAACAACAAACGAATAGACACGCAAAAACCGCAAGCGATTAATTTAACACACATGCAACGTAACGTCGACCGCGCTATCCGAGGATGACTGACTAGACTAGACGGTGGTCACGGAGTCTCATCTCTAAGAAAAAAACGATAGTTCAAATTTATCTCATTACGGTCATGTTAAGCGGAGCGATTTGAAATTAACGATTATGAAAATAGAAGCTATTGAGAAATTAGGTACTTAAAAATATTTTTTCTTATTTTTTAAGGGTTTTGATAGTAAATTATTAAATTTTTCGTATGGAACTGGAGAGCCGCAACTTTACATCAAAAAAGCTGCATGCGGCTCGCGAGCCGCAGGTTGCCGACCCCTGCCCTAGACCTTCCTAAAACAAATTATGGTTCCAAATAGGCATCCTGTTTGAGAGATAAATTGAAATAAATAGAAAATACACACTTACATAATGAAATGGAGGTTCATTTACATTTGACATATGTATGGAACTTATAATCTAAATTAAAAAAAACGCGTCTCGATTGTACAAAATATTAAAAAATATCCCACCCCACAAAATGCCCCTAAAAAATGTGGCCCCTAAAAACACCCCTTTTCATCTAACCCCCAAATTTAGGGGGAAAACCCCCAAGTTGACAACACTGTTTGTTGCTAACCTAATGCCATCTGTTGGCTAGTGTAATAATTAGACAAACAGAACGGCGAGTATTTTCTCACTGGAAGAAGTAGACATTTGAGATCTTCAAGAACTTGAAGAATCGAGTTACCTACTTCTTGCAATTAGGTGAAGATATATATATTACTGAACATTCGAAAATTTAAAATTTGAAGTATATTTAGTATTTGGCATAAGTGCTGAACCAATAGTATTATATACACAATCCTTTCTTTAAACTCGCATTTTGTAATAATATTTTTCATCAAGTATGCCTTCAAAAACCATTATGATAATAAAAATACTTGAACCTTTTGAAATAATGCTTTAAAAAGGTTTAAATTCCTAATTTGAAGCATGTTTAATTGTGCATATAATTGATGAATCGATAGTTCTGTTTGCACAATTTTTTTCATTCTTTTGTTTACACTTGCAATTTGTAATGATTTTTTGTCATCAAGCGTGCCTTCAATAATCATCATATTTATAAACATACTTGAACCTTAGAAATTTTGCTTCAAAAAATTTAGAATTCCTAATTCGCAGCATATTTAATTGTGTATATAACACATGAACCAATAGTTTTGTTTGCATAATTTTTTTTTTTCAGCCTTTTCTTTAAACTTGCATTTTGTAATGAATATTTTTCATCAAGTAAGCATTGATATTCATTATAGTTATAAAAATACGTTGGAACCTGTTAAATTTTTCTTTAAAAATTTAAATTTTCTCATTTGAAGTATATTTAATTGTGTATATAAGTGATGAACCAATACTTCTGTTTGCACAATAGTTTTCAGTCTTTCCTTTGAACTCACATTTTGTAATGATTCTTTTCATAAAGTGTGCCTTCAATAATCCTATGTATAAAAATACTTGAACCCTTTGAAATTTTTCTTTAAAAAATTTTAAATTCCGTATTTGAAGTATATTTAATTGTGTATATAACTGATGAAACAATACTTCTGTTTGCACAATAGTTTTCAGTCTTTTCTTTGAACTCACATTTTGTAATGACTTTTTTCATAAAGTGTGCCTTCAATAATCCTATGTATAAAAATACTTGAACCCTTTGAAATTTTTCTTTAAAAAATTTTAAATTCCGAATTTGAATGATATTTAATTGTGTATATAACTGATGAACCAATACTTCTGTTTGCACAATTGTTTTCAGTCTTTTCTTTGAACTCGCATTTTGTAATGATTTTTTTTCATAAAAAGTGTGCCTTCAATAATCCTATGTATAAAAATACTTGAATCTTTAAAATTTTGCTTTAAAAAATTTTAAATTCCAAATTTGAAGCATATTTAATTTATATATAACTGATGAACCAATAGTTATGTTTGCGCAATTGTTTTCAGTCTTCTCTTTGAACTCGCATTTTGTAATGATTTTTTCTTAAAAAATATGCATTCAATAATCATTATAATTATAAAAATACTTAAACCCTTTGAAATTTTTTTCTTTAAAAAATTTTATATTTCACATTTGAATGATATTTAATTGTGTATATAACTGATAAACCAATAGTTCTGTTTACACAATTTTTTTCATCAGGTGTGCCTTCAATAAGCATTATGTTTTTAAAAAAACTTGAACTCTTTGAAACTTTCCTTTAAAAAATTTAAAATTCCAAATTGGAAGCATATTTAATTTTATATATAATTTATGAACCAATAGTTCTGTTTGCACAATTTTCTTTTCAGTCTTTTCTTTAAACTCGTATTTGGTGATGATTTTTTTCACCACGTGTGCCTTCATATAATCAATAAATTCATAAAAATACTCGAACCCTTTGAAATTTTATTTGAAGAAATTTTAAATTCCGCTTGTGAAGCATATTTTACTGTGTGTACAACTGATAGACCAATTTTTTAAAATTTTTTTTATATACTCGGATTTTAGAATAATTTTCTTCTCTTTTCATAATGTGTGCTTTCATATAAAGATCATTATATTCATAAAAATACTTAGCCCAGTTGAAAAATTCGTTTCAAAAATGCACAATTTAAAATTTGAGCATGTTTACTGTTTGATAACCCATTGAACCAATTGCTCTGTGGGAATATTTTAATTTTTTCTTTTTTTTTTTTACTTTTGTGCATAGGAAAGTTTTCAAAATAATTATTCCTCATGATTTAAAAAAAATTTATTCATAATATTTTCAATTACTTTAAAAAGAGAAAAAATAATGGTTATTTTTATTTCGGGAAAAATATTTTGAGAACATTTACTTTATTTTTAAAATATGGATGTTAGTTTAATGAGGGTAGAATAAAGCACTTTAGTACCAAATTTCGAAGATGCGTTTTAAAGGATACTACTCGTAAATATGAGAACGGAAAAAAATTTTGAGAATATTTACTTTATTTTAAAAATATGGATGTTAGTTTAATGAGGGTAGAATAAAGCACTTTAGTACCAAATTTCGAAGATGCGTTTTAAAGGACCCGTAAATATGAGAACTAAAAAATATTTTGAGAACATTTACTTTATTTTAAAAATATGGATGTTAGCTTAATGAGGGTAGAACAAAGCACTTTAGTACCAAATTTCACAGATGCGTTTTGATGGATACGATTCGTAAATATTATGAGAACAGAAAAATATTTTGAGAATATTTAGTTTATTTTAAAAATATGGATGTTAGTTTAATGAGAGTCGATCAAAGCACTTTAGCACCAAATTTAGCAGATGCGTTTTAAAAGATACGATTCGTAAATATTATGAGAACAGAAAAATATTTTGAGAATATTTAGTTTATTTAAAAAATATGGATGTTAGTTTAATGAGAGTCGAACAAAGCACTTTAGTACGAAATTTAGCAGATGCGTTTTAAAGGATACAATTCGTAAATATTATGAGAACAGAAAAATGTTTTGAGAATATTTACTTTATTTAAAAAATATGGATGTTAGTTTAATGAGGGTAGAACAAAGTACTTTAGTACCAAATTTCGCAGATGCGTTTAAAAGGATACTTCTCGTATATACTCATATATAAAGCATTTTAAAAATGGCTGATAAAGAAAAGTTCAAGTCTAAATTTAATGGACATAAAGTACAGTTGTATAGCAGGGTCAGTGGCGGCTTTAGGACAAGTAATCCAAAGCAGGCCGTTGGATTAAAAAAGTATTTCACCTTGTGATTTTCTTATTAAAAAAATTTTATAAGCAAAAAAAATTGACTTTGTTTTAAAATAAAAATAGGGGAAATTATTTTAATAAATAGTAATAGTAATATTTATAATTAATTTTATTTGCAACTTAACAAGTCGAAGCTCGGACCAACGCATAATCCTATCAGTTTTTGGTAAGTTAGGAATTAGTTTGTATCCTATTAAAGTCGAACCCGGTATATAATGAACTCGCGGATATAACGAACGAAAATTTTGGTCCCGCCGTTTTCCTATTGTACGTAATGTAATTACTATTGTGTCAGTTTAATGTAATCGATTTTAGTCGATTTAATTCATTAATGATCATTTTCAATAGATTTTATCATTTTTTAATACATCATTATTGAATACACATTGCAACTAATGAGTTATACATTTTGTGAAATCTAGCATTTTTCTAAACGGTTCGAATATAGCGAACCACCGGATAAAGCGAACAAAACTTTTGGTCCCTTGTTATAACGGGGGTTAGACTGTAGTTGAGAAAAACTGTGGAGTTTTTCTCAATTTCTATGTTTATATGTTTATTGTTTTAAAGTAAAATAATTATATATTTTGGAAACACTTCTGCAACAAATGTTTTCAGGTAAATGGCAAATTTGTATGATTAATGGGTTATCACGTAGATAGTAAAAATTTATACTTTTTCATTGCCTTTAAATTAATTGGACGGGGGGGGGGGGCAAAGAGAAATTTGACCTAGGACCGCAAGACACCTAAATAAAGGAGTGAGCAGGGGTTTTTTTTTCTTAGTAATTAATTGGTTAATTTTTCTCCATAACGCGCAAATATCACACAAATATCCCGCAGACTCAACTGCTCTCTGACTTTCAAAGTAATAAACAAAGCTTCGTGATGTCACGTACCAGTTTATCCACTGATTTACACTGATTACGAAATTCCTAGTCACGTTATGAAATTCAGCCAATGATAGCGAAAAGGGGCCAATGTTATCTTATCTGACTTTTTGCAGTAATGTTTACAAAACATTTCAATGAGTTATCAGTTTTTACATAAAATGATAATCGTGTAAGCTGTGTAAGAATTATTCAACGGTTTCAAGAGGACGGTTTTAGAACGTCTGTGGAAATTTTGTTTCTGTTTGAATAAAGGCGAAAAAAAAAAACCCCATATTTCGATGTAAAAATAGGTAAGTTCTTATCTTTCGAAATAAAATATATTATTTTTATGTCAGAGGGTAACGTTGGTTTGCAGCAATGGCAAAGTGATTCCAGATAGTGAGTAATATAATGTTTTTACTTATAAATTCATCCATGTAAAAGTCTCACCGTATTTGCCGGCGTATAGGAATCAGCGGCGTATAAGACACCCACTTTTTTACACACATTTTTAAGGAAAAAATTCTGCATTTTTTTCCCATAAATTCTTATAATGATTTACTGTACTAATTTTATAGTTATTTATGTCCATAAAAAAAATGTAACTAGGGAACGTTGTAGTTAGGTACCTTTTAAACAGAATTCTCAAAATCCAAAAATTTATCCCCGGAGGTAAATGAAGAATCACTTACAACCTCTCCTTCAGAAACTGAATCTTCGTATAACAAATCGTACTCTGGTCCATCAAGTGAGTCACTGATTCCATATTTCCTAAAAGAAATGTGGAAAACTGAAATGTGATCGCGCATGTGCACATGGGATGAATCGTAACTTTAGATGTCGGTGGATTTTCCGAAAACGCTATAAACCCCAACATGGCCCAACAGGCTTGACTAGCTTTAACTCTGGCATGCTGGTGCGTGTTGGGATTAGATTTTGGTATGCGCATGTGCGAGATTGAGTCGTTCTAACACAGCTGTCGAGGAACATGCACTCTATGCGCATGCGCGAATGCAGTGAATCGGCCTTTAAAACGGAACTGAAAGATAAGTGACTGACATGAAGCTACAAAGCTTCATGGTGACTGATATAGGCCGCTCGAAAACGAGCTGTATATTAGGCGTACGGAAATGATACTAAATTTAATGTAATTTGTAAATAGATATTTTTTTTATAGTGTGTGATTATCATGTGTATCAGTGTCAGTAACGTTATGTCATATATTTTGTAGTAGCTTGCAATAAATGTTTAGAAAACAACCCTCTATGGACTTCCTCTACCTTTTAAACATTTTTCATTCCCAGGAATCGACTTCAGAAAACGTAGGAAGAATTTTGTTTCGATTTCCTTTTTTGAACTGCTTTTGGTTAGAACCAAAGTTCATTGTACCCTAAAACAGCTATATTCAACCTCCTTTTCTTTTTTTCCTCACGGGCCGCATGCATATGCTTGCTACGTTGCGCGAGCCGCAACATAGTGCATTATATCACATAATATAATAATGTAAAAAGTAAAATTCAAAACCATATGCATTCAGGTACTTATTTAAAAATGAGCGGGATTTTCGATGTTGATACATATTTTTGACTATTTTACACAAATCAGGTTTTTGCTTGCTACATGCTTCTCTCAACGCATCATCAAGGAACCAGTACGCCGATTTCTATATACAGTGGTACCTTGATAAAGAGTTTAATTCGTTCCGTGACGGACTCGTAACTCGAATTATTCGTATGTCAAATAAATTTTCCACATTGAAATGAAACGAAATGCCATTAATCCGTTCCGTAGACCCCTCCCCCCCCCCCCCCCAAAAAAAAAACAAAAAAAAAAAAACCGCAATTCATTGTTACACGTTTTCAAATAAGAAAATGTATTTATAAATAACGTATCTATATACAGTAGACGCTCGTTAATTCGAACTCGGTTAATTCGAACTTTCGGTTAATTCGAACTAATCCAAAGGCCCCAAAAAACTTGTATTGGAATTAATGTTAAAAATATCTCATTAATTCGAACTAAATTTTTATCACTTCGGTTAATTCGAACTAAAAATTTAATAAAAAAATTTTCTTTTTCTTCAATTAACGGAGAAAATACACGCTGTATTTATTATTTTGTGTGTCAAAATCACCTGTATTTTTTTTTCTGTGTAAAGAGGAACATGCCTGCATTCCTTGACTATTGCATTTCCGCTAAACGTTAGTGGTTATTGTCCTTATCAGCGCTTAACGGACAAAACGATTTTCCGTTATTTGTATCGATTTTGTTAAAATTTCAGAAAAACCAGTCTTTACTACAGATTCTAGGGAGCTGCGGCTGTTATGCCTGAAGTGCAGACAAGTTAATGTGATCTAGTTTTTCTCCCTCAGTGTGTGGTGTGAACGTGTAAAAGTTGAGGATGTCTACACGTGGAAAGTACAAAACCCTAACTTTGGAGACAAAGGTAGAAATTTTAAAGAAAGTAGAGAATGGCGAATGTAAAACGAAGTTAGCA
This sequence comes from Dolomedes plantarius, assembly GCA_907164885.2. NCBI lineage: Eukaryota > Metazoa > Arthropoda > Arachnida > Araneae > Dolomedidae > Dolomedes > Dolomedes plantarius. The sequence continues at coordinate 53,833,864 of OU015503.1, forward strand.
GCTGACTATGGAATTTAAAAAAATGCCTTGTCAACTAATTTTAAAACAAGGAGTCAATTTTAGATTCATCGGAAAAATCAAATTTTGCTAGAGGAATGAAACGCATGGGAAATGCGTCCCAAGAAGTTCTAGAAAAAGCTCTACTGCTATGGTTCTAGGATGTTAGATCTCGAAATTTTCCGATAAATGGACCCCTAGTGCTGACGAAGGCTGATGAATTGGCAAGTAGAATGGGTATTGAAGATTTTAAATGCAGTGATGGATGGCTTTCTCGATTTAAGTGAAGGCACAATATTTCTTATCAAACTGTATGTGGTCAAAGCTCTGATGTAAACGAAGACGTATGCACAAATTTCGGTAGGAAACTGCCATGGCTTTTCTCTACTTACCTGCCGAAAGATATTTTTAATGCGACCATAATGGACAAAGCCATAATGGACTCTATTAAAACTCTGAAAGCATTTATTCAGATGGAACCTTCCTCTGAAAATGAATTGAAATGTTTACTTCAAATCGAGAAGTTGGCTGAATAATGTAGACACCATAAACAAAACCAAACATCCACTTTACAGTTTTTCCCCAAAGTGTAATTCGTATTTTTAATTAAAGTTTACTTTCTACTGCATATCTTCTCCTTCATTTTATGATTAAGGCAAGTCTGTATTGCTTTTTAATATGTTAATTTTAGATCACATAGTATAATATATTTTCTGGGGTTATACATACTAGGAGATTTTTCTTCTTCAGTGATACACTTTTAAAGTTATATATTTTCTCTTAACATCGGATAATTCGAACTTTTTTCCGAGAACCTTTGAGTTCGAATTAACGAGCGTCCACTGTATATAAAACAGTTCCGTGACTGACTGACTGACTGACAGATAACGCACAGACCAAACCGCTGGACCTAAAGGGCTGAAATTTTGTATGCGAATTTTGTCATAGTGTAGGGGTGCACTAAGAAAGATTATTGAAAAATTCTTCTTAGATTTTTTAAAATTAAATTTTTAAGCTGTTTTTGTAACATTTTTTAAGTTTGCATTTAAAATAATAATCTGAGGGTTATAAAATTTATATCACGAGAAAGATCATAAAAATTCCTTTGAAATGAAATCTTTTTTGAATTTTTACCTCCATTGTCTGATAATTGGTGAATTTTTAAAGATTAATTTTTAGAATTTAATTTATTAAATGCTAATCACGGGGTTTCTTTTCTTTTTGTGATACTTTCAATTAATTTTGCATCACGTGCATAACGAAATGAATTGACAAAAAAAAAATTTTTTCCCTTATGCGGCAGACGATTGGACATTATCCCAAAAAATATTAAAATACAGTAAAAGAAATGTTCCTCAAACTCTACTATATTCTTTAGTATGTTCTATTAGATTTAATTTCAATATTTTTCTTCTACATTATTCTGTCTATAAACATGTCCGTTACGATTTTTTTTTTTTTTTTGGCATTAACTGCATACATTGACCGTTGTATTTAATTTGAATGCACTCCGTAGCGAAGCTCGGGTATTCAGCTAGTATTGTATAAAAAAACAATACAATAGACTGTACTGCAATAATCTGGTTTTATTAAGTATAATGTACAACATTTACTGCGGAGATCAAACGGTTTGAAGATGTTGACGGTGGTGGAGGAGATAGGATGAACTGAATTAATTGAATCTTATTCGCTGATTTTTGCCTTTTTCCGCCTGTTTCATCTCCGCTTTCAGAATGTTTTTGAAATGAGAGGTTGGACGCAGTTCGGTGTCGGAAGGCGACTCAAGTGTGAACAGCAAGTTGCCCCGTATGATAATTGTTGAGAGTTTAAACATCGATGTTTTAGAACATCCATTTCTTAAAACTGGTTTAGTAACCTCTAACATTAATGTTACTTCGGTTAATCGTGGGGGGGGATTTAATTTTACTCTCTGATTGGGTTGACACAAATGACAAAAACTTGGTTGCTTTTGCCTTGGGCTACATCGATGACTCAAAATTCTCGTTGTAAGTATCTCCATGCTTTGCCTTCAAATGTCCAGATAAATTCTTGGTATTGCCAGAAGTTTTCAGGGACTTATGGCAAATATTGCATTTCGCCAATTTGTCAGAGGTTTTGCAAAAATATTTCCAAACGGTACTTTTGGGAGGCATCTTACTAATAATATTTACGTCAACTTATATAAAACCAGAACAAAACAAAAACTTAAATGGCTGCTCTCGGGTATATACTATTTATAAAATAAAACCCCATGGAAGGTTCTGGAGTGTCAGGAACATTTCAAGCGATCTGATCGGTTCATTGGTTGTAGATTGCCATTTGTCTGTTTGCTAAGGAATAGTTCCCCATTTTATATTCGTCCTTTTCAGAACTCAGACTTATATTTACTGAGTGTGAAAATTATGCTACGCGGTAAAATTTTTTACTATGGTACTTTTTCATTTAAAAAAACATCGAGCACAAAACATCGATGTTAAAAAAACATCGGCTTTAATAAATCGATGTTTAGAACATCGATGTCGCATCCCTAGCTCGTATCTTAAAAAACTCGTAAGTCGGGACACTCGTAAATCGAAGTACCACTGTACGCTCTTCTCAAATTTCATTTTGAAATTGGATGATTCACAAAGATACGTTGATGCGAACAACGTGAGCGGAAGGTGGCACATTTTTGTATTTTCCAGGCACTCATTTCCAAAATTATGTTTACAAAAGCACCTTCCAGATAATGAATGTGAATGTTTCGGACTGCACATGAAAGCTTGGTGGGCCGCAGTTTGAGTATCCTTGTTCGGACAGAATATCTCGTTGACTAAAGAGCCATTGTTTCAATTTCTCAATTTACTTGTTCACCCAAAGTGTATTGTTCGCCAGTGTATTGTTCAAACCTGTTGTCAAGCTATTGACTCAAACATTGGAGACTTTGTGTGTTGAAGGCTAACACCTTATACAACCAACTACCACAGGTAATTATTTTTTATTGTCAATATGTAGGTTGGATTGTGGATCAATGTAACTTTTGTGCACTGATATTTCCGAGAGATATGAGAACATAACCTAAATATTGAAAGGTGATGGGGTTACTTGGTGACGCATTGACACTGTCACAAAATAACCCACAAAGTCAACCCACCTCCTTCAGCCGCTCGATCTTACATTTTTCCGACCTCTAAAATACCCCTGGAGAGAAAGATGTATTGACTATCTGGAAAAAACTACCCGAAGGAGCAGAATGTGCCGAAAGACGAATTTCTTCATCTTCTCAAAGAACTGATGGCTGCCCTATGCACCCGAGGTTTCTTTGGTGTCAAAGATATAGATAAAGCTATCCAATATTTGTAATAGGTATATATAATCGTGTATCAAGCTTCCGATAAGCGTTTTACTGTCTAACTTTGTGTCAAGAAATTTTTCCTCTTGGATTTCAAGGTGAAAACACAGATGTCACAAAGTAGCCCGCCCCACTCGGCGGGGCAACTTTGTGACACATTTTAACTTTAATTTCTCAATGGTTATTAAAGATCCGGGTTAGCGCAATACATTACAACGTAAGGAAAGGATGTACCAATGTTTCGCAATTGTTCGTTTTGGGCTGCTTTTAAAACTGATCGGCTGACACAGGAAAAACTTTAAATCCGTTACAAAGTAAAACCCATCTTACGGTACTTAATAATAGTTCGTTCTATCATTACGGAGTACGTCACAACATAAAAGTATTCTTTACTATTCTCGATAAAGAACAGTAAATTTTCAGCAGCAGAAAATATTAGTTTGCATACAATTAAGTAATTGATTTTATGCATTATTTGTATGTGTTTAGTTTAAATTCGGCATGCTCGTGCATGTCGGGATTAGTTTTTGATTTGTACATGTGTGAGGTTAAGTCGTTCTAACATAATGACAGGATGACGAAGGCGACATTGTTTCCATTTCTCAGTTTACCCGTTCACACACAGAAAAAGTTTTGATATATTTAAATTATTAAAAACAATTTGCAATATGAAATTGGGTGCAATAATTCTTAACCAAATTTGAACATATTCCGATTTTAAATGTTCGTCCATCATTACTCCGAGAATCATAGTAGATATAAAAGTATTTTTTACTGTTTGTTCAGAATAAACAGTAAATTTTTAGCACAAAATATTAGTTTGCATACAATTAAGTAATTAACTACTGCGTTATTTTTACGTGTTGGTTAGGATTCGCAGAAAACGTCCTCTTTTTTTTTTTCACCCGATCTTTTTGTTTACTCGCATTTTTTATTATATTTTATTGTCCTCTTTTTTTCATTGTTACTTTTCATCCAATCTTCTTTTATACCGCAACGTCCTCTTTTGTCAATAAAAATATCCATAACCGTTTCTACATATGGCAACTTAATTTTCAAGGGATTTACCCAAGTTAAGCTTTGCTTTCAGAGTGGTGATTAGGTTTTTGACATACATTGAAAAGAATATTCGTAGGTATGATTTTTTTTTAAAAAGGCACCGAATTTAAAATGGATTACATGCGTCAAACAATCAAATAATGTAGAATTTCATTCTGAAGAATTGAAAATCTGTCAGTATTGTTTTTCAATACCAGGACACAATAATGGAAATGAAGAATAGGGTGGAACGAAAAAAAAAATTTTTTTAATTTCAATATGCTCTAGTTTTTAAAAGTTGCTTTTTAGAATTAGAACGAAGAATATAAAATTTTATTGCTCTACTAAAATATTTTCAAGTGCCGCAAAGGGCTTCAAAATGGATATTTTTATGAAAAAGTGATAAAATTTGTATTTTTTTTATAATACAGAGGCTGTTCACACATTTTTTAGACGATGTATATTGTATTCACAAAACTAAATTACATAAAATTCTTGTGTTTTAAATGTTCTATTTGACATCCCTTATTCTGAACTATCTTTCGACAACGCAATTTCCAGGATAATAATGCCTTTTGAAGTGTCAAAAGAGGTATTCTATCCCATTCCTCCTGAACAGCTTTCCAGAGTCCTGTAAGGGTTTTGGGACGACGTTTGGATAATGCAGATTATAAAAGTCCGAAAGCACAAAAATCCATAGGTGATACACCGGGAGATTTAGTAGGAATATCAGTGAAGGGTATGACCTTGATACCAGTTTTTTGTTCCATTTCTTTTAGGAAATTTACAGTGGATTTTGATGTGTGACTGCTAGCTTTGTCCTGATGGAGTCTCACAGATTGATGGCACTGTGGGTAAAGCGATGGTATTTCATTCAGAAAAATTGGCGATAAAATATGTGCCTGATAGTATTTGGAGTTAATCTTGACATTTTTTTCCACTCTCATTATTTTTAACTTGCCATTATAAGAAAAGCCAGCAACAATCATGAATCCCTTAGAAAAACTTTCGATTCTTTGAACCATGTACTTAAATTTTTTTCTCCCCTTTTATGATAATAAATGGCTCTTTTTTTGTTGCAATCATTTAAATACACCCATGATTCATCTATTGTGACAATTGTTTTCCATTTTTCTTTGGATAAGTGTTTCTCATATAGAATTCTGCCGCGTGTCCTGCGTTCAGCGATATGATTTGGAAGAAGACGATGCACATTGCGTTTTTTCGCTTTCTTAAGATTTAAATCAACGTTTATCATTTTGTTTACAGTGGACACCGAGCATTTTAATGATTCTGCAACTGTCCTTTGACTAGGGGGATTTTCTTTTAACATTAAACAACGTACCTTTGCAATAGTCGAAGATGTCCGTTTTTTCCTTGGATACTTGTTGGAATTTTTGTCCCACTTGAGGTTCCAATTTGACGTTTTTTTTCCTTTCTTGTTGACGATATTACCTGTCGACGCTTTAGATATCAGAAAACCATGACTCTCACATCGTTTTTGGATAACGGAGTATGCATATTTCTCTTCGGAAAGAGCATAAATGTAGCCTTCGAACCACTGCTTTGTTAAAAACGCCATTTTGAATAAAAACAAAACTTTCAAGCCGCAGACGATAATTTTGACTTTTAAAAACATAGTACAATTGCAATTATTTCTTTTGCAGCAAATGATTTTTTATTACCGCTTACCAAAATCGTCTAAAAAATGTGCAAACAGCCTCTTTATACTAAAAAGTGTATTTTTTTTGTGAATAAAATATTAAAATTATGATATTTTTACAGCAAACTTATATATTCTAAGTATTTATAATTTTTAGATGCCATTACAGAACAACTGATTTTGTAGAATTTCACGATTTTCGTCATATTAATTTTATAGTAGCATATTCTTATAATACACATTGGAATCAGGGGCGTAGCTACCGTGGAGCAGTTGGAGCGAACTGCTCCAGGCGCACGAATCATGCGGGGCGCAAAATCTGAAAGAGTGAATTAAAAATTTGTGAAAACTTTTGTATAAATAATTTTAATTTGTCAGATTTTCTATAAAATATACAAAAAATAAATGAAATATTTTTAAGAAAATAAAACTATAAGTACCTAAATATATTAGAATATACTTGACTTACCATAATTTTGATTTCAAAAAATTTTCACTGTAAATTTAACGCTTTATATACCTCTAATAAACCCATAAAAATGTATGATGATTGCTAAGAATGTTTAAAAGCACTACTATAGGCACTTACTATACATATTATAAGTTGTGTTTTACTGCAAAGTAGTTACACGTATCCGGTGAATCCCACGAGTGCCAAATATAAACTTTTTTATATCCGGTTCTATTAGTGTGAGGGATAACATGAGATCACTCTGTGCATTATGTAAGGTTGATTCTGCGTTTGCCTGGGTAAATAACTCATCCGACTGAAATCGAAATTAGAATTTAAAATATCTGCAATAGCGCCCCAAAATTTACTGCAATCATCTGAGCAATTCCTTGAAGATTTGAGGTTTTCTGAGCTTATTTCTTTTAAAACTAATTTCTCGTTAATAAAAGGGAGGAAGAGAAGAAATATTATGTTGAAAACGCATTTCAACAATGCTTTTCCATTTGTCAAAATACCTGGAGTATACATGAATTTAACATTTTTGTTGGAAAAACTCCCCGTATTTCGGAGCAGTTGGCACATATGAATCCATTTCAATTACATCTATTGAATGATGAATGTAAGCAGAATGTATCAAGTTATTTAGAAAAGAAATCAACTATCAAATAATAAAACTAATATCGCGTATGACGGGTTAAAGCAGTAGCGTAGCGAGGGGTGGGCAAGGGGGTCTATCATGCCCCGGGCGCCACTGGCACAGGGGCGCCAAATGGTCCTTTTCATTAATTCTATATATTATATTACTATATGTTTTTCGGAAAGGGGGGCGCAAAAAAGGTATCATGTCCCGGGCGTCAGTTATGCTCGCTACGTCACTGGATTAAGTACTTCCAGTTTCACTATTCTGCGTTTAAACGGAAGAGCAGTGCTATAAATAATATTTGTAGACAAAGGAGTGTTCAGTAATATGAATAATTAGTTAAACTTTTCTTAAGTTAACCGAAAAAGACTGAAAAAACGGCAAAGTACAAAAACACATGAGCATTGACATTTGTGATTGACTTTCAATATTAGTGCAAATCAGTTGCAGTAATATTGCTTGGTTTGGAGCACTGCGGACAATTTTTGCTACACGAGGGCTAATTAGACCAGGACCTTCTGCCTAAAACCGATTCCGAACGGCTACAAACGTCCATGCCAAGAGTGGGATTCGAACCCACAGACTTTGGTACCGAATGCCAGCGCCCCAACCATTCGGCCATCGCCCTCGAAGCAAAATTACAAATGAACAGATGTAATTGTTTTTGTGTTGCAAATGATGATAGTTATTAGCATAACTATCATAATTAATTGAATTTGAATCCCGTTAACACTACCGAAGATCGCCCGGTGGTGTAATGGTTAAAAGCGTCAAGCTGCCATGCCACAGGTCCAGGGTTCGACCCTGCGACTGGGCAAGGTCGACTCAGCCTTTCATCCCTTGAGTGGGTCGATAAAATAAGGATCAAGCATGCTTGGGAACTAAACTTTGGGGGTCCCACGACAGGCTGACCATCTCACCGAGACATATGCACCCAAAGCCCACGGTCAAGAAAGCGGAGATGGGCACCGCCGACCCTGGTCCACATCGGACTATAGCGCCATGAGTTTAGTTTAGTTTTTTTAACACCACCGAAATGAATGACATGTTTAATCGGGGGCAACGTTCACCCTAATTTCAAAATGTAATCATAATAAATAGAAATTAAACGAAATTGCAATAACAGTTTTCAGTTTTATCTAAACATTTTCTAGTTTTGTCGATAAAATAAGTTTTAGTTAGGAAAACGATTGAAAAAAATAGTTGCATTCGGGCAAAAATGGAAGAAATTATATAATTTTATTAGTAATAAAATTATAGTTCAATATTAGTTGATTGTAAAAACTCAGAACAGGTTTACGTTTAGTCAAAACATTCGAAATTAAAGAGAAGTTAAGACTTTATGACCGACTAAGTCTAAGTGGAAATATTGTATATCAGTTTATAAATACTTTTAAAAAAATTCTTGCATAAATAGTATCACTAATCATTTCTAAAACTTTCTTTCAAGTTCATCTTAAATTAAAAGAAAAATTAAGAATAGATCAATGCGAAGTTGCTGAACTACTTTTAATTCACACCGCAGCCTCAAGTGGCTTCTCTGACATTATTACAGCGTGCATGATTTTTTTAAACTGTACCGATGATGACAGCGATATCAGAACGAAGTTTTTCAAAGCTGAAATTAATCAAAACATATCTAAGAAGCAACATGTCACAACACCGGCTTAGCTCTTTGGTCGCGATATCAATTGAAAGAACAATAGCTTGTCAACTTGATATAGAGAAAAAGATTGACCGACTTGCAAACGAGAAAGTGAGAAAACAACCATTTTGAAGGATTTTTATGAGCAAACTAAACATGCTCAAGTAAATTTTGTCAACAGAGTTTATAAAATACGTAGTGAATATTAGTGGGTACTCCGTACTTAAATAATTATAATTTGTTTTATTATTATATTCATATTTATTAAATTGAATTTCTTATTGTTGCAATGTCTTGAATTTCAAATAAATCGTTATTAAGTAAGGGTTTAAATCAAAATAAGAGTAGATAGAAAATAAATTTCGCCAGAACTCTTCCAAGAAACAAGTGGGCGCACCAATTTTACTTGCTCCAGGGCGCTGAATATGTAGCTACGCCACTGATTGGAATGAAAGAAAAACAATTCTTAATTAACGGACCTTAGTTAAAATAAACAAATCACACTTATTTAGGAAAATATTAATGTAATGTCTTTAAAGGCAAAACGTTATTTTTTAAAGAAAGTCATGTTTTTCAAAAGTCCACTGTAATCCCACATGGTTTCCTTTACATATTTCACTGACACATTGATTTTTTTCCCAAATTTTGGCATTATCTTTTGAGAATGTATTTTTGTTTTTATCAAGGCATCTCATTGCAGAAGTGCCACGGACGGACAAGGATAACTCGGTAACTAATTTAACAATCCTTTCTACTGCTTGTGTGTGACATGGAAAACTATTGCAGTCAATAAGATGACTCTCGTGATCAGATTCTTTTGCTTCCTTTATAAACTGCTTTAGTTTGTCATCAGAAATATGCCTCGTCACAGGAGGTTCTGTTACCTTATCATCATTCCATTCAATCATATCAACATTACTACAATTGGATGTGATGGAATTGCCGTGAACACTGGATTGAATAATGGTGTGATTCCTTTATTGGAAAAAGAATTGAGAAGGCCACTGCAGTGGTTGATTTGTTTATTTCATGGAAATGAACTGCCCCTACGTCACCTATTTTGTTTCCTAGATTGAAAAACTAAAGGTCCAAACGAATTTGGAGGAGAAATAGGTAAACTATTAGAAAACTGCTATGAACTTCCAGTGACTGAATTTTCACCTAGGGAAAATAATATTCCATTACTAGAAATTAAGAATAATTTAAGTGTGGACCAAAAATATTTGTTAGAAATGTGTAATGGAAATGGGTAATGAATCTCTGTTGGAAGGTGCTCTTCTGATTTGTCCATCACTAAACCACGAAAACTTTCTCATTCACGATGGAGCGTCATTAGCAAACCGAATACTTCGCTTGTATGTGGGAACAGAATGTCCTACAAAAACTCTCCAAATACTGACTGGGTACTTTGGAAAGTTTATGCACCTGTTTGGTTTAACATAAAGCTGAAACCATCTTGTATTCATGAACGAAGCACTAGTGAAACTTGTAAGCTATTCACGTTACCTCAATCATACTCTTAAAAATGTAATTGACCAAGTCGTTCAAAGAAATGCATATTTTGCTGCTTCTGAAAATCTCCTCCTTTGTATGATATCAGATGATCGCCGTAATGTAAGGGAGCTTGGATTACGCCGGATTGTAAAAGGAAGGGCTGAAAATGAAGGAAGCATCAGAAAGTTTTTAATTCAACGGATAAACTTTGATGCAAAGGATTATATTGATATGATTGAATGGAATGATGTTTGAGTCAACGTATTGACTGCAATAATTTTCCTTGTCACACACAAGCAGTAGAAAGGATTGTTAAATTAGTTAGAGTCATCCTTGTCCGTTCGTAACACTTCTGCAAGAGATGCCTTGATAATAACAAAAATACATTCTCAAAAGATAATGCCAAAATTTCGAAAAAAGAAAAAAATCAATGTGTCAGTGAAATAAGTAATGAAAACCATGTGTGATTACTATGGACATTTGAAAAACATGATTTTTTTCTTTTCAAAATAACATTTTGCCTTTAAAGACATTACATTAATGTTTTTCTAAATAAGTGTGATTTGTTTATTTTATCTAAGGTCCGTTAATTAAGAATTGTTTTTCTTTCATTCTAATGTGTATTAAAAGAATATGCTACCGTAATATTATGATGAAAATCGCGAAATTCTACAAAATCAGTTGTTCTGTAATGGCATCTAAAAACTATAAATACTTAGAATATGTAAGTTTGCTGTAAAAATATCATATTTTTAATACTTTATTTACAAAAAATATATATTATTTTAATGCACTATAAAATAAAATTTTTTTAAAATACACAGTTATCACTTTTTTTCATAAAAATATCAATTTTGAAGCCCTTTGCTGCACTTGAAAATATTTTAGTAGAGCAATAAAATTTGATAATCTGTATTTTAATTGCAAAAGGCAACTTTTAAGCATTAGAGCATAGTAAAATTTTAAGCAAAAATTTCGTTGCACCCCAATGAAGAAAGATTATTTTCGATAATTGGGACACAATGGACAGAAATAGTTTCAACATAGAAAGTATTAAATCAATATTATCAGTAACATATAAGCCATTTTATAATGAAACAAAAAGTGATAACACATTTCTATCAGAAGCTATGAGCTCAAACAAGTATGAGACTGAAAGAGGCCCGTGACTGAGGAAACCTCTTTGCAATTTTTTAACTACATAATCACTACTATTAGCTATTAATATTATGAATTTAAAGTTATTGTTTTGTTTTATTAATAAATGTTGTATTTTATTTGAAAAAGTTAATTATATTTAAATAAAAATGTTCTTCAATCACAAACTGATATTTTATTTATGTCATAAATATAAATTATTACTGATGGCTGAGAATAAATATTATATTCGCAAATTTCCATACAACATTCTCTTTTTTCATTTTGTATTCTGTTTATATAATTTCAAATTCTGACAACCCTAAGTACAACAGGTAATAAGCAGAAAACTGTAACTAAAGGTACAGATTAAAATAAATTTAACAAACACTCGAAAACATTAAATATAAATCGGGAGTGAAAATTGAAAATTTAAGAACAATGTAAATATATAACTTGCTATTTCAAAGAATATTCCAAACTAAACAAGGACAATATAGTCCTTACACTTCATTTTTATTGCAGCAGAGATGATATACTTACTGTTTCAAAATTGTGATGATCCAACGTACAACTAGCATTCCAATACATTAAAAATAATGTGCGAGAAAAAAGTTGTTTTAAAAACACAGTAAATACACATTTTTAAAGGCTTCTGATAAAGCAGAGATTGTATATAAATTATTTCCAAATTAAGGTACAACAAAACAGCGATTTTAAAGTTTTATTTTGCAGATACAAACTACATAAAAACTGGGAATAGGATGAACGTACATGAATAGACAAATTATTGGAATATTCATAATTACGCCTAATGAGATAAACAACTTTGGAATTTCGAATTTACCGAAACGAGTAAATGCTTAGCAATTTAGCTTACATATTTCTTATTTCTCACTTTGTGTAACGAACGTTATAATGGAATATGACAAAAAAAAACCAAGACACTTCACGTAACTTTTCTCCGAACAGCTTTCATTCAAGATTCCTCTTCACTCCATTTTAAATCCAAACAACTGCTCTAGACTGCGCATGAAATCTCTTTAAGAACATTTTTTTTTTCGTTCTATGTTTTCAGTTTCTTTACCAGTTATGTTTTTTTATAAAATACCCCAGCGAGAGATAGAAGCAACGCATTAAAATACATACTGAAAATAAATCGACACAATCGGACAGAAAAATATCTCTTAAAAACCCGCGTTTCAGCGCATTCCGTTTCGAACTGACAAGCCGAGTTCCCCGCGCGCTGCAGCAGAAAGAAATTTTCTGGCACATGACCTTCCTTCCTTTTTCCGCTGGAATGACCTTTCCCAGGAAGAAAGTAGACGTAGTTGTTTGCCAAATGGCGTTTTCTCCCCGCTGATCCGGTTTAATCTAGAATCGAGTGCTACGCACTTGGATAGGATGACGCATAATCACGTGTGCAGTCAGACTTCGAGTGTTCTTGGATGGGAAATGGGCGATTATTTTTTGCTTCTGTGGTAAGTTATTCATCTAAATGTCATTCTCAAGGACACGTAATTCGGTATATATGTAACTGTACTCTATGGCTGTACCGATATCTTTGTATTAATCGCTTCGTACGCGAACAATTGCACCTAACAAATGCCATTTTCAAAGAATACGATTCGAATCGCGAATGCATGCGTGGAGCGATGACCCCGAATGACGTCATCACTTTCGTCCGCCTATAGGGCGTCGCTAGTAGTTTTGAATCTTATTAACCTACTTTCGACCAACCCAAATTATTAATTATAGTTACTAATATGTATAGGTGTTAATGGTTATTTTTTATTAATTTGCTTTCATTAATATTGATTTAACGATATTGTCGGCATTATGCTGAGGTACTTTCGACGGATTTCGTTACTGAGTAACTGATGGATTGAGGATGACGTTGTCGAACCATGATATTTTTAGTGCCTAAATCTCATTTGCCCTCGTGATTCGCTGACGTCATTAAAAAGGATTTTAGTGCGTATTAGGATTTAGTGAGTAATGCGAGATCTCAATCAATGACTACTATTAATAATTATTGAAATTATTATTAAATTATTTACGAGTAAATAAAATTTGGCGAATTTATTATTATTTTTAAATTTTTAAATGTATTTCAAATTTATTTGAGGATATCAACGTACGGTTTTAGGATATGGTGGGTTACCTTGAAATTGTAGTGGCTGAGCCCCATTTGCCCTCGAGGGGCTCTGACGTAATCTAAAAGGATTTTAGTCGTTTAAGGACTTAGTGAATAGTGCCATATCTTATTCCGTGACTTCTTTTAATAGTAATTAAAATAATTATTAAATAGTTTTAATTAAAATAATTTTTATTAAATTATTTATGAGGCAATTACCTTTTACAAAGTCATTATATTGTGATATTTATTTCAAATTTATATGTAGAAATTAATTGATGATTTTAGGGTGTGGGTGCCGAAACTTGGAACTTGTATAATAGCTAAGCCCCATTTGCCCTCGTGGTGCGATGACGTCATCAAAAAAGAACTTTAGTGAGTAATGAGCTATAATAAAAAATGTTAATCAGAGATCTATGTAAACTGTTCCCCCAACCTTTTGTTATGGAAAATTAAGGTATTACTGGCTGTTTACTTTTCACTTGTATGTCATTTACTAGATAGTAGGATATCACAGGTATTTTGCAATTTTAATTTTTTACTGTTTCGGATATATGTCTTTTTTTTTTTTTCAACTTACGAGTGCGTATTTACTTGTGCTTTTAAATCTTCTGCAGTAATTAAATTAGTACCTTCTTTTGCTTGAAAATTATTAATGAATTTAAATTGAACCCCCCCCCCCCTCCCCGGTGTTTATTAAAAGAATGACTCGGACTATTTGACCTGCTCAACGTCCACTGCAGGCTTTGTATTCCTTGAAGAACAAAAACTCTGCATTATTCAGAATATTTCTGTGCCTTCCGGGTTGCATAAAAGTATAAAAAAAAAAATCTGTGAAAAACCGAAATTTAGAATATTCCCGTGCAGAGCTTTGAATTTGATTTCCATACCTAAATATTGTCTCTAATTGATATCGACCTAAGGAAAATTACAAATACAATAAAATGACTAAAGTTTTAGATACAGTTGTAAATGTAACCAAAACCCGAGGGTGGGGTAGTAAAATAATTTAAACGAATTCATAGTTGTATAGCCTGATAATAACGCTGTGAAAAATCAGAAACAATCCTTTCTCTGCTGATATTTATGTATTAGCCTATCTTTGGTATTTTTAGCCCGAGAACTCAAGATTTGTTATTTTAACCTTTTTTTAAGTATAAATTTGAAATACTGATTTAGCCCGAGAACTCAAGATTTATTATTTTAACCTTTTTTAAGTATAAATTTGAAATTCTGATTAATCATTGTTTATTACTCCGGGAAAACTAGACAAGTAATATATTTGCAGAAATTTAATTTATCGTTATCAGTGGCCACTATATGAGAAAAGGAAACATGAACCTCATTAAAGTATACATATATTTATATATATATATATATATATATATATATATATGTATGTATATGTATATATATGTATATATATGTATATATATACGTATATATATGTATATATATATATATATATATATGTATATATATATATATATATATATATATATATATATATATATATATATATATATATATGTATATATGTATATATATGTATATATATACGTATATATACGTGTATATATATATATATATATATATATGTATATATATATATATATATATGTATATATATATATATATATATATATATATATATATATATATATATATACATATATATACGTATATATATACATATATATACATATATATACATATATATATATATATATATATATATATATATATATATATATATATATATACATATATATACATATATATATATATATATATATATATATATATATATATTTATATGTATATATATATATTTATATGTATATATATATATTTATATGTATATATATATATTTATATGTATATATATATATTTATATGTATATATATATATATATATATATATATATATATATATATATATATATGTATGTATATATATATATATATATATATATATATATATATATATATATATATTTATATGTATATATATATTTATATGTATATATATATATTTATATGTATATATATATATATATATATACTAGCGGCCCGTGCCGACTTTGTCCGGGTTGAACAAAATATTATACCAATAAATTTCCAGTTGATAGCCAATAAATTGTAAATTTTTTTTACCTTAATAACAACCTAAATAATACATTAAATTAATTTTATGTTAGTTAATAATTAAAATAAATTTTTAAAAGTAAAAGGCTTGCCAGAGAACGGCTGGGTTCGAACCGCTAGCGTCAGTACAGAAGCCCACCGCGATAGCACCACGATAAGGATCGTTGAAATCTTCGGAACAAAAAGCGGTAGAAGACAGTAGCGGAAACAATGGAGATTGTTAGGATTAAGCTCCAAACTTTATTTCAACTGATCAGATATACATAATATATAGCCTTTGTCCATCTGGAATAATGTACCTTACAAACAGTGAAAGAATTTTTCAAATAGGTACAGTGGTTCTGAAGATTACCCTCGAACGTACAAAATCCCCTCTCTCGTTATATATTAGTATAGATAGCACCACGCTAAGGATCGTTGAAGACTTCGCCACAAAAAGCGGTAGAGGACAGTAGCGGAAACAATGGAGATTGTTAGGATGAAGCCCCAAACTTTATTTCTACTGATTAGATATACATAATATATAGCCTATGTCCATCTGGAATAATGTACCTTTCAAACAGTGAAAGAATTTTTCAAATAGGTACAGTGGTTCTGAAGATTACCCTCCACGTACAAAATCCCCTATCTCTTTATATATTAGTATAGATAGCACCACGCTAAGGATCGTTAAAGATACAAAAAGCGGTAGAGGACAGTAGCGGTAACAATGGAGATTGTTAGGATTAAGCCCCTAACTTTATTTCTACTGATTAGATATACATAATATATAGCCTATGTCCATCTGGAATAATGTACCTTTCAAACAGTGAAAGAATTTTTCAAATAGGTACAGTGGTTCTGAAGATTACCCTCCACGTACAAAATCCCCTATCTCTTTATATATTAGTATAGATAGCACCACGCTAAGGATCGTTAAAGATACAAAAAGCGGTAGAGGACAGTAGCGGTAACAATGGAGATTGTTAGGATTAAGCCCCTAACTTTATTTCTACTGATTAGATATACATAATATATAGCCTATGTCCATCTGGAATAATGTACCTTTCAAACAGTGAAAGAATTTTTCAAATAGGTACAGTGGTTCTGAAGATTACCCTCCACGTACAAAATCCCCTCTCTCTTTATATATTAGTATAGATAGCACCACGCTAAGGATCGTTAAAGATACAAAACGCGGTAGAGGACAGTAGCGGTAACAATCGAGATTGTTAGGATTAAGCCCCTAACTTTATTTCTACTGATTAGATATACATAATATATAGCCTATGTACATCTGGAATAATGTACCTTTCAAACAGTGAAAGAATTTTTCAAATAGGTACAATGGTTCTGAAGATTACCCTCCACGTACAAAATCCCCTGTCTCTTTATATATTAGTATAGATACCACCACGCTAAAGATCGTTGAAGACTTCGCCACAAAAAGCGGTAGAGGACAGTAGCGGTAACAATGGAAATTGTTAGGATGAAGCCCCTAACTTTATTTCTACTGATTAGATATACATAATATATAGCCTATGTCCATCTGGAATAATGTACCTTTCAAACAGTGAAAGAATTTTTCAAATAGGTAGCGTGTTTCTGAAGATTACCCTCCACGTACAAAATCCCCTCTCTCTTTATATATTAGTATAGATAGCACCACGCTAAGAATCGTTGAAGACTTCGCCACAAAAAGCGGTAGAAGACAGTAGCGGTAACAATAGAGATTGTTAGGATTAAGCCCCTAACTTTATTTCTACGGATTAGATATACATAAAATAAAGCCTATGTCCATCTGGAATAATGTACCTTTCAAACAGTGAAAGAATTTTTCAAATAGGTACAGTGGTTCTGAAGATTACCCTCCACGTACAAAATCCCCTCTCTCTTTATATATTAGTATAGATAGCACCACGCTAAGGATCGTTAAAGATTCAAAAGGCGGTAGAGGACAGTAGCGGTAACAATGGAGATTGTTAGGATTAAGCCCCTAACTTTATTTCTACTGATTAGATATACATAATATATAGCCTATGTCCATCTGGAATAATGTACCTTTCAAACAGTGAAAGAATTTTTCAAATAGGTACAGTGGTTCTGAAGATTACCCTCCACGTACAAAATCCCCTCTCTCTTTATATATTAGTATAGATAGCACCACGCTAAGGATCGTTGAAGACTTCGCCACAAAAAGCGGTAGAGGACAGTAGCGGTAACAATGGAAATTGTTAGGATGAAGCCCCTAACTTTATTTCTACTGATTAGATATACATAATATATAGCCTATGTCCATCTGGAATAATGTACCTTTCAAACAGTGAAAGAATTTTTGAAATAGGTACAGTGGTTCTGAAGATTACCATCCACGTACAAAATCCCCTCTCTCTTTATATATTAGTATAGATAGCACCACGCTAAGGATCGTTAAAGATACAAAACGCGGTAGAGGACAGTAGCGGTAACAATGGAGATTGTTAGGATTAAGCCCCTTACTTTATTTCTACTGATTAGATATACATAATATATAGCCTATGTACATCTGGAATAATGTACCTTTCAAACAGTGAAAGAATTTTTCAAATAGGTACAGTGGTTCTGAAGATTACCCTCCACGTACAAAATCCCCTGTCTCTTTATATATTAGTATAGATACCACCACGCTAAAGATCGTTGAAGACTTCGCCACAAAAAGCGGTAGAGGACAGTAGCGGTAACAATGGAAATTGTTAGGATGAAGCCCCTAACTTTATTTCTACTGATTAGATATACATAATATATAGCCTATGTCCATCTGGAATAATGTACCTTTCAAACAGTGAAAGAATTTTTCAAATAGGTAGCGTGTTTCTGAAGATTACCCTCCACGTACAAAATCCCCTCTCTCTTTATATATTAGTATAGATAGCACCACGCTAAGAATCGTTGAAGACTTCGCCACAAAAAGCGGTAGAGGACAGTAGCGGTAACAATGGAGATTGTTAGGATTAAGCCCCTAACTTTATTTCTACGGATTAGATATACATAAAATAAAGCCTATGTCCATCTGGAATAATGTACCTTTCAAACAGTGAAAGAATTTTTCAAATAGGTAGCGTGTTTCTGAAGATTACCCTCCACGTACAAAATCCCCTCTCTCTTTATATATTAGTATAGATAGCACCACGCTAAGAATCGTTGAAGACTTCGCCACAAAAAGCGGTAGAGGACAGTAGCGGTAACAATGGAGATTGTTAGGATTAAGCCCCTAACTTTATTTCTACGGATCAGATATACATAAAATAAAGCCTATGTCCATCTGGAATAATGTACCTTTCAAACAGTGAAAGAATTTTTCAAATAGGTACAGTGGTTCTGAAGATTACCCTCCACGTACAAAATCCCCTCTCTCTTTATATATTAGTATAGATAGCACCACGCTAAGGATCGTTAAAGATTCAAAAGGCGGTAGAGGACAGTAGCGGTAACAATGGAGATTGTTAGGATTAAGCCCCTAACTTTATTTCTACTGATTAGATATACATAATATATAGCCTATGTCCATCTGGAATAATGTACCTTTCAAACAGTGAAAGAATTTTTCAAATAGGTACAGTGGTTCTGAAGATTACCCTCCACGTACAAAATCCCCTCTCTCTTTATATATTAGTATAGATAGCACCACGCTAAGGATCGTTGAAGACTTCGCCACAAAAAGCGGTAGAGGACAGTAGCGGTAACAATGGAAATTGTTAGGATGAAGCCCCTAACTTTATTTCTACTGATTAGATATACATAATATATAGCCTATGTCCATCTGGAATAATGTACCTTTCAAACAGTGAAAGAATTTTTGAAATAGGTACAGTGGTTCTGAAGATTACCATCCACGTACAAAATCCCCTCTCTCTTTATATATTAGTATAGATAGCACCACGCTAAGGATCGTTAAAGATACAAAACGCGGTAGAGGACAGTAGCGGTAACAATGGAGATTGTTAGGATTAAGCCCCTTACTTTATTTCTACTGATTAGATATACATAATATATAGCCTATGTACATCTGGAATAATGTACCTTTCAAACAGTGAAAGAATTTTTCAAATAGGTACAGTGGTTCTGAAGATTACCCTCCACGTACAAAATCCCCTGTCTCTTTATATATTAGTATAGATACCACCACGCTAAAGATCGTTGAAGACTTCGCCACAAAAAGCGGTAGAGGACAGTAGCGGTAACAATGGAAATTGTTAGGATGAAGCCCCTAACTTTATTTCTACTGATTAGATATACATAATATATAGCCTATGTCCATCTGGAATAATGTACCTTTCAAACAGTGAAAGAATTTTTCAAATAGGTACAGTGGTTCTGAAGATTACCCTCCACGTACAAAATCCCCTCTCTCTTTATATATTAGTATAGATAGCACCACGCTAAGGATCGTTGAAGACTTCGCCACAAAAAGCGGTAGAGGACAGTAGCGGTAACAATGGAAATTGTTAGGATTAAGCCCCTAACTTTATTTCTACGGATTAGATATACATAAAATAAAGCCTATGTCCATCTGGAATAATGTACCTTTCAAACAGTGAAAGAATTTTTCAAATAGGTACAGTGGTTCTGAAGATTACCCTCCACGTACAAAATCCCCTCTCTCTTTATATATTAGTATAGATAGCACCACGCTAAGGATCGTTGAAGACTTCGCCACAAAAAGCGGTAGAGGACAGTAGCGGTAACAATGGAAATTGTTAGGATGAAGCCCCTAACTTTATTTCTACTGATTAGATATACATAATATATAGCCTATGTCCATCTGGAATAATGTACCTTTCAAACAGTGAAAGAATTTTTGAAAAAGTACAGTGGTTCTGAAGATTACCCTCCACGTACAAAATCCCCTCTCTCTTTATATATTAGTATAGATAGCACCACGCTAAGGATCGTTAAAGATACAAAACGCGGTAGAGGACAGTAGCGGTAACAATGGAGATTGTTAGGATTAAGCCCCTTACTTTATTTCTACTGATTAGATATACATAATATATAGCCTATGTACATCTGGAATAATGTACCTTTCAAACAGTGAAAGAATTTTTCAAATAGGTACAGTGGTTCTGAAGATTACCCTCCACGTACAAAATCCCCTGTCTCTTTATATATTAGTATAGATACCACCACGCTAAAGATCGTTGAAGACTTCGCCACAAAAAGCGGTAGAGGACAGTAGCGGTAACAATGGAAATTGTTAGGATGAAGCCCCTAACTTTATTTCTACTGATTAGATATACATAATATATAGCCTATGTCCATCTGGAATAATGTACCTTTCAAACAGTGAAAGAATTTTTCAAATAGGTAGCGTGTTTCTGAAGATTACCCTCCACGTACAAAATCCCCTCTCTCTTTATATATTAGTATAGATAGCACCACGCTAAGGATCGTTGAAGACTTCGCCACAAAAAGCGGTAGAGGACAGTAGCGGCAACAATGGAAATTGTTAGGATTAAGCCCCTAACTTTATTTCTACGGATTAGATATACATAAAATAAAGCCTATGTCCATCTGGAATAATGTACCTTTCAAACAGTGAAAGAATTTTTCAAATAGGTACAGTGGTTCTGAAGATTACCTTCCACGTACAAAATCCCCTCTCTCTTTATATATTAGTATAGATAGCACCACGCTAAGGATCGTTAAAGATACAAAAAGCGGTAGAGGACAGTAGCGGTAACAATGGAGATTGTTAGGATGAAGCCCCTAACTTTATTTCTACTGATTAGATATACATAATATATAGCCTATGTCCATCTGGAATAATGTACCTTTCAAACAGAGACAGAATTTTTCAAATAGGTACAGTGGTTCTGAAGATTAACCTCCACGTACAAAATCCCCTCTCTCATTATATATTAGTATAGATAGCACCACGCTAAGGATCGTTGAAGACTTCGCCACAAAAAGCGGTAGAGGACAGTAGCGGTAACAATGGAAATTGTTAGGATGAAGCCCCTAACTTTATTTCTACTGATTAGATATACATAATATATAGCCTATGTCCATCTGGAACAATGTACCTTTCAAACAGTGAAAGAATTTTTCAAATAGGTACAGTGGTTCTGGAGATTACCCTCCACGTACAAAATCCCCTCTCTCTTTATATATTAGTATAGATAGCACCACGCTAAGAATCGTTGATGACTTCGCCACAAAAAGCGGAAGAGGACAGTAGCGGTAACAATGGAAATTGTTAGGATGAAGCCCCTAACTTTATTTCTACTGATTAGATATACATAATATATAGCCTATGTCCATCTGGAATAATGTACCTTTCAAACAGTGAAAGAATTTTTCAAATAGGTACAGTGGTTCTGGAGATTACCCTCCACGTACAAAATCCCCTCTCTCTTTATATATTAGTATAGATAGCACCACGCTAAGAATCGTTGATGACTTCGCCACAAAAAGCGGTAGAGGACAGTAGCGGTAACAATGGAAAATGTTAGGATGAAGCCCCTAACTTTATTTCTACTGATTAGATATACATAATATATAGCCTATGTCCATCTGGAATAATGTACCTTTCAAACAGTGAAAGAATTTTTCAAATAGGTACAGTGGTTCTGAAGATTACCCTCCACGTACAAAATCCCCTCTCTCTTTATATATTAGTATAGATAGCACCACACTAAGGATCGTTAAAGATACAAAAAGCGGTAGAGGACAGTAGCGGTAAGAATGGAGATTGTTAGGATTAAGCCCCTAACTTTATTTCTACTGATTAGATATACATAATATATAGCCTATGTCCATCTGGAATAATGTACCTTTCAAACAGTGAAAGAATTTTTCAAATAGGTACAGTGGTTCTGGAGATTACCCTCCACGTACAAAATCCCCTCTCTCTTTATATATTAGTATAGATAGCACCACGCTAAGAATCGTTGATGACTTCGCCACAAAAAGCGGAAGAGGACAGTAGCGGTAACAATGGAAATTGTTAGGATGAAGCCCCTAACTTTATTTCTACTGATTAGATATACATAATATATAGCCTATGTCCATCTGGAATAATGTACCTTTCAAACAGTGAAAGAATTTTTCAAATAGGTACAGTGGTTCTGGAGATTACCCTCCACGTACAAAATCCCCTCTCTCTTTATATATTAGTATAGATAGCACCACGCTAAGAATCGTTGATGACTTCGCCACAAAAAGCGGTAGAGGACAGTAGCGGTAACAATGGAAAATGTTAGGATGAAGCCCCTAACTTTATTTCTACTGATTAGATATACATAATATATAGCCTATGTCCATCTGGAATAATGTACCTTTCAAACAGTGAAAGAATTTTTCAAATAGGTACAGTGGTTCTGAAGATTACCCTCCACGTACAAAATCCCCTCTCTCTTTATATATTAGTATAGATAGCACCACACTAAGGATCGTTAAAGATACAAAAAGCGGTAGAGGACAGTAGCGGTAAGAATGGAGATTGTTAGGATTAAGCCCCTAACTTTATTTCTACTGATTAGATATACATAATATATAGCCTATGTCCATCTGGAATAATGTACCTTTCAAACAGTGAAAGAATTTTTCAAATAGGTACAGTGGTTCTGAAGATTACCCTCCACGTACAAAATCCCCTCTCTCTTTATATATTAGTATAGATAGCACCACGTTAAGGATCGTTGAAGACTTCGCCACAAAAAGCGGTAGAGGACAGTAGCGGTAACAATGGAGATTGTTAGGATTAAGCCCCTAACTTTATTTCTACTGATTAGATATACATAATATATAGCCTATGTCCATCTGGAATAATGTACCTTTCAAACAGTGAAAGAATTTTTCAAATAGGTACAGTGGTTCTGAAGATTACCCTCCACGTACAAAATCCCCTCTCTCTTTATATATTAGTATAGATATATATATATATATATGTATATATATATATATGTATATATATAAATATATATATATATATATATATATATATATATATATATATATATATATATATATATATATATATATATATAATTTTACCTTGAACTCGAGGCTATGTTCCGGGTTCATTCATACAACACATTAGAATTTTCATGTTTCTGTGTTCATAATATGTGAAATTGCATACTGCTTCAAAACTCAGCACTTTGGACTCATCTCCTTGACAGACCGGTTGTCTGCCGGTGATCCACGGACCACAGGTGGTCGGATAGAACCTAAGGGCCTGTTCACATAGAATCCGTCAGCGTCAGAGTTACTCGTATTGACATATTTTAAACCAATCACAAGCCTTAACAATTTCGTTGCTAATCGTTTGGAGGTTTGTAAGTGGTTAAATATATATCAGTACGGGTAACGCTGACGTTGACGAATTCTATGTGAACAGATCCTTAGTTGTACTCCGCAAAGCCAGCGGTGATTTAAAAAAAAAATAGTGTCATTGTTTCTACAATTTTATAAATCGTTTTAACAACTTTATAAAATTGGGAACAAAAATATTTTCCCGAATTTTATGTTCATATTCTAAAATTTCCTATATTTCTTCCGTTTTGTAGCGTTTAGAGTATGAAAAAAAATCCCTGTTCTGCCTAAAAATACCAAAATATATTATCTGTCACGCTCATTGGGAGCGTCATAGCAATTTCAAAGCGCCGCAGCAATTTTACAGCTTTACGGCAAAGTTATTGCTTGCTTTACAGCAATAGTCCAGAAAATACAAACGCAAAAATCTCATTATGTTTTCACGGGCTTTCGTGTTTCCTATTAAGTTTAATTTTGCGTTAAATTTGGTAGAGTTATTAAGTTTAAATGTAACTTTTAAGGAAAGTTTATTTATCACAAATAGTTTGTTTAATCAGAAAAATTAAACCCATTTTCGCCCCTAAAAGGGTTGGTTGGGTAAGGATTTCCGACAATTTATCTTTTATTATTATTATTATTAATAAGTGGTCTTTGATCAACGACAAGTTAAGATCCACTGCCTTAGACTGAAATTCAGCCAAGATATATTATGTTGTGGCGTCACTGTAAGGCTTATAAACTCTCTGAGGCATTTTGAAGAAATTTCACAACTATTGATCCATACCAAAGAAAGACAGAGTTCTAATTTACAAAACGAAGGCCAAATTTTTAAAACAAAACTTAACAATTTATTAACAAGAAAAAAATTAAACATTAGACATTTTCGACATATTCACTTAATTTACGTGCAGATTTACAGTGCGCGCTCCAGGGCCCATTCCGGCCCAAGAAAACAGGAGCCTAACAAAAACACAACCGCTCGGGTCGATGTTCTACGCCGTTCTCTCCAATGTCTGGATTTTTCAGAAGGGGTGGAGGGCCGGCAGATTATCGGCTGACAGTTTCTTCTTAGTCGCCGAACTTTACTACATTGCAGGACGTTAAGATGACAGCTTTAGTGGCTGCCTCTGTGAGGGAAACGGTTTTTAATCCCCCCACGTGTTCCGAACTTGTGGAACCGAACAACACATTCCTTAAAAAACACGCAGCTGTGTTTTCCAAGCGCTTGTGGGGTCTCGGGAAAAAATAAGACCCTATTTCCAGTACGCTACAATGTCATTTCTCAGAGTAAAAGTCTTAAAGGTTGCTGTCTACTAACCCTATTGGATTCGCTCATCTCAATGTTAACCTATGGAGAAAATGTGTCTACTATTGACAGCTACATGAATGCTCATAGTCCAATCACAATGGTATTTTCAGATAGCCCAAACTTTTTTGCTCCTTGCAACAGGATTCATTTCATAGATTTCGTCCATCAAAGGAACTTAGAAGCGTTTCAAACACACTAGACCAGATTCTTTTGCCCGGATAATTTAAATTTTAAAATATTATTTGCAGTTTATCTTAAAAAACGAAAAGTGTCCCAAGATGTGAAATTTCTTTATTAAAATCTAAACTCATGGCGCAACAGTCCGCTGTGGACCAAGGCCGGCGGTGCCCATCTCCGCTTTCTTGACCGTGGGCTTGGGATGCCATGCAGCAAATATCTCAGTGAGGTGGTCAACCTGACGCGAGATCCTCAGAGTTAAGTTCCCAGGCATGCTGGGGACCAAGCGTATTTTTATCGACTCACTCAAGGGATGAAAGGCTCAGTCGACCTTACCCAGTCACAGGGTCGAACCTTGTACCTGTGATGTGGCAGCTTGGTGCTTTTAACCACTACGGCACCGGGTATGTTTTTTTGCTTTATTACGGCGTACAATTTTTTTTTTTAAATCTTCAATCCAAGTCGGCAATTCTTGGACACGTTTTCTCCATAGGTTAACATTGAGGTGAGCGAATCCAATAGGGTTAGTGCATAGCAGCCTTAGGGCATATGCTGAACTAGTGCAAGTCTCTATCTAAGTATATTAATAGATCAAATATAAACAACTCTCTTGAGATTTAATTACTTAAAAAAATGATGAAATATTTGTTAATTATCATTTCGTCACGTCTTCACCAATATTTCTATTTTAAATCCATCAGTACTTTTTTTTTTTTGGGGGGGGGGGGGGCGGGGATATTTTTTTTTCATCATCTCTTGCAATGGGATTAACAGAAATTATATAATGCGAGTACTTAATCCATACGAAATGCAATTCATATTTCACGTGAATTGAAATTATTGCGATACAAGTTGCAGTTCAGATGAAAAACTGCTGATTCCTCATTATTCTGTGTCGATTCACTGGGTTGGGCTTTGTAAATTTGAATATTTTTGGTGTAATATAATACTTGTTTTGGCGTGTGTGCGCGCAAAATTAATTTGAGGCTAAACAGTTTAACGAAAAAAAGTGTAGACTGTCGTATAAAGCAAAATATCCTCGAAAATCGAATAGCCTTTTAATTGGAAATATGAATTGATTATCTTTACCTTCTAGCTCATGTGTAGTGGATTTGTAGCTCATATATCACTATTACTTCCCGTGTGCTTGTTGTTGTTGCTAATCTCCACGTCTAGCCCCAGCTAGACCAAATCCACAAGTCTAATTCCCCCCAACAAAATCGTAAACCAAAAAAAGATATGAAAAAAGGTCGTCGAGAGTCAACGCCAGGCATTCGAGAATGTGCTCTGGGGAGACCTGGTGCATTCAACACCTTCGCAACCAGATGGTGGTAACTAAGACGTGTGTAAATCTCAGATTCATTTCGTCTTTTGTCTTTTCGTGCGATCTTTTCATGGGCATGCGTGTAAAACGTCAACAAAAATTGGACTACATAGTTTCACCGAAATGGCCTGTGATGAAATTCTCACAAAATTAACTAAGCTAAATGCAAAAATGACTATGTGAAAAGAAAAAAACCTAGAAGCCCTTCACAAGCTTATTGACAATATTTTAGAAGGTTCTAGAAGAAAGTGGAACAGGTGTTTGGTGTGCTACAATAGAGAGAAAAAAAACTAAAATGACTATTCACTCATGTAATGCATGTGAAAAAGCTTTTTGTACCAAGGAACATTTCGAGCAATATCATAAAAATCTGTAATTTTCAAGGTAATTTTGAACTTATCGTTTTCCTCTTATTTTACCTTTTTGTATCAATGTCAAAAATAAATTAAAATGTTTTCACTGTAATCCCAAAGAATGAAATTATTCATCCACTTTAGTTACGCTATTTAATCATCTTTAACACAAATAATAAAATAGCGTAACTAAAGTGGTTACGCTAATAATGATTTTTTATAATGAAATAATGATGTATCCTCTAGAGGTTACATGGTATTTTGCTCTATACATTGCATGTATCCCATAGAGTATTAATGTAACACATTAGAGTATTATAGTAACATGGTAGCCACAGTTGTATATGATACACTTCAGACGGCCACTAAAAAAAACCGACAGAGCGCAGTCTGAGTGGGTCTGTCGCAGATGAGAGCAAGAGATCTTCCGGGGACACAATTTAAGTCTACCTATCAAGATTTTTTCCAATAAAATAGATTTCGAGAAACGTTAAAGAAAGAGAGGTGGTCTGTGTGTTTACATATTTAAATTTAAAAAAATCATTACAGAAAACCCCCTCAAAAGTCTTATTTTCCTTTCGGCCACCTTTATTAGCCAAAATTCTGGGTCCAAATAAAAGCTGCTGTCGTCGTTTTTAAGGTTTTCTTCAGAATCATCTTTTAACACAAATAAACGATGTTCCATTGAAAGGTTCTGAAACATAAAAAAATCTCTTTTTTCAGTCATCAACGAGTAGTATATGCATTGGGTCTTTAGTGTAATCCATTTTTCACTCATGGCAAAACAACAGTGATTTCGAACAAAAATGGCTCGGATTTTTACCATCGACGCATAAAACCTCTAATTATATATGCATCGCTATGACCTGTGACGTTTCCTTAGCAACCTCTGGTATCTTCATTCGGAAGTATCTGCCGAGGGCATCTGTAATTGTAAACACGGCGTTAATGCACGGAAAATTCTCATAAACGTTTGGGGTATTAGTCTCTATGCCTATTACTATAGCAACGCTTGGTAAACAAAACTTTTTATTTATAAAAGCGTTGTCTGTTGCCATAACGACGTCTGATTAATACTTTGTTTATTTCTTCCGTAATGTAATTTTCAAAACATAATTAAAGAATTTAATGCCTCCTATTTTTTTTATTGTCCTTTAAAAATATGTAAATATTTACTGTGAATCATCAATGGCTTTAAATGCTCGGAATTTGCAAAAGCTTTTCACTACCTGTTTGAAAATTTTCTTTTCCTTGGTACTTCTAGATCTTTTTTGTGATAGCACTTTGATGAGCTTAAATCAAAGTATTATGGCTAATAAAGTACACGTCGTAGACTAGCCAGTAGTACATACATACATACATACATACACACACACACACACATACATATATATATATATATATATATATATATATATATATATATATATATATATGTATGTACATAATTGATAATATTGATTTAATTTTTCCTAAGTTAAGACGAATTCTCTCCTTGTCTATTGTGTGCTGATCGTCGAAAATAATCTTGCTGCATTATGTCCTGGTATTGAAAAATTAGACTAAAAGTAACCGAGGACAAAAAGAAGACAAAAAAAAAAGATCAGGATAAAAAAAAATAGTGAACAAAAAAATCGAGACAGAAAAAGAGGATATGTTTTCTTTGAAAGAGATATTTTGGCAACTCTATCAGAGGCACCTACTTAAAGGTAAAAATACCTTACATGAAGGTAAAAATAATTTGCTGCACTTTTTTCACGCATTCTTCATAATAAGCACAATAAAAATGGATGTTTTCAGGAAATTCGGGCCCCTATAATTACAGATAAAAAATATCCTGGTTTTAAACACAAAATAGAGTTTTTATTGGGTTGTCCGGAAGCTACTTTCGGATTGACCGAGTTTGATGATGACAAACTGAAAACACTGATTGAAATAGATCATCGCATAACAGTCCGTGAGTTTGCTGAGAGCCTAAATTCATCCAAAACAACCATTGACGACCATTTGAAACGATTGGTTACCTCTCAAAAAAGCTTGATGTTTTGGATCCCACATGAATTTCATGTATCAGCATATAGGATTTTCTTTTGAAATGTAACCAAAATGATCCATTTTGGAATCTATTGATAACTGGTGATGAAAAATGGATTTTTTACACTAACACTGAAAGAAAAAAAACCCGTGGTCCGAGCCTTGGTGAACCCCCTAAAACAACGTCAAAAGCTGATATTCATTAAAAGGAGATCATGTTATCAATTTGGTGACGATACAAGGGAATTGATTATTTGGAGCTTTTACTTAGAAACGAAACGATCAGTTACAATAAGTATTGTCAACAACTAACAAAACAGAAAATTGCTTTGCAACAGAAACGTCCAGAATTGGTGACTCGTAAAGGTATTGTCTTCAATCTTCACAATGCCAAACCACATAATTCTTTAATCACTCGTCAGGAACTAATGGAATTTGGTTGGGATGTATTACCACATCCACCATATAGCCCTGATTATTTTACCGTCCAGAATTGGCGAATCGTAAAGGTATTGTGTTCAATCTTGACAATGCCAAACCACATAATTCTTTAATCACTCGTCAGGAACTAATGGAATTTGGTTGGGATGTATTACCACATCCACCATATAGCCCTGATTATTTTACCGTCCAGAATTGGCGAATCGTAAAGGTATTGTGTTCCATTTTGACAATGCCAAACCACATACGTCTTTAGACATCGTCAAGAAAATGGAGCTTGGTTGGTAATGGAGCCTGGTTGGGATGTGTTACCACATCCTTCATATAGCCCTTACATTGCACCATCAGACTATCATATTTGTTTCGTGCTCTGTAAAACTCCTTGTCAGGCAAAACCTTCATTTCAAATAACAGTGTCAAATTGGACTTGGAAAACTTTTTGCAGAAAAACAGCAGAAGTTCTTTGAAAGTGGAATCATAAAATTGCCTAGAAGATGGCAAATGATTATTTAAAAAATGGTCATTGTATTACTGATTAAAATTATTTCTTGGTATAAAAAATTGTTTTTTGTTCTTAAAAAAAACTGAAAGAACTTTCCGGACAACCCAATAGATTGACGTAACTGGAACTGCGTATTGCCCGGATGATTACACTGCCAGATACAACTCTTTTAAGTTAAGCTGTTTATCCTTCTATACATCTCTGCTGTCGAAGTCTATTTATCAATGATAGGAATTTTTCGTGATCTGCCGTCTTTAAAAGAAAATCCTTGCACTGTATCTGTATGAAATTGTTTACAGCGTTCTTTTACCATGTTAAAATTCTGTCTTTTCTATTACCAACTAAAAATCCTTGCACGGTATCAGTACGAAATTGTTTATAGCGTTCTTTTACCATGTTTTCACTAAAGTTTATTCAGAACTTTTGATTTAAACCAAAAAATTTGCAGTAATTTTACCTAACATGAAAACTTTTTGTTGAAAATTAATTTTTTTCCCCATCAAGGCGATTAAAAATTTGTGAATAAAATTTTTATAAAACATGAAGACAAATTATTTTGTAAACTGTTTCAGTTCACAAAAATGAAACAAAAATGGCAATTCAGTAATTGGCGCTTGTTTTAGACTTTCGACCTGCTACGACTGTCTCCGAGTACACCTTTACCGGATTGGTCTGGCTGATTTGCCCGACTGCGTCATGTGTCGTTCAGGTTAACCCATGACTGCGTTACATTTTGACGTGTGCCCTGCACTTTTAAATCTTAAATCCTTTGTTTTAAAATATTGGAGAGCCCTTGGTCTAATGGCCTAGAGGCCAAATGACCGGTATTTGTAAAATAAATAAATAAATAAAAATAATTTTTTCACCCTAGATGGCTCGACAACCCGGGTTGGGCCTTTGCCTTTTCTTGGAGCCCATGCCAGGATCGCTAGTTGTTGGCCATACTCTTCCAGTTCTTAGATTTCAAAATGGCGCGGCCCTTTTTGAAACAGTTTACCTATCTAAGCCTGCGTCATTGTTTTACAATGACCCAGGCATGTCATTGTTTTACAAAAAGTTCTTTTCTATTACGGAGTACAATTTAAAAGAAAAGAAAAAAAATGTAGGTAGTCTCTTCTAACGAAACTACTGCGGGTTATTAACGTGAATTAGCTATCGTTGCTTTTTTTTTTTTGGGGGGGGGGGGGGGACGCATTTTGGTACTTTTCTGTTTAACTGTTTTACTGCTACTGGGTTTGGCGCGCTGCCAAAATTATAACTCGCAACAACGCTGAAATTTTGCTTTCCGCAGGACCGTTATTGAGGAACGTAATGATCCTACGTTAAAACATCTTTCAATCCAAGTCGGTAATCCTTGGACACATTTTCTCCATAGGTTACCATAGAGGTGAGCTAATGCAATAGGGTTTGTACACAGCAGCCTTAAAGGACTGGTGTTCTGATTATCAGACTCATTTGACATCTGTGTTTAACATTTCCTGTTTATTTAATTAACAGGCTCTCTGATTATCAGTATCATTCGACATCTATGATTAACTTGCCTGCTTATTTAATTAACAGGTTTTGTGATTTTCAGGCTCATTTGACATCTGGGTGACGTATTTTATTAATAGGTTTTGTGATAACCGGGCTCATTTGACATCTAAATTTAACGTACATGTTGAACTCATATTTTTTTGCATGTCCCGATGGACACTGTTCAGTTGTATACGGACGGTAGTAAACTTGATGATGACAGATCGGGCAGTGGCATTTACATTAAATTTCGGGATCAGGAGTTAAAGATCAAGAGAAGAAATCCGGACTTCTGCTCGGCATTCCGAAGCGAGCTCATTGCAATTCTTGAAGGTCTGGACTCCATCATGTCGCTTTCACGGTTTAATGATATCTGGATCTTTTCGGATAGTAGAAGTGCCATTCAGCACCTGGCCGACTGGCATAGTGTCAGGGACAGTGCTAGTGCAGACATCCTAAGGAAACTAAAACAACCCTTTCCCGTCGGATCCACTTTCAGTGGATTCCGTCCCATGTCGATGTTGCTGGAAATGAGATTGCGGACAGTTTGGCCAGAGCAGGTGCTGGAGAGGCCATAACGACTGTCGCTCCTCTTACTTATTCGGACTTTTTTCTAAATGTAAGGCAAATAACAAGGCCATTTGGACCGTACCACCGGTACACACATGGTACCAGAGTAGGAGCCCAGGCGGCTCTTTGGTTCGGGGCAGCAGTAGACGAGATCAAACCACACTTACTCGCTTCCTCAGTGGTCATCTGTCATCAATGAGTTTTATTGGTGGTAGTAAGCATTTCGAAATCTGCACTAAGTGTTCTACTGCTCAAGCCTCCCCTGACCACGTTTTATCCTGTCTGGGGCTCACCAGGCAGGACCTGGCTCAAGATCCTCTTTTGGTGCTGGACTTTCTCGGAGTGAACGAGCTTATGGACCTGATCTAGCTCTGCTGGTCATGGGGATGAGAAACAACAACAACAACAACAACATTTTTTTGTGACTATCAGGCTCATTTAACATCAGTATTATACGTGTTTGCTTATTTAATTAGCATATTTGGGGATTTTCAGTCTAATTTGACATCTATTTTTTACATGCTTTCTCGTTTAACTGACATATTATATGATCTATTATGCGCGATTTTCCATGCTTTCTTGCGAAATATTTCATTGTCTTTGTTTTGGAACGAAGTTCTTTTACGCGGCTTACAGTAGAGTGAACTGGCAGAAATCGTCACGTAAGGAAAAAGCGTTATGTGGATGGCCGCAGCGCCATCTGTGGACGGAAATTCTAAACACGTGTGAATATTATTTAAACTTATTTTTTGTTTGTTATTGTTTTAATTCACACGGGATTTGTATTGTGTCATTATTGCAATTATATAATGGAAAGTCGAGAAACATAAACTGCAGTTGTATGTGTGTGTGTTCGTGCGAGTATAGAGATTAGAGCGGCAAGCATTGTGCGCGGTCAGCTGTATAACCTCAATTCTAAACAACTGTAAATATTATTTAAACTTATTTTTTTGTTTGTTATTGTTTTAATTCACACGGGATTTATATTGTGTCATTATTGCAATTTTATAATGGGAAGTCGAGAAACAGAAACTGCGGCAAGTGTAAATAATGCGAACTTAGAAAAGTAAGTTAATAAATCATATAACTTAATACAATTATTTACTGTTTACATTCATTTAATATACACGTGATTCGAGTGTTTACTATTTACTATTTAGAGAAATAATAGTCAAATCATGCGCAGCGTCAAAAAGAGTATCGAAAGAGAAAAAAAAAATCCAAAATCAATTTCAGAGTGTGAAAAAAATACCAAAAACAAACGCTCAATGTCAACAACAATTCCGGCAGAATCAAAAAGAAAAGTACAGCAAAATGAAACATTGAATCTTGCTAGGTATGATATATATATCTTTCGCATGAGAATAAGAAGCAATTTTGTTTTTTACTTTTCTATTTATAATGTATGATTCACTATTTTATATTTAATTTTTTCTTTGATTGCTCTTGATAGTTTTCTAGCAAGTACACCAACACGGAAAGTGCATGATGAAACACTTTTAATTCATGATAATGTAAATTTGTTAAAAAAATTTAAGACTCCCCGGGCCTCACAAAATCAAAATTTTCTTGAAATATTGGAAGTTTTTAACATTACCTCTCTTACAATGGCGATGCTGAAGAGATTAGATACGTATATGTTTGTCTTTTAAAACAGGATGTAACAATTTTCACTCAGCTGGCAACGTGCCAGAGTGACAAACATGACTCACACGCTGCTACATTTAAGTGTGACTCACATATCCTGTAGCGAGTTCGTGAATCACGTTTAAACGCTGAGTCACTGTTTAATGCTTCGTGTGAGTCGCTAACTCTAAATTGATTGCACAGTCGCATTAAAGTGGTATTTCCGGCCGGATGTGCAATTCATTTCCTGTGGTTTCTGAAAACTCGTGGAACGGCTTAATGGGAAATATTCTCCGCAAGGTTTTGTAAACATGTATTAAAGAGCCAGCATAGGGTTGAATAAAAATAGAAAAGAAGTTGGCATTGATGATTAATATGTGTCTTTTGACTAGGAATTCAAAATATCCACCATGACAAAGAATTGTATAATTTATTAAAATTTTACCGTTAAGGCTGCTGTGTACTAACCCTATTGTATTCGTTCACCGCAGTAATAATCTGTGAAGAAAAAATGTCTACTATTTACAGCTACATAAATGCTGATAATCCATTAAAAATGGTATTTTCAGATAGCCTGAACTTTTCTGCATCTTGCAACAGGATTCATTTTATAAATTTCGTTCACCAAAGGAATTTAGGAGCGTTTAAAGCACACTAGACCAGATTTTTTTTCCAGAATAATTTAAATTAAAAAATATTATTTGCATTTAAAAAAAAAAAAAACGGAAAATGCCCCAAGGTGTAAATTTTCTTTCTCTATTACGGATTTCAATATTAGAAAATAATAAATTAAAAAATAAATTAAAAATTATTTCAGGTAATTTCTTCTAACGAAACTACCGCGGGTTATTAACGTAGGATTACTTATCGTTGCTTACCTTTTTTTTTTTTTTTTAAACGCATTTTGGTGCGTTTCTGTTTAACTGTTTATTACTACTGGGTTTGGCGCGCTGCCAAAATTATAACTCGCGACGCCGGACAAATTTTTTCTCTCCAAAGGACCGTTATTGAGGAACGTAATCCTATGTTTAAAAAAAATCTTTCAATCCAAGTAGGCAATCCTTGAACAAATTTTCTCCATAGGTTAACACTGAGGACAGCAAACACGATGATAGCACCCATGTGGAAAATGTGTAATCCGAATAAAAGTTTTCTTTTGTCCGATCTGTGTTGTCATCAGTGATTAGTATCTTGCCTCTGTCATATGCAAATTTCCTCCGTGCGCCTCGATCGTGTTTTTGTTAGCCGTTCGCAGAGCTGTTTTTTTGTGCGTGCATAACACGTCTTTTTTTTTTTTTGTGTGTGATACAAGTACCGTTCCAACGCTATTTAGGGTTTGCGCATGCATTGAGCATTTTGCAACGGAAAAAAGTGGGCGTTGCCATTCGAAAATTTCGATTTTCTGTACCTATAACCGTAACTGGGAGGGCCACTTTGTTGTCGTTCACAAAATCCCTAGCTCATACCTCTGAATATCTATTTCTGAAATCTCATCTCGATCGGTTGAACGGAACCGCCGCTACAGGTCCATATATCCGCAAAGTTTTTTTATGACCACCCTGTATATGACGCAGGACATTTAATTGTGTTATGTAAAGCAACAACATTGACACTAACATGGTACGTTGACGAGGCATCGGAGAGCAGAGCTCCATATCCTCGGTAAAGATAATTTTATGTGGCTATATTTCCGTTCTCAGGATTAAAAGAAAAGTGTTGAAAGAAAAGTGTTGACTTGCGATACTCAAAAGCGTATCGCAAACCATAATGGAGTATCCAAGGAATGTGTCTGCTTCATTATAGAACGATTGGGATACCGTAAAATCTGTGCTCGATGGGTACCACGCCGTCTCACAGGCGAGAACAGAGTCGGACTGGAGAGGCTCTGCGAAACCTGAAGTTTGAACCGATTCCACACCCTCCTAAGGCCCGTTGCACACACAGCGTTTTTATCTCTAGCGGAAATTTTCTATCGGACGTCGTTCCAACAGTAGACCACAGAAGTCAATTGGAGCTTGCACACACAGCGGAAAATGAAATTTTTCTTCGACGGTAGCCTGTGCAGCTGTCGAGTGCCACTGTGTGCCGGCGGATTCGATGACGCCAGATTGAAGTAGTTATCCATGTGACCCTATGCACGCTTACACACACAGCGGACTCTACCGTCGTAGGGTCTTTTGCGAGGGTGTGGTTGGGGGTTTGCTGGGGGGGAGGCGCGCTGGTTTTCTTGGAATCGTAAAGGGGATTCGAAAAGGAGGGCTCCTCCGATCCCGGCTGCATATAACCATTCCTTACATGAATTCACGCCATTACATCGTTTGGCGGCTGCTGATTGGTCAATTGAGTTTGCATCGGTTTTGTGTATTTGGTGCGCTGATACTTATGAAAGCATGTCTGTTTTTCAAGAATCAAAACTTCCATCACTATTTTTGTACGAAATAGAATCTATTTCAAATAATCGTAGTACGCAGTAACGTTCAAAATTACATATTTGTGCATTGTAAAATGTATGCGTTTGTACAATAAAGTCATTTTATTTTCATTCTATTTTTGGTAATTTTTAGAAGAGTATTTATAATTTTTATTTTTTAAGAGTAAGGTTAAAAAACTAAAGTGTGCAAAACAGCAAAAAATATATAATTTGCATCTTGCAATCAAGATTTTAATAAAAAAAAATTAAATTTTAAAAAAAAATTCAACATTTAAATTTATAAATAAATAAATAAAGCTTTCATTTTTTTAATTCAACATTTAAATTTAAGAAAAAATTCAATTTTGAGTAATATTTACTCTATTTTATTCTACTCCTAAAATTTTACAGTGAAATTACTACGGAAATTGGTAATTTCTTAAAATTTTCCATGCACAAAAAAGAAATATGAAGCCATTTATGGCGAAAATTTCTTTTACAAATAGTTTGTCACTTTAAATTACTTTTTACATTAATAGGTGGCGCCACTTAAAAAAATTCATGTTCTTTGTAAAATATGGCGTAAAAAATATATATAAAAATGAAAGCAACTAAGAAATAGATTTTATCTTATTTAAAATACTCTTAGGATCAAATTTTATGTAATTATCGAAATGAAAGCAAGTAAGACATATTTTAGCATTTATCTCATTTAAAATGCGCTTAGGATCAAATATTATGGCAATTTCCGATGCAAACTCAATTGACCAATCAGCAGCCGCCAAACGATGTAATGGCGTGAATTCATGTAAGGAATGGTAATATGCATCCCGGCTGGGGGGAGGGGGGCGTTGATTCGACCCCTCTGGTTTCTTGGACACGTGGAGGATTCCAAAAGGAGGGGTGGGCCTTTTCCCCGGCGACGGAGGTTTTCGCCGTGTGTGTAAGCTCTACTTTTAGAACGACGTCCGATGGAAAATCTCCGCCTACGCCGTGTGTGCAACGGGCCTAAGGCCCGTTGCACACACAGCGTTTCATTACACCTCGGACGATGTGGTGAAGACAGCTGTCAAGCCGTGGATTCGAGAAAAGTCGGAAGAATTTTTCAGTGACGGAATGAGAAAACTTGGTTACAATTTGGGAGAAATCTGTTAGCCTTAACTGGGACTATGTTGGAAAATAAATATGTGATTTTGAAGCTTAAGAATTGTACTTTAATGTTCTTTTTGCCCGATCTCGCTACTTCTTTTTGTTCGCGCTCTACAAGCATGTGTGCATTACTTTTCAGCCTACCCTCGTATATATATATATATATATATATATATATATATATATATATATATATATATATATATATATATATATGTGTGTGTGTGTGTGATAATAATCACTTAAAGGGAATGAATTTAGATGAAAGAAGAAGTGTTCCTCACGCACAATTAACAAACAGGCGTGAGATGATGGCAGTCATAGATCAGAGTGGAAACTTAATAAAGTTCCCTCTCTGATAAAAAAAAATCAAAAAAAAATCTCTAGTTTCAGCACCGTGAAGATCAGAGTTCATGAGCACAAAAAACGAAGTGCAAAAAGCGGAGCGACCGAGCGATCGGCAAAGTCTTCCGTTGCAGGCGTATTTATAATGGACATATTTCCTATATTCCCACAAGATTTTAGAACTCTCTAATTGGAACTTGGTGAATACGGGTCACTGATAAGTGGTACTTTAAAGTAGGCATATTTATTATAGACTCTTCCATGAGGATTCTAAGTAGGGGCTTGAAACAGGCATATTTTAGATAAAGTAACTGCTAAGAAGGACTTGAACAAGGCAGATTTATTATCTACTCTCTTTCATGAGGCTTGAAAGGAGTAGATAATTAGTAAGTAAAAGCTTGAAATTGTTATTTATTATATATCAACTTCACTGGGGCTTGCGTGTCATATTATATATAGTCATGTTAGTGGGATTTTAAACACCGATTGGGGGAATGGAATTTCTAGTGCCTGGAGAAGATTCGGCGGCACTTGCATTGGGGGCTCATACCTTTTAAACCGTCGATTTATGGCCTAAAAATTGATATTTTTCGATTGCTTATAACATATTTGTTATTCAAGTAATGCATTTGAATTTTTTTAGTATATAAAGAAATAGTGCATCTTTGCATTGATATAGTTAAAATATGCCCTCTTGAATAAAATATTTGTGTAAAATAGTCATATTTAAGAATGAAAGAATTACATTATGTCACATAGTATACTACTTCCGCGTAGAATTCAAAGCTTTCTGTCCATTATTTTGCTCTAATATTTTGCATAGTCTATTTATATAAGTTCAAAAATATACCCTAGTAAAATCTAAAGAAAGTTCCCGTGTTTTGTATTTTTTAAAAATTTTTCTTTTAAATAAAAAAAAATTGTTTATAATTTTAGCAATACTAAAGCATATAAAAAAATGCAAATATTATTATTTTACTTAGATATTACTAGGGTATATAGTAAACTATATGAGTAATATGTGTACCAAATTTCAAGGTTATACAAATAATACATTTTTAGATATCATGCGCAGAATAGACAAAAAAAATGTTTTTGAGAAAAACCAATTTTAATACAAATACTTTACTTAAAAATATTATTTTTCATTATATTTAACTTAAAGTACTTGTATTAAATTAATATATAATTCATATTTATGTTACAACCAGTTTTATAAACTTACCTGTTTTCTATTTGTGTAGGGAGACAAAATACGTTGGGGAAACGTGAAAATTTTATTCAGCTGTTTTTAACGGAAGTGCAACAATTTCTAATATGATTTAAAAATTAGCATTCCTGTAAAATTTGCTATTTTGTAGATAGATATATACTTTAATATACATTTATATCAATAATAATTAATGTTTCCCAACAATCTATTAAAAGGAGAATTGAATTTTAGATATGAAGTGTTTTAAAATCCACCACAGGAATACATTTCTCCCTCTTTTTCTAATTTAGCTTCATTTTCAGCTATTTTCATTTGTCTCCGGATCTTTCTTTGCTCTTTAGTTTCTAATAGAGCTTTTCTATTAGCATTCAAAATGCGTTTTGTGTCAATATCAGCAAACCCTTTAATTGAAAGGTTGCTGCGGAGCAAATGTAGCTCGTCCATCACTTGATGCCTAGTTGAACAACCACCATTGAATATTATGGTTGCTTCATTTGTAGCAATGTTGACAATTCTGCTACTTGATCCTGATACTTTCGGACAAAATTTCCATATTAAATTGTTAAAAGATTTATTATTGTTCTGTGTTTTACCCCCCAAACAACGTTTCAGCAACGATGGCTGTGATAAGTCTAAAAATATAGGTTTCATTTTCTCCATCACAGCAGCAGGTATAGGAAACTTATGAACATAGGTTTCATCATTCTGCAGGGCTTTATTATACTTGCACCACGTGTCACTGCTATTAGGGCAAAAATCATGAATAGGCTTTTCATTTGCTGATAATTTATGGTAATATATAGCCCAGATAGCTTTACGCATGTCTGTTAGAGAATTTTTATGTTCTCTGGTGGCATTACCATAATAAACAGATATTTCATTGATTAACTTATCTGTTAATCTATTTTTACCTGAGAGAGGTTTCCCATCACTGAGCTTTATATTTTTATGTTCAGCCTTCAGTTTTCTTAGACGTGTCCCCATTCTTTTTTGTACATGTCCGACACACTCTATTTTTTCTAATGTCACAGAAGGTCCATACGGTTTTGTATCACATACAGCCTTAAAAGTTTTTGCATCCCCATCACCAATGTACGATGTATATTTAATACCTCGAGTATCTTCAGATCTTGAAAATATCCTGATCATTCCTTCGACTTACATTTTACCCGATGACCCAGAATGGTTTTTTTAGACAGTTCTTGAGATGATTAGTATTGTCCTTATTAGCAAATTTACATCCTTTACAAAACTTAAACAAAACTTCTGTATCAATCACTTTGCCACTCTCAGATCCAATAACTGCACATACTCCAGTCTGTGATGTATGGCCTCTAGTTTTCCAGCTGCCATCACCACTGACTGTAACACATAATGAAGAATTTGATACAACTGCTTCAGCCTGAGCAGCTTTTTTCATTGATTTTTCAGCTACATTTGACGTAGCTTTTAATATATGATTTACTGTAGCATTATAAGCTCCTAATGAAATAGGTTGTGGAAGATCTATTACACTGCAAAATGTTTCCATACCAGAACGACCTTGACCTAAAAGGCGCATACGAAAATCTTCTGTTTATTTCTGGTACATTTTTCTTAGTGCCTAACATGGTACCGTTTCTTGCTTTTATGGGGCTACACATTTCACAAGTCAATTCAAATTTAGAAGATAATCCAGTATGAAAAATCTCCTTAAATTTCACATTCATGTCACATGTTTTGCACACTAAATTATTTTCAATTGTCTGACATAACATATCAAAATCCAAAATTCTGTAGCCACTAAATGATTCAGATATTTCTTTCTTTTCGTGGGGAGGTAGAACATTGTCCATACAAAGTTTTTTTGCTGACGAACTCTCTACACACGAAACATTACTCGTTCGAGTATATTTACTGCCACGGAACTTTCGCTTTTGGGGACGTTTCCCAGATGCTGGTTTCGCAACGAATTCATCCATAACTATATTCTATGTAAAATAAAGCAAAAAACAATTTTTAAAATGGTAAAAAGTAAAGAAATATCGCTAAAAAACTTCGTCGCAGAACGTTCGCTCACGAGGTTTAGCTTCAAAAACAATTTGAAAACACGCCTGAAAGTTGAAGTGCATAATTTCACTGCATTTCTACTGCAATTTTTAAACCATGGAGTCAGTAAAAAGAAATAGCAGCTGCGAAGATATAAAGTTACACGTCAAAACAAGCCGTGAGAACAGAAGTCAAATTGTAAACAACGAGCGCCATTATCACAGCTGTGGTCTTGTGTCCTTTTAAACGGGAGAATTTTAATAGTTTCGTTTTAGTTTTTTATTCATAAAAACTCGAATTTTCAGAATATTTTTATGCGGTTTGTGCCATAAGATGCAGAAAAAAATTAGCTATAAGATAAATCTAAATTTGAAAAATCGATTTTTTGAAGTTTTAAAATGTATGTGTTTCCTTAAGGGCAAATATAAAATATGAATTAAATTATTTCTAGGTCCTAGATGAGAAGTAGGGATGCGACATCGACAACAAAACATCGATGTTTTGAAACATCGATATTCAATATTAAAACATCGCCGAAAAACCATCGATGTTTTTAAACATCGATGTTTTAGAACATTCATTTTTTAAAACTGGTTTAATAATCTCTAACATTAATGTTACTTCGGTTAATCGTGTGTGTGTGTGTGGGGGGGGGGGGGTATTTAATTTGACTCTCTGATTGGGCTGACACAAATGACAAAAACTTGGTTGCTAGAGTCAGCGCATATCACAGAATCTTCATCATACATTTTATTAATTTTACCAGAAAATTGAGGAAGAAATTATTTCTATAAAAACAATTGATAGGACCAAAGTCATAAAGAAACATAAGTGGTTTTCTAATTTAAATTGGTTGAATGTAAAAAATTATTATCATATTTATTTACAAGTTGGAGAATAATTTACTTCCAGGAGGCTTAAATAATTTAGTAAAAAAAAAAAATTCTGAAGTTCATGACAGTAACACAAGACAAACGGACTGGTTTCATATCAATAGAGTATAAGGCAAAATCATTTAAAAAAAATTTTGAGTTTGGTTTAACAGACAAAAAATTTATAAGAACGATTTATTAACAAATCGTTTATTTTCAAATTAAATAATACAAAAGAAAATTACATATATTTACACCAATTTGAAGTACAGATCCAAAGCCAGGGTATGGGGGAAAACTGAACAAGCTTATTTTTTCTTTACTGTAAATAACAATTATTGGGACATATAATTATTATATGCCCTATATTTATTATTTACAGTTTTAAACTAACTATTACATCAGATAGGGAAAACGCTTTCTGATGGCTATTTCGTCAGTTTGTCAGAGGGTTTGCAAAAGTATTTCCCTACGGTACTTTTGGGAGGAATCTTACTAATAATATTAACGTTACCTTATATAAAACCAGAACAAATCAAAGCCTTAAATGGCGCTCTCGTGTTTATAATATTTATAAAATAAAACCCCATAGAAGGTTCTGGAGTGTCAAGAACATTCACTCTCTGATTCTTCAATCAAGAGCTCTGATTGGTTCATTGGTTGTTGATTGCCATGTGTCTCGTTGCTAAGGTATCGTTCCCACTTTTGTATTCGTCCTTTTCAGAATTCAGACTTACATTTACTGAGGGTGAAAACTATGCTACGTGGTTAATTTTTTATTATGGTACTTTTTCATTAAAAAAGAAAAACATCGAGACATCGTAAAACATCGAGCACAAAACATCGATGTTAAAAAAACATCGGCTTCAATAAATCGATGTTTTGAAAACATTGACATCGATGTCGCATCCCTAATTAGAAGAGGGGCAATTTTCGTTTCACACACACACACACACACACACATATATATATGTGTGTTTGTGTGTGTGTGTGTGTGTAAGTAAGTAAGTAATAAAAACGTTCCACCTTTATTGATTAACGCATATTCTAAAATTTTACGGTTAATGTTTCAATAAAGTATTGCCCCCATTTCAAATTATGACTGAAGGATAAACGAATTAACTAGCTAAATTGTCCCTTAACGCACATGCTAAACAGTAAGAGTTTTCAAAACAAGATGATTCAACCTCAAAAGTTTTTCTCGAAACTTCCAAAAGATCATACGACTTCTGAAGCACGAGGTCAGATGGTCACCGATAACCAATTAGAAGTTTTTGGCCCCCTGGTGTACAAGGTCCTGAATCCTTCGTATAAGCGAGAGCAAGGGTTCTC
The DNA here is from genome assembly GCA_907164885.2 of Dolomedes plantarius. NCBI lineage: Eukaryota > Metazoa > Arthropoda > Arachnida > Araneae > Dolomedidae > Dolomedes > Dolomedes plantarius. The sequence continues at coordinate 53,877,019 of OU015503.1, forward strand.
CCCGGCTTTTTTCGTGACTGTCATGTTGCCCCGTGTATGCTTTTGTATATCCTCGATCTCTCGTCCTGTGTTGCTCTATCGCCGCGCGTCTCTTTCTAAATATGTCGTTACTGTCTCATTGATGTCAGGCATGTTCAAGCTCCGGCTGGTTTCCGATGCCCATATTGTCATGCCGTATATTTGTGCCTAGTTGTCGAGTTACAAGACGTACAGTTACTATTGCTGAAACCTCTTGTGCCGTGTAATGTCGTCATCATACTTCTGCAATAAAATCAAGTGACTGTTCGTGCATCCCTGGATCTCCACAGTGTATGTAGTCCTGCTGTTTCCATCTGTGTTGCCCAACTACGAATACGAATCTCTCCACCGCCATGACTACGAACTGATGTATTCGAATATCCTGTATTTACAAGCATTCGTGAATCCTCGTGATGTACAGCGCATTACTTACTTACACACACACACACACACACACACACACACACACATATATATATATATATATATATATATATATATATATATAGATAGATAGATAGATAGATAGATAAAACAGTTTCGTAACTGACTGACTGACATACAAAGCACAGACCAAACCGCTGGTCCTAAAAGGGCTGAAATTTTGCATGGCGATTCTTCTTATAGTGTAGGGGTGCACTAAGAAAGATTTTTGAAAAATTCCTCTTATATTTTTTAAAATTAAATTTTTAAGTTGTTTTAGTAACTTTTTAAAGTTTGCATTTCAAATAATAATTTGATGGTTATAAAATTTACATCACGAGAAAGATCAAAAAAATCCTTTAGAATGAAATCTTTTTCGAATCTTTACCTCGATTTTCTGATTTTTGGTGAATTTTTAAAGATTAATTTTTAGAATTTAATTTATTAAATGCTGATCACGTGATTTCTTTTTCTGGTACTTTAAATAAATTTATCGTCACGTGCATAACAGCTAAATAGACAAAAAAAATATTTTTTTTTCTTACTAATGCGGCAGACGATTGGACATTATCCAAAAGAATATTAAAATACAATAAAAGATATTATGTTCCTCAAACTGTACTATATTCTTTAATATGTCCTATTACATTTAATTTTAATATTTTCTTCTACATTATTTTGTCGATAAAAATATCTCTTACGATTTTTTTATGAATAAATAAATATATATATATATATATATATATATATATATATATATATATATATATATTACACCAATTGTATACATTGATCGTCGTATTTATTATACATATATTTATTTATTTATTTATTTTGGCATTAATTGCATACGTTGACCGTTGTATTTAATTTGAATGTACTCCGTACAAAGTGCGGGTTTTCAGCTAGTATATATATATGTAATGACTTTAATTAGTACTTTAAATCATGAATACATATATAATTTAAATTTATTGGTTTGGTAAAACATACGCTTCCGTTTATGATTGGTGAAATTTTTGGAGAAAACGGTTATACTTTGCATTATTGCATTATTTATTTTAACTTTCTTATCCTAAATAGATATGGATGTTGATTTGGATAGCTAAAGTTGCATAAAGAAACGAAATTTGTTTCATTTGGATAGCAAAAGTTGCATAAAGAAACGAAATTTGTTTCATTTGGATAGCAAAAGTTGCATAAAGAAACGAAATTTGTTTCATTTGGATAGCTAAATTTGCATAAAGGAAACGAAATTCGTTTTATTTATTGAAAATTTATTGTTTTATGCAAAATTTTAAATTTAAATGCATTTGTCTCAAAACATTATTTTTTTTGCGCTCTTATCTCAAAAACAATTCGAAATAATGGCTTTAGATTTTCAATACACATTAATGTTAACCTCCTGCATAAAATAAAGAAATAGCTTGACAGTTATTTTAACCTTTAGCTTACAAAGCCCATTTTTCCGATTCTCTCTTTAGAACGCGAAATTTCGTACCCTCTTTGTAAGAACAGACATTAAGAGGATTATATATATATATATATATATATATATATATATATATATATATATATATATATATATATATATATATACAGTGGAATCTCGATCTATTGTTTTTCAAGGGACCGACTAAACTGAACGATAATGCGGGAAAACTATAGATGCGGGACCATAACAAAGCAATATGATCGTCGGGACTGGGTGAAATAAACGACACATACGGAAAAACGATGCTTCGGGGAATGATCGATCAAGATTCCACTGTATATATATATATACAGTGATTTCCGCTTATAAGAATCACGTTTGTTATTACTGTTTTTGATTCTTATAAGCGGTTGATTCTTATAACCGAAATTTAGGTTTTTGGACTGGAACACACACACCTATATATACATATATTAGATAATTTACCATAAAATACTCTTTAATTTACATTAACTATCTTTTATTAAATTTTTTTTTATAGTTTTAAAAATAAAACTTAATTTTTAGACCTATAAGTAGATACACATGATTATAGTAAGAGAAGAAAAAAATACAATATTTGTTACAAGTTACAACATACCTGCTTAACAGTTTTAACATTTCAACTACAGGAAGGGAGCAAGAAAAAGTTTTCTACTGTAGTTTGACGTAATGAAGTTTTCAGAAGGCTGTTTATACCTCTTTCAATACTTATAGTCTCAGACGAAGATTTACTCGGACGGGTAAAGTTGCCCCCGGGTCAAGCTAATAGGACAGTGTTGTGGTAAAGCGTTTAAGGGGAAACGATTATGTTATGTCTAATAAAGAAAGGGTGAATTTTACGACTATATTCCATCCCATCTTATCAATCTTTCTTTAAAAAAAAGAACGAACTTCGTGCCTTTTGAGGGTTTAAGTAGGTTTTTTGGAAAAATGGAAGTAAAGCGAAGAGTGTAAACTGATTCTTAAAACCGGTGGATTGATTCTTTAAAGCGAAAATTTTAACATGGAAATAATTCATTTGTTTTTGTTTTCGCGATATTGATTCTTATAAACGGTTGATTCTTATAACCAGTGATCACTATAAGCGGTGGTTACTGTATATATATATATATTCATTCTTGGGCCGTATTCTTGGTATACATGTATCCCACCCCGTAAGAAAAAGGTTAAGTAATAAAAATTTTACAAAAGATATAATTTGAGAATTTTTGTAGAAAAAAATAATTTTATTTATTTATTATTGATTATAAATATTAAAAATGACTGTAATTACGAGATTTTAGTAGATTATGTTAAGCCAACTGTTATACTTAAATTAAAGTGTGTTTAATGTTAGAAAATTGAAATTAACTTCAGATATAATTCGCGTAGTCGCACAGTAATTATGAATATGAAAAACAGTTTGTTACTTAATTAAATTTTCCTGAGTAATTTAAATATTTTACACCAATCTGTTGTTTTTGTCGCAATAAGTTATTTTACGTCTAACGGTCAAGATATTTTCATTAAATTTTCTTTATTGCAGCGCTTTTTAAACTTTTTTCATTCATGACCCCTTTTTATCGAGATTTTATCGCGACCCCATGAAATAAGGATATTGCAGCGTAATGGAAGTACGGGGTTAATTTTCCCAAGACCTCACAGGGTGCACGACTGAGCTGCGTGCTTATCGGGATATTTTGCCAGATCCCATCGCACGAACACGTGTGTGGATTCCGAGCGGATTAAAAAACGATACCAGAAAATGCCGCCAGAATTTGTAGCCTGAAAGTTCGGTCCAGGCATATCGGGTTCTCAAAGAAGCGTGTCCCATCATCGTCGTAAAGCTGTCTTTCTTAGTAATAGCAGTATGCGAGTTTGACACTGAAAGGAATGTAATAAAATTTCGTCGTAATAACTGTCACCAACAAAACTGTCGGCCCCCACTGTGGGAATTTTAAGACACGCCGACAAAAACAGAACCACAAGATATAGTCAAAGACTTGAAAATTTTTGAGAGATTCCTCATGTAACATCCAGCTAGGCAGACGTGTTTTTTTTTTTTGAAGCTCTTGTTTGAGACCATGGGTCTGGGAGCGTACGCTGCTCAATCTGTTTTTAAGTTAACTAAATATGTTGTACTTGTTTAAATTTAAATTTTTTGTAGATAAATTTCCTTGTTAAGTTTCTGTTTTAAGAATTGGCCTTTACTTTATAAGTAGGACTCTGTCTTTCTTGCTGATTAGTTCAGTAATAGTAAATTTAAAAAAAAGCCTCTGAGATTAGCCTTTAATGACCGGTGATGCCACAATATGAAGATAAATATTTTCTGATAAATAATTTATTTTCTTTGGTAAAGAATAGACATATGAAAAATAGTAGTTTTGATACATGTTTCAAGCATACAAAAATTAACGAAAGAAAATCACGTTTTAATGAGATGGATGTGGTTGTATTTTGCTGCATAACAAATTAAACCTTGTTGTAATATTTGACACTGCTGGACGTATAGCATCTTCAATGTTTTTCAACGTTGATCAATAGTTTGGATTCAATAAGCGTCAAAGCTGAAAAAGTTGTTTCGCATAAATATGTGGTGCTGAATGGCAGAATAATATTTAATGCCATTTCAGAAATTGTGGGAAATTCAGTTCTAACTCCGATCCAGAATTCAGTCAAGGAGTTTTGCCGAAATTCAAGTTTTAAGTTTGAGTTCCTCGATGTTTTATCGAGGTTTGCATTAAATATGAGGAACATGCGTCGAGTATATTTGAAGAAATAAAATAAAATATATGTCTTAGGTACTGGCAGCGGGCGATTACAATTAAATTACGTATCAGAATTCAATTTTCGCGACCCCAAAATTTTGCTTTCCGACCCAATTTGGGGTCGCGAATCCACAGTTAAAGAAACACTGATTTATTGGTTGGTTAGTTAAAAATTATAAAAACTTATCCAAATTTCCCAGCATTTTGTCTCATGTCAAAAGTGTATTCTCCCATTGAAAATATTAAAATTTGCCATTATATCTGCACTTCAGAATTATTTTATTTATTTAAAAATTTTTTTTTTTTTTTTTTTTTTTTAATGAACACTTTGAATAATACGGTATTATCAGCAGAACACATTTCGTACCGTGAGTGAAATGGAATAGAACATTCATAAGTTATTTCTGACTTTTTAGAGTAGAACGTTATTTCTCTTTTTTTCCCCTTTTTATCAATTGCACGTAAATTCACTAATTACCAAACAGCCTGACATGAAAGTGATGCTAAGTAACTGTTAGGTTATTAGCAAAGATGACTAGCAGAGGGGTTAGTTACATCAAGCTTTATTTACAGCAGCAACTATATACATTAAGTAAGAGATTGAAAACAATGAGCGCCTACGGGCCTGCCCGCTCTTGTAAACACATCCGCACGCCAGAGAGACAAGAGGCGAAGTGCAGACAATAGTACGCCAACCTCGACGGCGGCTGAGCTCTATCGCAGCCTTTGGCGACAAACCTGGAATGAGCATTGAATATCCCAACAGTAACTCAGTTAAATGCTACCGAATCTGGATAAATTTTAACGTTAGGGCTTGCAAAATATGCTGTAATTTATTTTTAAAGCATTCTTGAAAAATATTTTTAATTTATTTCTATAATAATAGGTTTTAAATCACCGTTATTTGATGAGATATTGTACGCACAGCTGGGCCGATCAATTGTGGCAAGTTCTAAAAACGGCTCCTTTTAAAAATTTTTGAGAAACTCTTTAGTAATGATTGTATCTCTGTTAGAAATAGTCTGATTAACAGAATAACGGACATTTTTGGAAAAAATATATATTGGTTTTCAAAAAACATAAAAATTTTAAAATTTTCAAAACTTTTATAAAGTGGAAAAATTAAATAAATTTGAATATAAATTGTTATGTGGTAAAATTTCTAAATCATTCTTTGAGCCTTTTTTTGCAGCAAATGGTTGGACTGCATCTCTATAATTTATTGTTTCAGTAGAAATTGTTGCTAGATCATTCACTCGCTCTTCAGTTGTCATTGATCAATCTCTAAAATTTTTCAGTTTAGAAAAACTGCGCCGAGCTGCTGCTACATTACAGGTATAATTAGTAGGATTCTTAGAGCTACAACAACATTCGGAAATAGGCGTTCAAAGTTTAATTCTCATAATCTTAAATTCAACAGTTTATATAAAAAAAAAAATAGTATAAACATTCGCTTATATTTGTATATTTTTATGAATTTCTTCATATTTTAGATTAAACTGGTAATTTTTTCTCGAAATGCATTTTAAAATTTCGTATTTTTACTATTTCTTACTTTGGCGTCTATTTCAATTCACCGCCTCACCTATGGGATCGACTGGGATTGTACGTGAGAAACTCAACAGGAAATCCTGCAATGGCGGAAATATCCCGTAGGCGTAGGGTTGCCAGAATATCTCTTTTAAAGAGAACAAGCCCTCTTTTTGTGTGTGCCGATCTTCTTGTTTACTCTGTTTTTCGTTCTCTTTTTTCCTCGGTTACTTTTAGTACAATCTTATTTTAAATATTTTTTTTATACCACAACGTCCTCTGTTAAATATTTGGGATTGAATCCGGGGCCGGGCCATGTGGGTGGATCACGTGATCACAGGATCGCATTATCCACTGTCCTGCTCTCGTACGCTATTTGTAGCGTCACCCTAGTATTCTCCCTTTGTCTTTCGTCTTGTGTGGAGATTCTCGAATGTCGCGTAAAAATAAGCTCTTCATGTAGAGATTTGTAAGTACATCTTAGTGCTCAATTAACTACCGCCTTATCATACCCACGGCAATTTAATATGTTGTACGTTGTACATATGAGGCGGTGAAAGCAGGCCCTGATTTTCCATTAGGCCCAGTAGGCCCGGGCCTAGGGGCCCCCGAATGTTGGGGGGCCCCCCAAAATTTTTATTTTAAAAGAAAAAATTCCCAATTCAATTTTTTTTTTTTTTTACTTTTTTTAATAGCAATTTTTTTTTATATATCCTTACAAATTTGATTGATAGGTTCGTCATATGTAGAGTTATATCTATTGTTCATCATATGTATGTTATATTGTATATAAGGGATTAATAAGTTTTTCTGGTTGCATTGTATTGGTGTTTTAATGATGAAGTTAATATGTTGTATTGTTTTGTGTTATTTGATAATGTTCTAGGCTTCTACGCTTCGAATAGACAATTCTTGGTAAAATGGTACTTCCAAAATGATTCACGATTTTTTTTTTGTGTGTCAATTTTGGAAATTTTACGCCCACATCAGTGTTAGGGGGGGGGGCATCCCGAGTTCTGCCTATAGTCAAGAATTTTCTAAATCGGGCCCTGGGTGAAAGGCAAAGTGGTGTTAAGTCAGTAAGTCAAGTGGTGTCAGTCCAAAGCGTTTTACTGCGAAAAAACTACGAAAAATTCCACTGTAAATTGAACAAATTATAATTCATAATAATTATTATATTATTGCAAATAAAAATTATTTGCAATTCCACTATAAATTGAACACGGAGATTACATTTTTGCCCTCAAATAAAAAGAGTTGAAAATGTGAAAATTTCACCACTTTGCCTTTCACCGCCTCATATGAAGGGCTTATTTGAATAGTGGGCCAACTCCATTTTTGTTCATTTTGAGATACAGGGCCTTAAAGTTTAATGAGTGCTGAGAAATGACTGCTGAAGTCTGATTTGTAATGCCCTCTGTTGGCAGCAGAAATAAGCTGGAGGTGTATCAGTTTAAAAATAAGGTAGAAATGACTTGTATGAACATGAAAGTGGGGCTAAGTCCATTTTTGAAAAAGTGGAGTTGGACCACTATTCAAATAAGGTCATCATATCTTGTTGTATATATTATATCTTAGGACTATTTAATAAAACTCTTTTGAGTTCCGAAGAGTTTGTCTCCATGTGAAATAATTCCTAATTGTAGTGGTATACAATCATCTTTTACATCCTCTTTAGACAACATGGAAAGTATGAAATCAATTTTATCAGTAATATATTACTACAAAAATATAACATGCAAGAAATTTCATAATGAAATAAAAAGTGATAATGAACTGTTATTACAAGTTATTAGCTAAAAAAAAAGGATGAGACGGAAGGACCGATGACTGAGGAAACTTCATTGTGGTTACTACCACTATTAGCTATAAGTGTTATGAATTCAAAGTTATTCTTTTATTTATAAATGTGTAGTTTTATTTGAAAAATCGAATAATACTTCAATAAGAACGGTTTTTTTTCACAAATTCTATTTTGATTAATGCAATAGGTTATTGTTAATGATTGTGAATAAATATTATAATTGCAATCAGAAGTTATTAGCTCAAAAAAAAAGAAAATGCAAGACTGAAGGACGTGTAACTGAGGAAACATTATTCTGATTTTTTTAAGAGAAGAACGTTCTTTTTTCACAAATTATACTTTGATTTATGCAATAAATATGCTAATGTTCAAGGGTATAAATAAATATTATGTTTGCACATTTTCGTGTATATATATATATATATATATATATATATATATATATATATGTATGTGTGTGTGTGTGTGAGAGGCTAAAATATGGGGGGGGGGCGATCGCGCGACCTTAAAACGGGATATTAGCAAGTAAAATATAGGATTAACATTTTAAAAGTTTGGGGGTTCAAACAAGCGGCATAAGGTATTGCAGTGAAAATAGGATTAATGGTTTCGACTTGATTCGATTACTGAAGAACCACAGATTCTAAAGGGAAATTCCCCTTTTCATTATATAATCTTGGCGCATCTGTGGTTTGAGCGTCGAAGAGAAAGGAAATGCTGAGTTTAGCAAAACAACACGTACGATATGATATCACGCATAACTAATGAACGTCACTAAGCGTTGGTTAAAAATCTATGAACAAAGGATTTATTTCAGAGCCATGGATAACTAGGGAATGGAAAGGACGTGTGCTGAAGGCGCACAGATTTTAATGGGGATTGGGAAGCCATATCTTTTAGTTATGGAGCTGAGAGTCGTTAAGAGATTTAATAAATATGTTAGTAAATGATAATGGAGTTGTCGTCACTGTATTTGAGACGACATTCAGACGACATTTGTTTATTCCGAGGAATCTCACTAGCTCTCTCTCTGCCATTTTTATATTTCATTATGTTTGTGACATATAGAATTAAATCTGACGAAAATTGTTTATTTCGCGCTGTTGAGTAACCATATTTATTTTTATTGGGTTCAATAGTAATGTTTTAAAGTGTATTTCTCTATTGTTAATATTATGATTTTCAACATTTGGCAATGATGTGTTGAGTATAATTTGTGTATTAGTACATTTATTTACTATCCAGCCGTCATGTTTTGACGGATACCAACTAGTTAATATTTATTCCTCATTGTAAGCATAATTTAATTATGTAAATTAATGAATGTAAAATCATACAAGTGAAGATCATTCCGATTGAGCCATGGTATATATCCCTCTTACGAAACCATCCCAGAATTTTGATATACGTTACGTCATATCAATGACGGATTCAGTAATCTCAAATATGAATTCTTATCGAATTCCATGACCCATTTAACGATTTTACCTCACTCTTCTGAGTTCGTAGAGAGTTTTTTCATAAGTTAATAGAATCACAGCAAAACACACACATTCTCTTAAAACTGAAACTCTAAATGATCTTATGTTGGCACAATAAATAGATACTAGCTGAAGAATACCCGTGCTTCGCTACGGAGTACATTCAAATTAAATACAACGGTCAATGTATGCAGTTAATGCCATATATATATATATATATATATATATATATATATATTTATAAATGTGATAATCACATTTGGATAATTTTGCACAAAGGATTGATGCGTAGAAATTATCGGAGAGTAACACACGCGGAGCCATAGAAGAGGAATACACATTTCCGACGATATCCAGGAAATCACCTTTATTCAATCAGTAGGCATTACGAAGGTATTAGCTGCAGTGGCCACATGACTTGTCTGGCGTCCATGCCAGGACGGGACGTAAAAACAGCAGTGCTTACATTGGAGAGTTAAGAGAAAAGCGTTGTAACCACCGGACTGTGGACAGTAGGTCCGACAGCAACAAGAGTTAAAAACGAAGAGAGAGAAAAGTCTTCAGTTCATGCAATATTAAATGGGTGTTTTACAATATTGTCGCCAGAGGGCCTAAACTACTTAATTTTTAATTGGGCGACTTTAGATTCGTGGAGTTCACGTGTCCACTTCAGTTTCCCGGGGACTGATAGATCCCGCGCTTGTTAGAGCTGTGAACTGTTGACCTGGGCATAGGATAAGTGGTCATAAAGTTCTTGCAAAGTGGGGTTTTTGACGTTATACAAGACATAAATTCAGAGTGTTTCGAGGGCTCTTCAAGAATTTTGACACTATACTGACATTCGGAATCTCATAAACTTCTAACACTCATATCTGAGGATGTTATTGAGCTCAGATACTTCACATGCCTGCTTAATGATCTGCAGGGCTAATATAAATTATCTTATTTTACTTTTAGGTCGCAATTTTGGAAAAGGGGTCGTACTTTATTAACAATAGAATATGCTTTAAAGTAAAGTAATTTAGGAAGACGCGTTTTCTTGTTACTTACTTACACACACACACACACACACACACACATATATATATATATATATATATATATATAAACACGGGAGCTTGTTTTGCTCCCGTGTTTAAATCGATGTTATGCAGTCAATACATACGTTAATTAATTGGGCGAGTGATAGGCCATGGATCACAAGACAGATAATGTCCTTAAGACTTCTTTATTATGTTCTTTAAACGAACCATGCTCCAGGTTAATCTGTTTCACGTAGTCATTTTGTCAATTCCTCAGCACGCCGCCGCGAGCGACTGCCAGCAACGAAATTCGCACTCAATCTACCGCCAAAATTCTCTTTTCTCAGCGCTCCTGCTGCACGGCGCATGTGCAGACCTCATCCCTGGGCATCTGGAACCTCATTATTGCTGATCGTACATTTTAACTTCGCGCCCAAAAACCTGTACCCTTCTAAAAATAAATCATCTCGCTAGAATTATTCGCTTTCCGCTCAAGGTGTCGCTTTTAAAAGATGATTTCCCCCACAGCAAAATGCGCGCGCTTTGTCAATGGATTGCTAGATTCTTATTATTTTAAACCTCCTTTCCCCGTACTTCTCAACTATATTTTGACAGTTCAGTTATGTTTTGACATATATATATATATATATATATATATATATATATTTATAATAAATACAACGGTCAATGTATGCAATTAATGCCAAATATATATATATATATATATATATATTTATAAAAAAAATCGTAACGGATATTTTTATAGACAAAATAATGTAGAAGAAAATATTCAAATTAAATACAACCGTCAATGTATGCAATTAATTTGTCTGTTTAATATCCACAAAACATACTATTTTGAATTAAATTCTTAAAAAAACTTCCATCTCTTAGTCTAGTTGTTAAATTTTATCTTTTACCGTATTTCAATATTTTTTTTCTCAATTTATTTCCATGTTATGCACGTGACGCAAAATTAATTTAAAGCATCACAAAAAGAAAAGAAACCACGTGATCTGCGTTTAATAAATTAAATTGTAAAAATCAATGTTTAAAATTTCACCAAAAATCAGAAAATGGAGGTAAAAATTCGAAAACGATTTCATTTTAAAGGAATTTTTATAGTCTTTCTCGGGAAATAAATTTTATAACCCTCAGATTATTATTTTAAATGCAAACTTCAAAAAATGTTACAAAAACAGCTTAAAAATTTAATTTTTAAAAAATCTAAGAAGAATTTTCAAAAATCTTTCTTAGTGCACCCCTACACTATAAGAAGAATCGCCATGCAAAATTTCAGCCCTTTAGGTCCAGCGGTTTGGTCTGTGTTTTATCTGTCAGTCAGTCAGTCAGTCACTGAACTGTTTTATATATATAGATAATCAAAATTGTCTACCTGGATACCTAAAACAGAACTAGTAACGAACGTAATAAGAGGAGAATGTGTTATAACAGTGATGCGTAAACTGAGGGACGCTTAGTGTGAAGTAAATTTATATCACATTTTAAATATTTTTATTTGCATTTTTATATGTTCAAGAAAATATATGATATTGTTAAATAAGGTGTTGTCGTGACCTAAGATTCTTTTCATCATTCTTCTTACTTTAGGGACAATTGAGTACCTGCTCAATTATTTCCATCCTTTGACATCACAAAATTAATAGCATTTATTTACACATATACATAAAACACAACCATTAAAGCTGCACTGGTCGCGTATTTAAAAATTGCACGTATGGTTGCGGGGCGTCTGATGGACGCCACACTATCTTATTTAGGTTTTAGCTATTGTGTTTGCAAAAATAAATTTTTATTAAAACATTTAAAGACATGATGCATGTAAATGAAGACTAATCAAATATTTTTGAATGTAATTTTATATGCACTTTTTACAATAAAATAAATTAAAACAAATTTAAAAAAAAAAAAGGATTTCTGTAAGCAATTTTTACAAATGAAAACCAATCACATGAGAAAAAAATATATTTTTATAAGCAGTAAGATTTCTACAATAGGATAAATAAATATAAAGCAGATTTAAAAAAATATATATTTCTGTTAACAATTTTTACAAATTTGGTAAAACGGAAATGAAATGTTTTGGTATATATCCATATACACTGGAATCTCGATCTATCGTTTTTCAAGGGACCGATTGAAGTGAACGATAAATGCGGTAACATAGCAAAGCAATATGATCGTTGGGACTCGATAAAATGAACGACACATACGGAAAAACAATGGATCCGAAAACGATCGATCGAGATTCCACTGTACTATAAAAGAATTATAGCGACTGCAGGAGTTTTGCTTGTTAGCTGTGACTCATATAGAAACAGTTCGAAGGTACTAACATCTACTGGCATACAGAGCAATCCATCAATACGCAAAATGTAAACAAAGTGCTACTGGCGTCTGTAAGCGTGACCTTCGAAACTCACGCTGTGAGACGCCGTGCACCAATGCAGGGTTAATCGGAGCTAAATAAATACTCCTGCATCTTTTGTGCGTCTTCTTTCCCGTCCCATCTCGTCCGCTCTTTTTCATACCAACTCTCTCCTTTACTCTACGTTCCCACGATCCGAGTCACTTGACCCAGGACTGCCACTCTCTGTCGATGTTCCGGCCAGGAGCGATTAGTTTAAGGAAGCGAGGATTTCAGATTGCCTGACTGCGCATGCGTGACATTGCAGAGCATCTGACTGCGCATGCGTGTCAACTTAATCTCGCGTTAAATTTGCGTGTGGATAAAGTTTGCATTAGGTGGCAACTTATCGTTATTTTCGGTTTCACCAAAAAATATTTCTTAGAACCAAAGGAAAGCCATATTTGGCGACTTATTTAAATAAATTAAATAAATAAATTAAATTATTTAAATAAACTTATTAAATAAATTAACTTATTTAAATAAATTAAATTATTTAAATAAATTTAAATAAATTATCTTTTCTAAATAAATTTTACGGATTTTTATTTAGTGTTGGGAGATTCATTCATCCTTGCACATACATAGAATGGTTAATACTTCGAAAGTTGAATTGATATTTTAAAGCCAAGTAAACAATTTAAGTTGTTCTATAAAATATTTTTATTTATAGTTTTTAATTTGCCTTTCAGTTCTAATAATTGAAATACTAGATTATAGACAATCAAATTATGACACTAAACTTTTACTTATAAGGAGAAAATAACCAGCTAGGGTTTATTTATATGTTTTATATGAGCTATACATCTCTTTTTTTCATATTTATTTAATATTTTCTTGTGTTTCAAATATCTATATAATACTTTTAACATCTAATGTTTTATAAATTAAATTTTCTTCAAATACCTCGTATATTAGATTTTCATTATTTAGCAATATTGATACTTATACTGTTAGAATATTCCCCTATGAGAGAAGCTTAAAGTATGTTTGCATTAAAATTTTTAAAAATGCTTTTTACATACTTTCAAACATTCCCTCATATCATTCGTTACTTTCTTGAATGCTTGTTACATAGAATATTAATACATTAATTTTAATGAACCTTTTAATTGTTCAGGTCCATTATGAAATTTCTTTAGTTGATGCTTTCTTTATTTGATTGATGAGAACTTTTATAAGTAGAATATGAATTGAAAATCGCAAATTCTTTTCTGTCATTTATACAGTATACAGGATTGAAAAATAAATTTTTTAGAATGAACTATGATTTAAAATTTAACATATACTAAGCAACAATCAATTACTTATGAATACAATGTGTAAAAAAGTTTAAAAAGCTTTAGTGATAACGTTAAAACAAATAATTTGCTGAATCATATGCAAAATGCAAAATATTATTTTTAGATTTATAATAGTACGAAAAGAGTATATAAGCAATTGATATTAATGTTTATTAAATTCTAAAAATAACCAATAATTTATTTGTTAGAACAAATATTTTTTGTTTTTTCATTAATCCTATTTTCTTGCGGCCCACAGCAGCTTTCCATAAAGTTATATGGTCCTCATCAAATTTCCAGTTGTGCAGGTCTGCTCTAAACAGTAATGTTATAAAGATATATTTCCACTATCTGAGTACCCGTGTTTCGCTACGGAGTACATTCAAATTAAATACAACAGTCAATGTATACAATTAATGGCAAATATATATATATATATATTTATAAAAAAAATCTTAACGGATATTTTTATAGACAAAATAATGTAAAGGAAAATATTCAAATTAAATACAACGGTCAATGTATGCAATTATTTGCAAGATATATGAATAATTTCAAAGGGAAAATATGACAGTGTTTACGTAAAAAGTAACACTCCAATAGGTTTTTAAGTTTATTTGTTAAAATCTACTAGTCAAAAAAGTCCACTGATCAGACACTGCTTTTTAATTTTACAGCAGCACTGAGCAAGTACTCATTTAGCTTAATACGCTAATATTTTAGACAACTTCAGTCAGTAAATTAATCATTCACTGAATATTCATATGAAACACATTTTAACCTAGTGATTAAACAGTAAACAATAACTACAAATACTAATTTAAAATTATATTTTGAGAAAGAGCTTTCATAAAAACATGTCACACTTGTGAATACATTTTTCTTGTTTGATACACATTATAATGAACAATTTGCTAATTAAACTATTTAAAGCGATATATAGAAATACATATACTTACATATTAATATGGATGGAAAATATTTAAGCTTCATAACAGGCAGCAGCAAAAGTAACTTTTATTTTATTTCACAGTGAACTTCTAAGGACAAAAGTTGAAACACATAGCTAATAATTATTATTCTAAAGATGCTATAGAACTTTAATTTTTTTTAATTCAACATTATTAATGAAAACGTTCACAGAAATTAAACTGAACATATAATGGGGGAGAAAAACGGTTTCAATGACAAAACAATCACTTTCAGCAATGATCAGATGCCTTAAAAAAGAAAAATAAATAAATTATTTTTTAATTAAGTTTAGTTAGATTATTACAAAATCCCTTTCTCTTCCATCTTAGGTACATGGGAATTAATTCTAACAACGAAAAAAGTTAATCTTATGAATCAATACATATATGCATATATATATAAATTAGAAGTATAACATACGTTTATAGCAGGACTTCCAGTACTAGAACTTGAAAGGAAATCATACCATCAATCAGTTCCTTGTTTTTTAAACCACCCTGGTAAAATAGAAACATTAACATTTATCATTAAAATAATTTCTATAAAATTATACATAAAGCTGTTAATAGATATAGCTCATTCAAATGACACATAACAATCATTAGTTCCTTTCAGACAATACTCATTGGATAAAGATCTGAAAGGGTAAAAACTCATAAATACTATTAATTGTAAAAATTACATCTGTTATATCACACAGAAGTCAATAGCTTGAATGCATGCACACGACATAATCAACACTTCTTTTCAGCTGATATGACTGCATGAATATCTGAAAGGGAAAATGCAATCAGCATCACCTTAGTCTTTGATTTTGACATCCGTGCATTTTTTTTGTATGGGAGAAGACGGTCCTTTCCACTGTGCACTTTGTCTCTTTGTTTCTGTTTCGTATTGTAGACACCAGGTCTCATCTCCTGCTATAATACACTTTAAGAAATTGTTGTCCTGTTGTGCAGTAGTCAGCAAATCTTCAGAGCAAGCTTTTCTGTTTTCTTTTTGCTGTTCTTTCAAAATCCAAGGCACAAATCGAGCACAAACTTTTTGCATTTTCAGATTTTCAATTGCAATTACTACAGCTTTCTTTGCATATCCCAAGCATGACTGAAAGTTGTTGAATTGTTACACGTCTATCAGCTTTTACCAAAGAACGAATTTTCTCCACGTTTTCCTCATTCTTTGAAGTTGAAGGGTCTGTGGTTCATCTTCAATGCTTTCTCGCCCACATTTAAAGCGATTTTACCACTCATACACTTATGTTCTTGATAATGATGCATCACTATATATTGTTTGAATCATCTCTAAAGTTTCGGTAGCAGATTTACATAATTTGTAACAAAATTTAATGTTACAACATTGTTCCATTCCGAAGCAATTTTTTTGTGCAATGTCTTCTCAGTAAATGAAAATTACTACGGCATTTTGATATGCAAATGACTAAATAACCAATCTAAACTGGCTTTAACAAGAGTTGGGATGTCACTCTTTCTAGCCAGGTGATTATTCTTTCACTTTTTTTATTTTATCATTTGATCTTCAAATTTTTTCCGATTACTTTATGGGCACACCTTGTATGTAATACAGGCCCAAGAATATATATGTATATATTCTTAGGATAAGCTATCCCACCCCGTATGGAAAAGGTTAATAAAAACTAAAAGAACTTAACAACAACCTTCTGTCACTTCTGTAATTTGTTAATTTACTATAAGCAGCTCCAGACGTAGCGAATTTAGGGACTGTCGAAATTGTTTACATATCCCATGCAGGTCCCAGTCTGATTAGCCCCGTTGATCTGCTGAAAGTTGATCACAACACTCCAAACCAAACAAAACCAAATCACATATCTCACGATTCAGGAAAGAGCAATTATCTACACTTTCCAATGACATCTCTCTGTGACCATCAAAACAAAGAAGGTAGAAAGTAGATAAGAGATTCCCGATCTAAGAGTGGGTTCCAGAGTCAGTGAGGGTTTCATTTTGGGTGTTTCAGCACCATTAAACCCTCTTAAAATTTAGGGAATGAATTTTTTTTTAAAGAGAGATTTAGCGCTCACCTTGGACCCAAGAGAAACCACCATGCAAAATTTCAGCTTCCTAGAACTTGCAGTTCCAGAGATACAGTGATCAGTCAGCCAGTCGTTTTTGCCTTTTATATAAATAGATATGTGTTTAATCAGTTTTGGTATAAAAAAAATAAAATTGAGAGGCATGTTTTCTGAACAATCTAAACTGCTAAATATTGAAGTACCTACGGGTACTCTACAGTTAAATAACATTTTTTTATTTCTAATATACAGTAATCTCTTACAATTCATACACTTCTAGATGAACTTCTATTACCTACATATAAATATGATACTTCACCATCACGTTAAATGTCAGTTTAGCAAGTTTAACTACAGTTACAGGCTGGGATTTTCATATATTACTCCTCATTAATTTGAATCGTTGTGTACAAGACCACTTCAATAGTTTCAGCGATTTTACAAAGGTGAGCATCACGATGGTTTCTTATATCCAGTCATTTAAGAGTATAAAAACTTGTTCTGAGGTACTCTCAATAAAGTGATCACAATAGTAGACATTCTCTTAGACCCCCAACCGGCGACCTTTACTTGTCGAAGTCTACATCATCTCTAAAGTTATTTCTTTGTTACAAGCCCGGCAAGATTGGTCTGCTTACGCTGCATCGAAAGTTCCACAATGATCTTTGCTTAGTCTGCAATTAATTTTCGCGCGAAACTCTAAAAATAGCTTTCTGACGTCAACACCCGCGATTGGGTTCGTAATTCTCCACACTGTTTTTCGATTTCCTTCCCGCGTTGCTTTATCAAATGTGAATAATCTGGCATTTAACGTTTTAATTCAGACTTTCCGTAGCAAAATCCTTTTTTAAACCCCTTAAATTCTAACCTCTTAAAAAATCTATGATATATATATATATATATATATATATATATATATATATATATATATATATATATACCGTAAAATCTTGAGTATAATACGCACATTTTTTTACATTTTAGCCCGCGAAAATGAGGGTGCATATTATACTCGTGTACAAAAAAACGTAGCATTCATACATTAATTTATTCGAAAATTTTGCACAAAATCAAGCATACGTATTATGCACGTGTGCGTATTAAAGTCAAGATTTTACGGTATATATATATACAGTGATTTCCGCTTATAAGAATCACATTTGTTATTACTGTTTTTGATTCTTATAAGCGGTTGATTCTTATAGCCGAAATTTATGTTTTTGAAGGCACACACACACCTATATGCACATATATTAGATAATTTACCATAAAATACTCTTTAATTTACGTTAATTATCTTTTATTAAAATTATTTTTTATAATTTTAAAGATACAACTTCATTTCTAGACCTATAAGCAGATACACATGATTATAGTAAGCTAAAATAAAACCAATATTTGTTACAACATACCTGCTTAACAGTTTAACATTTCAACTACAGGAAGGGTGCAAGAAAAAGTTTTCTATGGTAGTTTGAGATAATGAAGTTTTCAGGAGGCTTTTGTACCTCTTTCAATACCAATAGTCTCAGACGAAGATTCACCTTCTAGCTTACGTTTCACGGTTTGATAACGTGCTGAATCTATTAATGTCACGATTGCCTATGTGAAAGTGGACACTTCGCCGAAGATTTATGTATTTCAGGGTCTAGAAAGCCTCAACTAGGATGTGAAAGGTGGGAAAAAAAGAGTCCCTGTCTTTGTTTGTCAGTAGAGAAAAGTGAATTCGGACCCGGACGGGTGAAGATGCCCCTGGGTCAAGCTAATAGGACAGTTTTTAGCTAAAGCGTTAAAGGTGAATTATTATGTTATGTCTAACAAAGAAAGGGATGCATTTTACGACTATATTCCATCCCATCTTATCAGCCTTTCTAGAAAAAGAGAAAGAAAATCTAAAAAAGAGAAAGAAAAAACTTCGTGCCTTTTGAGGGTTTGAGTGGTGTTTTGGAAAAATGAAAGGAAAGCGAAGAGTGTAGGCTGATTCTTATAACCAGTGGATTGATTCTTTAAAGCGAAAATTTTAACATGGAAATAATACATTTGTTTTTGTTTTTGCGATATTGATTCTTATAAACGGTTGATTCTCATAACCACTGATAACTTGCGGTGGTTACTGTGTATATATATATGTATATATATATATATAAATATATATATATATATATATATATATATATATATATATATATATATATATATATATATATATATATATATATATATATATATATATATATATATATATATATATATATATATATATAATAAAATATTAATTTTACTTCAATGTTACCTTCGGACCACAAGACGCACCCCAATTGTAACTCGATTTTTTTATGGTAAAAAAATACGTCTTATGGTTCGAAAAATACAGTAATTTTAAATTAACTTCAAGTAATATTTTATAATGTGGTGAGTATTATTTTATTTGTATTTTTTTATCATTTTTAATAAAAAAAAAATAAGGTTGGATTTTCTTGAAATTTTCAATCTGGGTTTATTTCATTTTTCCGTCTGGGAGCCATGCTGAGAACAGCTTGTTTTTCTTAGTTGGGCAAGAAAAAAAAAATCATCCCGTGGATCAGCCTCGCATAAAGACTGATAAAGGAATGTTATTTCCGGACAATAATCATTTGCTATTAAGCTATGTTAGCTTTTGAAATTACTGTGTAACTGTAGGATGTATGTTACTGAATTTAAAGTCATGTCTGATATAACAGGTGGCTTTACCAAGCGTTTGATTTAATGTACGACGCTAATATTGTAATTCAGTAAGCGAAAGTTTTATGTGTTATTCAGTTATGTAAATCATTTTCTGGGTTAAATGTGTATTAAATTATTAAATGATTATTTTTTCCAATGATTTTCTATTTTAGAAAAAGTTTTATTTTTTTTAAAATATTCTTGTCTACATTTTATAAATATTCTGTTGAATTTAATTAGACTTAATAATGAGTTTATTGAAAGATGTTTAAAGCCTTTAAGTAGAATTGATAAACAATTTTTATACTTTAAATTATTTTTCTTTTTAAGGTTTTTATTTTTTCTCTTAACTCACAATATTTTTTCTTTTTCACAGTTTAGGTTTTTAAACTGATATATAGTTAAAGAAAATCCTTCATTTGGACGTCATTTTTAATAACATTGCCACTTCTCGAAAAGAAAAGAAAATTATCGAGGTAAGACTGTTTTATATTTCCAATGAGAAATTTTATATACAACGATCTCTTATATGTATATTTTTTTCAGGGATATACTTTTCTTGTGACAACAGTTTTGCGTTTAAAATACTCACTCGTGGAGGTTTCACATTGTTTTGCTTGACAGCTGACATTCCTAGACGATAAATTGTTAAAAGACTGTTGCAGCATATGCCTCGAAATAATTAGTACAGCATTCAGTAATCCTTCAGGCAAAGTCAAATAAATTATTTAAGACATAAAAGGACACAATTATTAAAAGACATGACACAATTATGACATTTTACTATGTCACAAAACTTAGCTGCCTAGTGGACAGAGGCTACCAATGATGCAGTGTATGTTTATCATTAGTGGGGATGTATATTGTCGTGGTCACCATAGCATCTCTGCATATTTACAAAATATTCGAGAACACAGTGCAGTCTTAAGACTGCTGTGTACTAATGTTACTGGATTCGCTTTCCTCAATTTTAACCTATGGAGAAAATGTGTCCAAAGATTGACGACTTGCGAGATTTTTTAACGTAGGATTACGTTCCTCCATAACGGTCCTCAGGAAAGCAAACTTTCAGACACTAAAACCGTCCGTCGTCACGAGTTATAATTTTGGCAACGTGCCAAACCCAGTTTACATCGCTTGGACAAGCAATAAACAGTTAAACAGAAACGTACCAAAATGCTTCAAAAAAAAAAAAAAAGAAAAAAGAGGTAAGCAAAGATAATTAATTCTACGTTAATAAAACGCGGTAGTTTCGGTAGAAGAGACTACCTACATTTTTTTCTTTTCTTTTAAATGTACTCCGTAATAGAAAAGAACTTTTTGTAAAACAATGACAATGCCTGGGTCATTGTAAAACAATGACGCAGGCTTAGATAGGTAAACTGTTTCAAAAAGGGCCGCGCCATTTTGAAAGCTAAGAACTGGAAGAGTATGGCCAACAACTAGCGATTCTGGCATGAGCTTGGACTGAAATATATATATATATATATATATATATATATATATATATATATATATATATATATATAGATAGATAGATAGATAGATAGATAGATAGATATATGTGTGTGTGTGAAATGACCCGAATGGTCATCTCCTGAAATGAGCATCGAGGCCGAAAACAATAAGATTCAAATACAATGAACAACGCAGTTTATTGCAGCCAAAACATCACCTTACAGCATGGCGTCTAACTCCCATCTGCGCGAGCATATCGGAGTAGTTGTAAAACGGGTTGCCAGAAATTGGCGAGGTAGGTTAGTATATGAGAAAGGGGTCAAGAACGGAAAGGTAGAGAAAGAAGTTGGATTACAGGCGATTATGGGTGGTTAAAATTTATTACTTACACACACACACACACACACACACACATATATATATATATATATATATATATATATATATATATATACATATATATATATTAATTATACTGCGTAATTAAAAAAGAAATTTGACACCTTTTGGCATTTTTCTTTTTAAAAAAGTCAAATTATATTATATTTTAAAATTTAAATTATTGAGGGGGGGGGAATCTGGTATACTGTGTTTTAAACGCTCATCAATTCCAATTCCTTTGGTGGACGCAATTTTTTAAATGAATCACGTTGCAAGGTGCAAAAAAGTCTAGGCTGTCTGAAAATACCATTTTTATTGGATTATCAGCATATATGTAGCTGCAAATAGTAGACAAATTTTTTCCATAGGATAACACTGAGGTGAGGGAATCAAATAAGGTTAGTACACAGCAGCCTTAACAATCTGAGTCAAAGCGACTGAATTCGCATTCAACTCAATTCAAGTTTTTGCCCTGTGTGATCAGGTGTCAGCTGTCAAACACAGATTCTTTAAATCAGTCTAGAACGCATTATTACAGCATTATCACGAACTTGCATTTTGATTTCCAAAATCGTCATAACTAAGCAGTAAGAGGGGGTAAAAATTGTTAAAAAGTTGTTAATCATTAAAAAGCTTTGAAAAATTATTTCGTGATTTTAAAAAATGAAATATTTTATGAAATGATATAAATATCATTTAATTCACCTACAATAAATGAAAATAATAAATTCCGCATGAAAGATAAGCATGAAAGATACCGCAATCTAACGTGCATCTATTTTTTAAGTTAATAACCTAAAAATAATGTCTTACTTAGAGAAGTTTTTTTCAAAATGCCTAATTTATTTATTGGTTTCTAGTGAGGGTTAACTCTTTTCTAAGTAAAGGAATTCGTATAAAAGTGTATGCTCGTTTATAATTAATATTTGTGAGTAATTTCTCTGAAGTGATTTTTTAAATTATTATTATTATTTTTATGATCTTGAAGTCTTCAAATCGTTTTATACTTCAAAACCAGTATTTGCCACCCATTGAGTAATTTCGATTTTATTTTGCGTCTAGTCTACTTATAGCATGTTCTTGAAAATACTATTACTTGATTGAATTTCCGGTTTTTTTTTTTTTTAATTATAAAAAATTAGGAAAGTGGGCTTAAGAAATGGGATGGAAGATTGCTGTACCTTTAAACCTCAGACTTCTTTATGAACTATCTTTGTTTATCTGTTGTCACCCCCATTTTCTACTCTAAATTTAGATGCTACTGAAAAGTACAAATTTTCTTGCTCTGATTGACACTTAGTAACTATCACAGTAATTATCAGCAAATAAATATGACGCCATTTATTCAGTATCAGGTGGATAACTTTCCTGATTAGACATGATGTCGACACTTAAAAAATTTTGGTGCTGATTTTTATTTTACTAATTTCCTGATGACTGGTGAAATTTTCGTGACTCTTTTTTTAACTTCTAAAAATGCTATAGCTTTTCTTTCAAAAGGTAATTTTTTTTTTTTTGTAATGTTCGTCTAATGTTACGTCTGTGAAATTAAAAGGGTACGTACCGCAAGTTATTACTATAAAAACTAAACTCTAAACTCATGGCACAACAGTCCGAATGTGAACCAAGTCCGGTGGTGCCCATCTCCGCTTTCATGACCGTCGGCTTGAGTCACCATACAGCATATGTCTCAGTCAAGTGGTCAACTTGGCGCAGAACCCCCCGGAGTTAGTTCCCAAGCATGCTTGGTCCTCATTTTATTGTCACTGAAGGGTTGAAAGATATTACTATAAATTTATCTCAGGTGGAAAAACAAACAACACGGTTACAATTATTTCCCTGTCAGTTACATACGATCAACGGACGAACGAAGCCTTAGTCACAGTTATTTGAAATTTAGTGATGTACAGTCAAGAGTAGCAGCCGGTAGCTGATTTCCAGTTCAGTGATTTAAAGCAGATAGAAGACACTTAACATGTACCGTCATCCGAAAACAATTTACGCTGCTTAAGTGATAGGATAATTCAAGCTTTACTTCTTCCTCTTTCCGTTTTCATTGCTCTGTTACAGTGTTAGGGCGAACGTCCAATTAGATGACAACACCTTTTTTTTCTTTTTGTCCCGGAACCAGATTCAGGAAGATCAACCCACTGATCTTGACCTACGTAATTTACCGGCCTTCTCACTGACAGTTTCTCTCCATTGTATATGTCTGTCACTTCAGGACCTTGATCTTGAGCAAGTGAAAGCAAACTCATGGTACAGTCTTCGGGAAACTTAGGCCTCTTTCACACGAGGTGGTTAGTTGATTCAACTAGTTGAACGGGTGGCTGTCAAGGTCACGTTAGCGAAACTTGTGCCTGCTGGCAAACCGCCTGGGTAGACGAGTTGACTGCGTGTGGAAGGGTTCGGGCGATTCCCCACCATTTGTTATTTGGTTACTGTCCGACCACGGAAGCAAGGTCTCTGGAAGCTGTTACGCATGCGCGAGAAAAGCTAGTCTACTTAGAAAATAAGGGAAAACGTCATATTTTCGGATGTGTTTGTTTATGAAATACGGAATGTCTTTCAGACTGCTTTTTGTTCGCAATTTTAAAGTTATTTTTTAAAACTTTATTTTTGATCGAATATGTGAATAATAATTTCAAAATAATAAAAAGAAAGAAGCAAATCTATTTAAAAAATAGGAGTGTTATAGGAGTGGATATTTTCGGATTACATCAAAATCAAAATTATCTAAAGCTACGTTTTCGGTGGTTCTTTTTTTCTGACGTTTCCTCGGAGATTCAAATTTTGGAGTTTCTTCACCCTTTGCTTCTCTGCGTATTCCTTTTACTCTGGACATTGATATCCCGGTCATTTCACTAGCTCTCTTTAGGGATTGCGAAAGTGGAACAATAACATTTCCTTCTAGTGCTTCTTTATCACACAATTTAATTACATTGTGTATTATACGTTTACAATCACTACGGAACGGCTTATTCCGAGCAGTTGTGTTGGGTAAAGGATCCATTAATTTTAATATAATAATCAAAATAACGGACGAGGAAAAAGCAAGCAAGCGCAGTTAGTAACCGATTCTAAAGAATGTCGAGAGAATACGAGACTTTTCCCCCTCCTTCCTCAGCAGCCTTACCTACAGCGTGAATAGAATCGTCTTGGCACTATGCCAACCGTGGTTCTTCGTACTGTGGTCGGATAGTACACTCCTTAACCCTTCAGCGGGAGCGCCCGTGTACAGAGTGCAACATTTTCGTAATTTTGAATGGTTTGTTGTTTACAAGTAAGGTTTGAACGTTCCAAGCAGTTTCTGTTTATAGATACACCCATGCAGGTCTGATTTTCTGACCCTCGTATTCCTTTCCATTCATTGTTAGTCGTGATTTAAGCGTGGTAAACCACCGATTATGCTGGATTGCAATACGACAAAATTATGAGTTGATGTCGTAGATCAAATGTGCAGCAATTACACGGTACTCCACATATCACGAAGATGGACAATCTCATTGGTTTTTAGGTTTTTGGACATAATAGGACTCGATTCGCAAGTTGTCCTTAGGTCCAATAAACCGGACAGTTTTGAAATAAGGCGATTGTATCTGCATTCTTTGGCCTTTAATTATAAATATATCTCAATATTATCAACAGTTTATATCTTTCATAAAACGCAGAATTATTATTTTCAATTTGAAAAAAGAAAGTTTATTACAAAAGGAATAATCAAGGTGCACTTTATGCAACGCGCGCCTGCTGGTGTTCCAAAAATTGGCGCGCCTGCTGGTGTTCCAAAAATTGTCGCGCCCGCTGAAGGGTTAATAACCACGTGTTCAACTAGTTGAATCAACTAACCGCCTCGTCTGAAAGAGGCCTTATCGTCAGTGCTTTTACTTCCTACCTCGATTTTGCTGAGACGGGTCAGCACGTTATTTACAGTGAATTATGTCACCGCAGCTTTGACGGATAGTTCTACGAACTGTGAATTTTACCTTTTGTTTTAAAGGAGCTGTGTCTCTGCTGCAGAGAAAAATCCAGTGAAATACTTAAAGATTGCATCAATATTTTTGTGTAAAATGAAGAAAAAAGAGGGGAGGAATCTAATATTGTGATGTAAAATAAAGGAAAAAGGAGGCCATGCTTTTCACTTATCTACCAATTTATGTGTCTTAGATGTATTATCTATTAAGTAGTCAGTAAACGTATCCATCTAGTCTACGTGTCTCGGGTATATAATCTACAAAATACTGAGAAGATGTATTAACCCAATCTACCTGTCTTAGGTGTCTAACTTCTAAGATAGTCGTTATAAAATGTAAAATTAATGCATTAATGTAAAATACGAGAAAAAAGGGCAAAACTTATAATTTTCTAACTAATTTAGGCATTTTATTTGTCTTATTTTGTAAAACAGTTCTGTAACTGACTGACTGACAGATAACACACAGACCAAACCGCTGGACCTAAAGGGCTGAAATTTTGCATGGCGATTCTTCTTATAGTACAGGGGTGCACTAAGAAAGATTTTTGAAAAATTCTTATTAGATTTTTAAAAATTAAATTTTAAGCTGTTTTTCTAACATTCTTTTAAAGTTTGCATTATATATATAATAGCCGTTGTCTCTGTATAACACTTCCGGGCTGTACTCATCTTTCAATTGAAGCCTTCAGTAAACAAACGGCCGGTTAGGCTTAATTTCAATTTCAGATGTGGATCAGAATTTTTTCTTACCTAAAAACTAATATCTTCTCCATCAAATCACGTTTGTTCAGCCTATTTTTTTTATAAAACATTCAGAACTAAAAAAAATTGGATACTTTTAGCTGTATATTTAACAGTTTTTAAAAATCTGTTTACTTTTGCGATGAATTCTGAAAGTAAACAAACTTGAATGCGAATGATTCAAGTAGCTCAAGTATTCATATCGCGTAGTGAGCTGTAAAAAAACTGGATGGCAGTGTACTACTCCAATCGCATGAAAAACTAAATAAATAAAAAATAATGAAAGGGTTTGCTTTTACAAGGTGTGGATTAAATGCAATATTGTTAGATAATTCGGGATATTTTTTAACTTTCATATACTTTTTTCCATTATGACGTCAGTATTAGTATTATGACGTCAAAATGACGGGTTACCTTCTAGTTTAAAATAATAATCTGAGGGTTATAAAATTTATATCACGAGAAATATCATAAAAATTCCTTTAAAATGAAATCTTTTTTGAATCTTTACAACCATTTTCTGATTTTTGGTGGATTTTTAAAGATTAATTTTTAGAATTTAATTTATTAAATGTTGGTCACGAGGTTTCTTTCCTTTTTGTGATATTTTAAATTAATTTTGCGTCACGTGCATAATAACGAAATAAATTAACAAGAAAAAATATTGAAATACGGTAAAAGAGAAAATTTAACCACTAGACTAATTGAGATGGGAGTTTTTTAAGAATTTAATTCAAATTAGTCTGTTTTATAGATATTAAACATACAAATTAATTGCATACATTGACCATTGTATTTAATTTGAATGTACTCCATAGCGAAGCACGGATATTCAGCTAGTTTGTCATATTTCTCTTTTAGTATTGTTTGTATAATGGTTCTCCAAAAATACAAAGCTCATAAAGGCATTTTTAATGTTTTGTCATGATAGTTTTTTTAGACCATGAAATTAAGCTTTAATACTTTTTAAAATTGTTAAATTTTATACTCTATATATTTAATTAGGTAAAACAATTTTTAAATTTAAAACTTATTTTCAAAATCAAGTTTTATTTTCATTAGTATAGCCGCAATAGGTCTAATCATCAAAATTCTCACTTAGAAAACATTCTGTGAAAAAAAAAAATTAAGGGAACGTGAATTTTTCCAAACTCTTAAGGTGTAGAACGCAAAGGTTTCCGGGATATGCTTATGGTAAACACTACTGTTTCTATCTAATCTATTTATCTCGCTCTATACATAATAAACTTTTTATATTTGACATTTTGAAAGAGAAGCGTTGGGTACTCTGATTCTACACAGACTGAAGCTTCGCATTTTTTACGAACATCTTTGATTATGTCTTTGTTTGGTTATAAAAAAAATGCGTGACGAATTCAGAAGTTCTCTATTTAGAGGTATTCAAGAACTGTGAGTTCACGGCGGCAGAACTCGTCCCATAGGTGAGGCACCGAATTGAAATAGGCGCCAAAATGTGACATAGTAAAAATAATAAATTTTCAACAAATATATATACAGTGGAATCTCGATCTATCGTTTTTCAAGGGACCGATTGAAATGAACGATAAATGCGGGAAAACGGTAGATGCGAAAACATAACAAAGTAATATGATCGTTGGGACTGGATAAAATGAACGACACATACGGAAAAACGATGGATCCGAAAACGATCGATCGAGATTCCACTGTATATATATATATATATATTAGCTGAATACCCGTGTTTCGCTACGGAGTACATTCAAATTAAATACAACGGTCAATATATGCAATTAATGCCAAAAAAATTATATATATATATATATTTATAAAAAAAAATCGTAACGGATATTTTTATAGACAAAATAATGTAGAAGAAAATATTCAAATTAAATCCAAAAGAACATACTAAAGAATATAGTACAGTTTGAGGAACATATCTTTTACTGTATTTTATTTTTTTTGTCAATTTACTTCGTTGTTATGCACGTGGCGTAAAATTAGTTTAAAGTATCACAAAGAGAAAAGAAACCACGTGATCAGCATTTAATAAATTAAATTCTAAAAATGAATCCTTAAAAATGCACCAAAAATCAAAAAAGGGAGGTAAAGATTCGAAAAAGATTTCATTTTAAAGGAATTTTTATGATCTTTCTCGTGATATAAATTTTATAACGCTCAAATTATTATTTTAAATGCAAACTTTAAAGAATGTTACAAAACAGCTTAAAAATGTAATTTTAAAAATTCTAAGCAAAATTTTTCAAAAATCTTTCTTAGTGCACCCCTATACTATGAGAAGAATCGTCATGCGAAATTTCAGCCTTTTAGGTCCAGCGGTTTGGTCTGTGCTTTGTATGTCAGTCAGTCAGTTACGGAACTGTTTTATATATATAGATTAATAGTTTAATCTAGCACATGATGAAACTCCTAAAAATATACAAATATAAATGAATATTTAAACTATTTTCTATAAACTGCTGTATTTGAGAGATGAGACATAAATTTTGAATGCCTATTTCGAAACATTTTTGTATCTCTAAGTTTGGTTTGGAGAGCTACGGTCAATTTTTGCTACACGAGAGCTAATTAGACCGGAGCAGAGATCTTCGAACACTAATGCTTACTCCACACCAACGGCGACAGCAACGAAAGACAGACACATTTTGCCACCTGTCTCTGTGGCTGTCACACCGCTAGGAGACAGGGAGAAGAGGCAATTTATTTGCGCATGCGCATAATCTTCTCATTCTATTGTGATTGGCTGTCGAGCACGGCGGCAAAGACAAAAGTTGAACTTTATCCAACTTGAAACCGCAGAGACCGGAGACAAACTGGGGTAGTGAAAATTTGTTTGTAATACACATGCGCAACAACGAAGATACATGATTTTCGTCTCCGTCGCCGTTGGTGTGGAGTAAGCATAACTGTAACTGTAGCAATAGCCGAGCGTGGTTTTTCTGAACTGAAAATTTTAAAGAATTACGTACAAACGACAACAACTCAAGAATGAATTGGATGATCTGGTAATCATTCCTATAGAAAAGACGATATGAAAAACAATGAATTATAGAGATGCAGTCGAGTCATTTGCTGCCATAAAGGCCTGAAAAATGATTTAGAAAGTATTTTTATCACATAACAAATTATATTCAAATTTATCGACTTTTCCTCCTTTTTTCAACTTCTGTCATTTAAATTTTTTTTTTTTTTTTTTTTATAAATAAAACTTTTAAAAATAAATGCAGTAAAACATCGTTTATCCGGACTAACTGGGACGATAGGGAATCCGGACAATCGAAAATCCCGATAATATGGGTAATAAGCAAAACAAAATCCTTAACTAAGCAGATTTACCATTTATTACGATAAAAAACTATGTTTTGTAATAAAATTACATAGTATTGGTTACAAGGCATTAAAAAATATAAAAATAACTTTTCACATAATTTCTTATCGAAGAATTGGCAAGTCTAGTAAAACTTTCTTAAACTCAACAAAAGGCATTTCATTACCATAATTTTTTTTACAGTCTATGCCGGAACTGTACATTGAATCAAAGCAAAAAGCGAATATTTGGCGTACTTGTAGTTATGTTCTTGCTATCCTAGTTAAAAATAATTATCTAATGTGAACTTTACATAGAAATAATGTCTGCAAATCTGATCCGGATTATCCGGATCAACAAGGGCCGGATAAACGATGTTTTACTGCACATATATCTCCCAAAATGTCCTTTATTCTATTCTGATAGAGATATATTCATTACTTACCGTTTCTCAAACTTGCCTCATGCGCCACGATGGATCGGCCGAGCTGTGGACAGCAAGCAATATAGGTAATTTTTTACGTTGCTATAATTAATTACACAAACGCATAAAAAGTGGGTGGAAACGCCGATAAAGAAAAAGTCATCTACAGTAAAATGAAATCCAGGTTATAATTGATGGATTAATAAAGACAGATATATGATAAATATTACTGTGGGCGTACTTTGACAAACTCTGTGTTATTTTTTAATAAACACCCGGCAATGAATTGAAAAGATTTGAAGACGTGTCTTGTGAACAACAAATCATTCAAATAAAAAAAAAAAAAACACTATTTATACGGTTGCACAGATCCATTGAAATTTAATAATACATGCAGCATATATAAAGCTAAATTCAAATTATATATTGGTGCTTACCGTTAGGTACATGGAAATATTTCATCTATTTGTTGCGGAATTTTCTGTTGTACACAATCTTCCCATAGTTAATCGTCATCCCATTTCTCTTTACAGTACAACCGGGTCAGATAGCGTATAACTGATCAGGCCGTACACAAATATGACTTTCTTCAGTTCGCGGGTATCAGATTCCACTTCTAATTTTTTTCCCCAAGACTTTTGTTTCATAGGGTTATAAACACCATAGACCTATGGTGTTTATGACCATATGCTCTCCGCTCGCTGAATTCACTTCAAACCTTTCGCAAGATGCTGGAGATTTTCTTCCAACCACACTACTGATTGGTT
Source organism: Dolomedes plantarius (assembly GCA_907164885.2). NCBI lineage: Eukaryota > Metazoa > Arthropoda > Arachnida > Araneae > Dolomedidae > Dolomedes > Dolomedes plantarius. The sequence goes on from OU015503.1 coordinate 53,908,011, forward strand.
TTGAATTGCCTTTTTCATTTTTCTGTGCTGCAATGAAAGGAAAAATTACATGTCTTACAGGTTTTATTACATTTATAACTAGAGAAATGCAATTAAGTTCATTTTTTTTCCTTCTATGAGCACTTACTTTGGAAAAGTGTTGATCAGACTTAACTGGCACAAAGTTTAGACACGGGGGGAAATGTTTTGCTTTGGCAGTAAGTTGATACTTAGGTCTATACATAAAAGGCTAACACTGCTCCCCACCTTTATAAATGCGGGGTTACCAGTTTGAGCGCATTAAGCACGCGAGAAAAAGAGGTTACCAGTTTTGACGCATTATCTACTCCAAAATATTTGTCGCCAAGCGGTAGGCTAAACTTCATTCCAGTCGTAGTGGCGAATTAAACGATAATTAACAATATGCCTTTCACTATTCCATAAGTGTAAAGGCAAATAAATATATGATATCACTCATCGGGCTCATTTTGGTATCTCGAACAAACATTTTGCGGTCTCCGCCTTTTTAAAAAGATTACTGCACAAGTCTTGACAGGAACTGCAGAAAATCATATTTATTCCACAAACAGACTAGCACGAAGTAAAACAGACCTTCCATTTTTTTTGTTGAGATGTAGGCAATTTCAAATGAAATAGCTTTTGCCATAACTATCAGATAGCTTCAGAGGCAAACAGTAGAAAAAGTTGGCAGATATTTACCTGATTCTGCTTTTAACATTTAAATGGCAATGCGCAGAGTACGACGATCTGTCGACACGAAAATCAAAATTATTGGTGGCATGGAACAGGGTAAAATGGTAAAAGGCTCTGAGAAGATTTACCCCAAAAATTTGATTTATATATTTGTGGAGTAGGAATTTATTCTACGTTCGTGGAATAAACAATGTGCGAGATTTAATCGTTACAAAAAAAAAAGGGTTCAATATGGCCTTACTCATTTTGTCCTTCGCATGTCCTTTAGCATGTTTTTAACTAGCTTTACATAATTGTTTTAACTAGACTCACAGTAACAAATTATGGAAATTTTAAAGGTTACTTTATTACACGACTGCATTAAACCCTTTGATCTGGAAAATAATACACCATATATAAAATTGAAATCAAATATTGTTTGGATACTTACTGCCATTAAAACCTCTTGCTCAGTCCGGCCATTTTTTTAAGATTATTTCTGCTGTATACTTCATAATGGATCCTCATTTTTTTCCTAATTTCTATTTGATATTCACTGCTGTTCTACTCCACTGAAAACGTAAGTCCGGACTCACGATATAAATTGGTACTGTATTGTTATATTGGATATTCTTCGTTTTGGTAAGTAACTGGAACAATTGCCCGTATGGTATTTGTCAAATATTGGAGATCTCTTTAACTTCCATGCCTTCAATCGTTTTCGAGACTCTAGTGTACAGATGATGAACAGTTAATTTTTTTATCTCTAGTAGAGGGTTCTACACTCGAACTAGTAAGAAACAATCCATCAAAAACACGTGGTTTTTCTCCCTTTCACCCTATTGGTTAGGGAGAAATATTGTCCATTTCCAACTTTTTCTCACCTGCGATCAAAAAATCGTACAATTAGTAATATATTAAAAACATAAAAGTATTTCATACATTTCAGTCTGAAATTTAATTTAGTCACTCATGAAAAGGTGATTTCTTTTCTAACTTTTTGTCAAGTAATAATAATTTCTAATACATTTACTATATAGACCAATAGACTACTGGAAATTCTGTTGTTGTTGCGTATGCCCCTTGACCGATAAACATCAGATCAAGGCCATTATATGCTATTGTTCTGAGAAATAACCATGGCAACATCGCGCTGGCTTGGTTCATTCTTCGTTGCTGCATAGAAATTTCATCCTTTTTAAGGCTATCGTACAACTGAAATTGCAATCAGAATCTTTGCTGCCAGGTGAGGCCTCAACGAAAGTTCCTTTTATGTAAGATGAATGAGATTCTTTCTTTTGGTGACTTCCCCCTAAAGGGTTGTCGGCGCTGCCCTAACCAAAATTCCAGGTATTCAGCGGCCCACATTTCACTTCCCACATCTGCTGAACAATACAATGGAGCTTTGCAGCTGGCGTTTGTAATCTTGCACCTGGCGTTTGTAAGAACCTGGATATTCTTGTACGCCGGCACAGCCAGCATAATGAACAATCTCCGGAAGGAAGGAAGTGAGTGTACACATACTACACGTGTTTAGAATTCCCGGTGTAATGCCGTCTTTCTCGGAAGAGAAAATAAGCGCTTGGCGATGTCAGGAATGGTTGTACTATTTGGCGTCGTTATCCAACAAAATGGAAATTAGTTTTTATATTATTGATGCAGAAAAATCCGAAGTTATGAAGTACATTATTTTAAGCATATTTAGTAAATAGATATTTTGATAAGTAATTATATATTATAAGTTGTACATCCGAAAGAGAAAATACCATAATGCGTTGGTGGATATTAGTCTTTTTTTACAAATTGAATTTATATTTTCTAGTTTAATAAAATTCCGATGACAGAATTCGGCGAATCACTGAAAATTATCGGTTATGTTGAACAGATAATTTTATCGGAGAGCAATATTAATTACACTCCTTTTAAATTTGGAGTAAGAGTGAATACATCTATCTATCTATCTATATATGTGTGTGTGAGTGTATATACACACATATATATGTGTGTGTGCATGTATATATATATATATATATATATATATATATATATATATATATATATATATATTTATAATAAATACGATGATCAATATATGCAATTGATGTAGAAAAAAATATATATATATATTTATAAAAAAATCGTAAGGGATATTTTTATAGACAAAATAATGTCCAATCGTCTGCCGCATTAGCAAGAGAAATTTTTTTTTTTTTGTCTATTTAGTTCTTATGCACGTGACGATAAATTTATTTAAAGCACCAGAAAAAGAAATCACGTGATCAGCATTTAATAAATTAAATTCTAAAAATTAATCTTTAAAAATTCACCAAAAACCAGAAAATCGAGGTAAAGATTCGAAAAAGATTTCATTCTAAAGGAATTTTTATGATCTTTCTCGTGATGTAAATTTTATAACCATCAAATTATTATTTGAAATGCAAACTTTAAAAAGTTACTAAAACAACTTAAAAATTTAATTTTAAAAAAAATCTAAGAAGAATTTTTCAAAAATCTTTCTTAGTGCACCCTTACACCATAAGAAGAATCGCCATGCAAAATTACAGCCCTTTGGGTCCAGCGGTTTGGTCTGTGCGTTGTATGTCAGTCAGTGAGTCAGTTACGGAACTGTTTTATATATAGATAATAAATACGATGATCAATATATACAATTGATGTAGAAAAAAATATATATATATTTATAAAAAAATCGTAAGGGATATTTTTATAGACAAAATAATGTCCAATCGTCTGCCGCATTAGCAAGAGAAATTTTTTTTTTTTTGTCTATTTAGTTCTTATGCACGTGACGATAAATTTATTTAAAGCACCAGAAAAAGAAATCACGTGATCAGCATTTAATAAATTAAATTCTAAAAATTAATCTTTAAAAATTCACCAAAAACCAGAAAATCGAGGTAAAGATTCGAAAAAGATTTCATTCTAAAGGAATTTTTATGATCTTTCTCGTGATGTAAATTTTATAACCATCAAATTATTATTTGAAATGCAAACTTTAAAAAGTTACTAAAACAACTTAAAAATTTAATTTTAAAAAAATCTAAGAAGAATTTTTCAAAAATCTTTCTTAGTGCACCCTTACACCATAAGAAGAATCGCCATGCAAAATTACAGCCCTTTGGGTCCAGCGGTTTGGTCTGTGCGTTGTATGTCAGTCAGTGAGTCAGTTACGGAACTGTTTTATATATAGATAATAAATACGACGATCAATATATACAATTCATGTAGAAAAAAAATATATATATTTATAAAAAAATCGTAAGGGATATTTTTATAGACAAAAAAATGTCCAATCGTCTTCCGCATTAGCAAGAAAAAAAAATTTTTTTTGTCTATTTAGTTGTTATGCACGTGACGATAAATTTATTTAAAGTACCAGAAAAAGAAATCACGTGATCAGCATTTAATAAATTAGATTCTAAAAATTAATCTTTAAAAATTCACTAAAAATCAGAAAATGGAGGTAAAGATTCGAAAAAGATTTCATTTTAAAGGATTTTTTATGATCTTTCTCGTGATGTAAATTTTATTACCATCAAATTATTATTTTAAATGCAAACTTTAAAAAAGTAAAAAAAACAGCTTAAAAATTTAATTTAAAAAAATCTAAGAAGAATTTTTCAAAAATCTCTCTTAGTGCACCCCTACACTATAAGAAGAATCGCCATGCAAAATTTCAGCCCTTTGGGTCCACCGGTTTGGTCTGTGCGTTGTATGTGAGTCAGTTACGGAACTGTTTTATAAATATAGATATATATACATACACACACAGTGTTTTTTTTTCTAAAAAAATAGTTGGGTATACTGTGTTTTCTCAAATAAAGGTGCGTATTTTTAGTACCGTTTTTCACATCACAGGGGAACAAAGAACTCGCAATTAAAAAAAATACTTTTTGTTTTATATTAATAATTGTGTAAGTTTCTTAAAATTTCGGTTAAATTAAGCCAAAATAATACATTTAAAAAACCCAGAAAAATTCCCTATATATATATATATATATATATAAATAAGAATAAGATGAAAGAGAAAACCAGTAATAGCTCTAAAGCCACTTGAAGCCAGGAACATCCAACATGTAAAGAAAAGTATGAATAAGGTTTTTGACAGCATTTCTTCATCAGCGGTGTCAATACTGTCTTATATATATATATATATATATATATATATATATATATATATATATATATATATATATATATATATATATATATATATATATATATATATATATATATATATATGTATGTATATATATATATATAATTAAAATGTGTGGAACAAATGGAAGATTGTCATATAAACTGATATATCCTTCCAATTAGAAAATTTTCTCCCAGTATCACCCATAAGATGTTTTCATTGTGATAAATAGCTGTTAATTTCATACGATAAGGTGTAGAGAAAAGGTACTGAAATGTCTTTAAAGAGTGCTTAATTTTTTAGTTCGAGAAACAGTATGAACCATTTAGACTTATCTACAACTTATGTATAACATTTAGATGATAGCATTTCTTACCGACTAACCTTTTATTAGAATAGGCAGACTTTTTGGATATAAAAAGGGCTAATGTAGATCCATAATCATTAAACAATTACGGTAATACGAAAATAAACATCTACGAATTAATAAAAGGAATAAATACCATAAGTCTGTGGACAACCTACAGTAACAGAAGTTTGTCATCCGTGGATAAAAAGTTCGTAATATTAATGGAACATATGAAATTATAACAGGAAAACAAACAAATACGTGTTCTCAAGGGGTTTATCCGTTTGTCTGGGCACCGACAACATGTTGGCAGATTGGCGAGAAAACGAACGGCTTTAGGTTTTTCCGGCTGTGCATCCCCTTACTTTAAGACTGAAGCTCTGAGGGAGCACAACCTGAAAACCCTAAGGCCAATTGATTTATCGCCTCATCCATGCTCAAACAAACTGATGAACCCTCGCAGTCATGTATGTATGAAGTATTTGATCGATTACTGTGGATTCCCCTTCTTTTCATTTACCTCTTTTGCGAGATGTTAATGGATTATCACCTCAGATGGGGAAAGGACAAAAGCATACCCAAACGTTGAATTCCTATCCTTTAGTATTTTGAAATTTCAAGGAACATTGGATGGGTAATGAATTTTTCCCTTTCTTCTAACAGCTCTTTGAACAGATGTATTGATTTTCTCCCAAGAGATTGAAAGGACAGAAAAGTGCCTCAAATCATGGTCTTTCAAAATCTGTGATAAGAATTTCTGTCAGAAGCCGTAGTTATTTCTTTGTATGTTTATAAAACACATTCCTAGAAATTGGTTATAGTTTAAGTCTGTTGTGTACTATTGGATCGTGACCATCGAAATCCAGGCCTCACAACTAGGTAGTGACGTCACGTTACAGAGATTGCCCGTGACCTTCGAAATCCAGGCCTCACAACACGTCTGTGAAGTTGGCCCCCCGACATTGAGATATCCAAATTTTGAAAACGGCATTCGTTTGAGCGTCGTTTGAGCGTGTTTGAGCGCCAAAAATTTTCGTTTGAGCGCAATTTTTAAAAAAGTTATGAGCATTTCATTTTTTGGCGGGAAAAGCACCTAGCCCCCCCCGACATTGAGATATTTAAATTTTGAAAACGGCATTCGTTTGAGCGTCGTTTGAGCGTGTTTGAGCGCCAAAAATTTTCGTTTGAGCGCAATTTTTAAAAAAGTTATGAGCATTTCATTTTTTGGCGGGAAAAACACCTAGCCCCCCCGACATTGAGATATTTAAATTTTGAAAACGGCATTCGTTTGAGCGTCGTTTGAGCGTGTTTGAGCGCCAAAAATTTTCGTTTGAGCGCAATTTTTAAAAGAGTTACGAGCATTTCTTTTTTTGGCGGGAAAAACACCTAGCCCCCCCGACATTGAGATATTTAAATTTTGAAAACGGCATTCGTTTGAGCGTCGTTTGAGCGTGTTTGAGCGCCAAAAATTTTCGTTTGAGCGCAATTTTTAAAAAAGTTATGAGCATTTCATTTTTTGGCGGGAAAAACACCTAGCCCTCCCCTCCCCTCACATTGAGATATTCAGAGAACGGGAAAAACAGAGCGTCATGAAATTTCGTGTCGGGGAAATGGCGAAAAAAGGGGGGGGGGAATTAGGTGTCTGCGAAACGGAAGGGACACCTCCAAATATGGCAGGTCCCATGGATAAGACATTGAAAGAGGCGCCAAAATGAGGCAGAGTAAAAATACGAAATTATCAACAAATAACGATAAAATATAATAGTAACTAATAATAGCAAATAGTTTCAAACTAGTTGATATAGTTTAGGCAGGCCTCAGACAACAGTGTTTAATGCATTTATGAAATTTTTCAATACATTCAAAAATCCATTGATTCGTTCTTAATATTTCTTATACTTTAAAAAAGATGAACTTGAAAGAAAGTTTTCGTACCTCTGTCCTGTATATATTTACTTACCTTTTTCGCTTTCCCTATATATATACCCAGGGCCCGACTTAGCCTAATTGGGGCCCGGGGCAAAAACTTCTTTGGGGCCCCCCTCTGCTTCATTACTTCAGTAATGAAGAACTTAATACTTAATACTAAACTTTCTATTCGATTTGGGGCCCCCCCTCTGATGTGGGGGCCCGGGGCAACTGCCCCGTATGCCCCTGCCTTAGTCAGGCTCTGTATATACCTAAAACTAAATACCCGTGCTTCACAACGGAATACATTACTACCACCAATCATGTAATCGGGTTCCATTAATTTAAATTAACTTCAGTAGTAAAATGTTGTCATTAATTTTGAGGAGTTAACCCTATAATTTAATGACGATCCAACATTAAATAAGGGTTTTTAGATTTATATTTATTTCTTAATTTTGGGAGCCTTATGACCCTTCTGGATTTTTTAGCTTTCTTAGTACCTAGGGCCTAAGAGATATTCAAATTTTGAGAACGGCATTCATTTGAGCGTGTTTGAGCGCCAAAAATTTTCGTTTGAGTGCCATTTGTAAAAGAGTTACGAGCATTTTAATTTTTAGCGGGCAAAAACTCCTAGCCCCCCCCCCCCAACATTGAGATATTCGATTTTTGAAAACGGCATTCGTTTGAGCGTGTTTGAGCTATATTTGCTGTCAACATAATCTTAAAATTGGAAACGTTTTAACGATCAACTAACTATTGGAACCATTTTTTTTTAATTACCTGACTTCAATGTGGAATATTTTAATTACCCAGTGGCGTAGCGAGAGGGGGGCAAGGTGGTCTATCATGCCCCGGGCGCCACTTGCAGAGGGGCGCCAAATGCAACCTAAGACCATTGGACCCTTTGGTCCCCAAGACCACGAGGGGCGCCAAAAAGGTAATGTGCCCCGGGCGCCAGTTATGCTCGCTACGCCACTGTAATTACCATATTTAACTTTTTACGATAATTCATGATATGCAACTTATGCAAACTCTTAATAATTCTATTATAATGTTAATCTTTTGCTCCATTCTATACGAGAAACAAAACATTTTATTTATTGTATATTATAATTCTGAAATTGGGATTCTTAATGCAGTTATATTTTATTGTAGTATTCAAGTGTGCATCAAGTTTTATACTTAATTTTTGTAAATACATATTTTGAGTGTCACGGCAATCACAGTTTTATTTTTCTAATCATTTATGTGCGTATAGCACTTTGATAATGTGTTTATAAAGTAGAGATGGTTACGATTATTGTTTTTGTGTTTTAAGCAATTTATTTATGTATATATATTCAGAATTGGTTATGAGGAATTTTGTAAATTGATGCATTTCAGCACTGCTGATAGTCAGTCATTTTTGTTCAAAAGTGGCTAATTTATTTTACATTAATCATCCTCTATCTTAAATTGTAATATTTTTATATTTATATATTTTAGGTAAATAAAGTTAATATTTTGATATTTGTATAGTTTAGATTCATAAATCTAATAGTTCGATATGTATATGTATCGAAGGAAAAAATATAATTTTAAAATCCAAAATATACCATAAGATTTCTGGTCAAACATTGTATAAGATAACTATGTGAGTGCAATCAGTTGCTAAATAAAAAGCAATTGCGCTCAAAGTAGCCCTAGGTACTAAGAAAGCTAAAAAATCCAGAAGGGCCATAAGGCCCCCAAAATTAGGAAATAAATCTAAATCTAAAAACCCTTATTTAATGTTGGATCGTCATTAAATTATAGGGTTAACTCCTCAAAAGAAATGACAACACTTTACTACTGAAGTTAATTTAAATTAATGGAACCCGATTACATGATTGGTGGTAGTAATGTATTCTGTTGTGAAGCACGGGTATTTAGTTTTAGGTATATATATAGGGAAAAAGAAAAAGGTAAGTAAATATATACAGGACAGAGATACGAAAACTTTCTTTCAAGTTCATCTTTTTTAAAGTATAAGAAATATTAAGAACGAATCAATGGATTTTTGAATGTATAGAAAAATTTCATAAATGCATTAAACACTGTTGTCTGAGGTCTAAACTATATCAACTAGTTTGAAACTATTTGCTATTATTAGTTACTATTATATTTTATCGTTATTTGTTGATAATTTCGTATTTTTACTCTGCCTCATTTTGGCGCCTCTTTCAATGTCTTATCCATGGGACCCGCCATATTTGGAGGTGTCCCTTCCGTTTCGCAGACACCTAATTCCCCCCCCCTTTTTTCCCCATTTCCCCGACACGAAATTTCATGACGCTCTGTTTTTCCCGTTCTCTGAATATCTCAATGTGAGGGGAGGGGAGGGCTAGGTGTTTTTCCCGCCAAAAAATGAAATGCTCATAACTTTTTTAAAAATTGAGCTCAAACGAAAATTTTTGGCGCTCAAACACGCTCAAACGACGCTCAAACGAATGCCGTTTTCAAAATTTAAATATCTCAATGTCGGGGGGGCTAGGTGTTTTTCCCGCCAAAAAATGAAATGCTCATAACTTTTTTAAAAATTGCGCTCAAACGAAAATTTTTGGCGCTCAAACACGCTCAAACGACGCTCAAACGAATGCCGTTTTCAAAATTTAAATATCTCAATGTCGGGGGGGCTAGGTGTTTTTCCCGCCAAAAAATGAAATGCTCATAACTTTTTTAAAAATTGCGCTCAAACGAAAATTTTTGGCGCTCAAACACGCTCAAACGACGCTCAAACGAATGCCATTTTCAAAATTTAAATATCTCAATGTCGGGGGGGCTAGGTGTTTTTCCCGCCAAAAAATGAAATGCTCATAACTTTTTTAAAAATTGCGCTCAAACGAAAATTTTTGGCGCTCAAACACGCTCAAACGACGCTCAAACGAATGCCGTTTTCAAAATTTAAATATCTCAATGTCGGGGGGGCTAGGTGTTTTTCCCGCCAAAAAATGAAATGCTCATAACTTTTTTAAAAATTGCGCTCAAACGAAAATTTTTGGCGCTCAAACACGCTCAAACGACGCTCAAACGAATGCCATTTTCAAAATTTAAATATCTCAATGTCGGGGGGGCTAGGTGTTTTTCCCGCCAAAAAATGAAATGCTCATAACTTTTTTAAAAATTGCGCTCAAACGAAAATTTTTGGCGCTCAAACACGCTCAAACGACGCTCAAACGAATGCCGTTTTTAAAATTTGGATATCTCAATGTCGGGGGGCCAACTTCACAGACGTCCTCACAACTAGGTAGTGACATCACGTTACAGAGATTGCCCGTGACCTTCGAAACCCAGAAGGTCACATATCGCCCCGTGCGTCCTGACTCATCCAACTCCCGAAAGCAGTGTGCAATATAGCATTGTTTACTTAAATTTTGTGAGGAAATTAGTTGTACTTATAAAGCTTTTTAATGAATTGTTTCATTCATAAAAAAAGTAGAAAAGGAGCTTAGTGGAATGTACAAATTAATAGTTTGCAAAAGCTGAAAATTTAATGTTATTTAGGGAAAAATTTAAGCAACCAATATATTCAAAATTGAGCTAGAGTACATTTCAGCATAATAAAATCATAAATATCGATTGTAACCTTAAAGAATACATCGCACACAGGGGAAAAAAAACTTCTTGGTTGATTTCTATATGCACCACTAGAAAATATTTTTCTTAATTCTATTTTGTTGGATTATTGCTACTAATGATGAAAGGCTATGAAGCAAAAATTAATAACAATCTAACTGCAATGAAAAAAGGACAATTATTTTTTAATCAATTTATTTAATTTCAATTGCACATCACATTATATAATAAAACCAGCTGAATACTCGTGCTTCGGTACAGAGTACATTTTAGAATAATTACAATGAAAAAAATGATGAAATTTCCTTTTAGAGACTTAAATTCTTAATTAATTTGAATTAAATTCTTAAAAAACTTCCATTTCAATTAGTCTAGTGGTTAAATTTTATCTTTTACCGTATTTCAATAATTTTTTGTCAATTTATTTCGTTGTTATGCACGTGAAGCAAAATTAATTTATAGTATCACAAAAAGAAAAGAAATCTCGTGATTGGCATTTAATAAATTAAATTCTAAAAATTAATCTTTCAAAATTCACCAAACATCAGAAAATGGGGGTAAAAATTCGAAAAAGATTTCATTTTGAAGGAATTTTTATGATCTTTCTCGTGATATAAATTTTAAAACCCTCACATTATTATTTTAAATGCAAACTTAAAAAAATGTTACAAAAACAGCTTAAAAATTTAATTTTAAAAAAAATCTAAGAAGAAATTTTTCAAAAATCTTTCTTAGTGCACCTCTATAAGAAGAATCGCCATGCGAAATTTCAGCCCTTTAGGTCCAGCGGTTTGGTCTGTGCGTTATCTGTCAGTCAGTCAGACACGGAACTGTTTTATATGATATAGATCAGGGGTGGCCAACTAGGCCGGCAGTAAGGGCGTTCTGTTTCAACTGCACTAGACAGGGACTGTAATTCAGTCTGAGACCGAACGTCTACCATGGCACCAGTGCTCTCCAAGTATCAGAAAATTGGCATTGTAGATACTTACACCAACTTGGAATGTATCTAAGCCATTTTTTTCCTATTTAGAGCTGTGATTTATATTCCTGCCTATTGTGATATTTTTTTTATTCAGAGGACAAAGTCCTCGGTGGGCGGAATGTTTAAACAATTATTTATTTTTATATATCGCTAAAATATGTCGCTGCACAAAGATGTATCGCGCTCAGTGGCGCACCCAGGGGAGGGGGGAAAGGGGCCCCCAAATAAATAGAAATTGCTTTATGAATATTGATTTTGCATTATAAATATTTTTATTCGTTATCTCGCCCCCCCCCCCCCCAAGAAAAAATCCTGGGTGCGCCACTGATCGCGCTATTGTTTTATTCCTTAAAATATACCTATTAAGGATAATTTTGTTCTAATTGTCGATCGCGCTACTCTTTTGCTCTTGTCAAAACATATGAAGAAATGATCCGTCCTTTTGAAATACAGTTTATACGCAGAGTGATTATATTAGCAATATTATTATTATTATTATTAAATATTGTTTATCCATGGTGACAACGCTGAGTTTCAATTTTTCTTCTGTTTAAAATGCAAGCAACTTTTCTTTATGTTTTAAATTAAATTGTGGCTTTTCTTACCCATCTACACTGAAGTGCCACTGAATTAGGGATAGCAAAGCCTATGCAAATTGTGTAGCGCTGCGCATCATGTATGCGCAAGTGAGGGCGCTGTGGTAACTGCATATATAGAGCGTACTGTGGTTGTTCTGAATTAGTTGTTGGAATTGCCAGTATGGGTAAACTGCCTGATTTAGACGCCTTCGATCGCGGACAAATCGTAGGTGCGCGACGCATGGGCCATTCAATTTCAGACAGCTAGGATTTTCAAGGTCGACAGTGTCAAGAGTATACCAAGAATACATGGATGGTGTAAAAAAAAAAATAGCGATCGGGCAAACTGCAAAGGACAATTAGCCTTGACAGTGCGTGGTGAGAGACGGCTCAGGCGTATTGTATGTAGCCAGCGAAGCCAAACATTAGCTCAAACTACCACCCAGTTTAATGACGGTGCCAGTCGTACAGTCAGTAAACGGACTGTGCAACGCTCGCTTTACCGTATGGGCTTCGGGAGCCGTCGACCTACGAGAGTATCATTGCTCTATACTCACCATCGGGCTGCACGTCTTGCCTGGGCAAGAGAGCACAGAGACTGGAGTGTAGAGGACTGGAAACGAGTAGCATGGAGTGATGAGTCTCGATTCCGACTACTTAACGCCGACGGGAGGCTGAGAATATAGCGTTAGGCTCATGAAGCCATGGATCCTGCATGCCTGGCTGGAACTGTACAAGGGCATGGTGGCTCAATCATGGTCTGGGGTGTTTTTTCGTGGCACAGTTTGGGATCTTTGGTGCGTGTACCAACCTCCCTCAATGCAATTCGGTACGTAGAGTTGCTGGGTGATCACCTCCATCCGTTTATGCTGTTCTGTTATCCGCACGGTAATGGAGTTTTCCAGCAAGACAACTGTACCTCTCACAAGTCCCGGTTGGCTACTGGCTGGTTGGATGAGCATTCCTCTGACTTCTCTGTCATGAATTGGCCACCTAGAAGCCCAGACTTAAATCCTATTGAGCATCTTTGAGGTGTTTTGGAACAAGGCGTGAAAGGCCATCACACAGTACCAAAGAACCTTACTGAATTATCGACAGCTTTAGCCAATATTTGGCAAGCCATTCCCGTGGAACGTTTCCAGAAACTTGTTGAATCTATGCCTCGTCGTGTGGCAGCCGTTATCAAGGCCAGAGGAGACCCAACTCGGTACTAGGTAGGTATCCCTAATTGAGTGGCACTTCAGTGTATTTACTTCATACGTGAGCGTTCTCGGCAACAGACCTCTAAAAGTTAATGACCGCAGTTATAAGTTTTTTAATTTTCTAGGAAAATATTTAATTCAATATTTATTCTTTAAATTGTCGTATTTCTTTTGCATTTCAGTAACCCCTGAACATGAATAGTAAACCAAAAAAAAATCAAAACATCATTTCAATGAAGAATGGGAACTCGATTACTTTTTTACAATGGGGAATGATAAATGTTGTTGCTTAATATGCCTTACCTCGATAGCCATTGCTAAAAAGGGTAATCTGGAGAGATATATATTTTAGCTTTACATAACAAGTATCAAACAGATTATCTACCAAATTACGAATTGAGAAAACGTCAAGTTAGGGATCTTAAAACTCAATTATTAACAAAATGTTTTTAAAAAGCTCATGTTGAAATCACAAGAAGTAACTACTGCATCATTCAAAGTAAGCTATCTCTTAGCCCCCCCCCCCCACAAAAAAAAAAGAAAAAAAGAAAAAAAAAAGATTTCTTTGAAAGAAAGGACTAGAGGTGTAAATATATTCAAAGCCTTTAAAAAATAGCTTAATGATTCGAAATTACAACTTTTTCAATTAGTTTCAATAACAACGGATGGCGCAGCTGCAATGATAGTTCGCATGAATGGATTTATAGCCCTACGGCGGACAGGGCTATAAATATGACAATTCACCGAACATAGGAAATTAAGCTACGGCTGTATATACAAGAATTGCTACTCAGCACCGGTCTCCAGTTTGACGGTGGACTAACGTCCGGGATGACGTAATCAGATGCATTATAGTCCTATGACAAAATAAAGATGAATTCCCAGCCATTTTGAGCTAAATTATGCCACTGTATAATTCACCAGCAAATGTTAGTCTGCAAAAGACTAAACACAAAAGAGGTAATGGACATAGCATTTAAAATTGTTAATTCAATTCGAGGAAGTTCCCTCCAACGGTGTCTCGTCCAACTGCAGCTTGATGAAGACCAACCTGAATTATTACTACATACCGATGTAAGATAGCTAAGCACAGGAAAATTTCTGCGAGGATTTCGTGATTTATTGCCTGGAATAACAGATTTTCTTCGCGAGCAAGGTGGCAAATGTGAAAATTTAAATGATGAAACTTGGCTTAGTGACTTAGCATTTCTTACAGATTTTACTCTAATATTAAGTCATTTAAATTTAGAATTACAAGGTAAAGATAAAACAGTAATTGATATGATCAGCTGTATTAGATGCATATAAAACAAAATTTATTTTGCGAATAGAAGATGTGAAACAAAATAATCTGAATCATTTTCCAAATATTTCGGATAACCTACAAAAACATAAAAATATTAATTATAAGATCAACAAATATGTCGCGGAAATCCAAAAAGTAATTGAAGATTTTGAGGTAAGATTCCAAGATTTTGAAAAAATTAAAGAAATTGAGGAATTTAATATACACTCTGTCACAAAAAAATATATGCACCCAGAAGGAAACAAGTTACTATCACGAAACTTATCATGTTTGTAGTGTATGAGGAGATAAGCAAATAATTACAAATTCAGAAGAACAGACCGATTTATTAAGAAGATATGCAATTAAAATGGTTACAAATCAGTAAGTAGTAAATCGACCTCTGGCAGCTATACAGCCGAAACACGGCATGGCATCGAATCAATGAGGTCACCTATGAGCTCCTGCGGAAGATCATGCCACAATCTTTGCAAGTGGGCAGTTAATTCACCAGTATTCCGGGACAGCTGCAGTTGCCTTCCAAACACGTCCCAGACGTGCTCTATTGGCGAGAGGTCTGGTGACCTGGCAGGCCATGGGAGTACGTCATATCCTTGAAGACATTGTTGGGAGAGTCGTGCAGTATGTGGACGAGTGTTGTCAAGCTGATAAATGGCACCTGGGCGACTTGATAGCATAGGCCAGTGGTCCCCAACCCCCGGACCGGTACCGGGCCGCCCAAGGAACATTAAATTATTCCCATTTTATTTACTGTGGTGTATTTCTCTCGGGTTAGTGCGACTTTGTCGGGTTTGTGCTAATTTATAACTTTGTAACAAAAGAAATATTGTAACTATTTTAAATTAGTTTATTGTTTATTAAACATTTCAAGATTATGAATTAAAATTGCAGTCACAGTCCCCCTCAGCGGGCCGCGGTAAAATTATCAAACGTTGACCGGTCCGCGGCGATTAAAAAGTTGGGGAGCACTGGCATAGGCAGTACAACTGGTGTTAAAATCTCATCCACGTAACTGCGTGCCGTCAAAGTGCGTTGAAGGACGACTAGAGGTGATCGTGTGTCCCAACAAATCGCTCCCCACACTGTCACACCTTGTGTAATCACCATATGCCTCTCGACAACAAATGCCGGATCGGACCGGTGGCCTGGCTACTTCCACACGCGTATGCTCTGGTCATCAGCATTGACACTGAATCGGGATTCATCGCTGAAGATCACACGCCTCCAGTCGGTCACACTCCAGCTTGCCCGAGGTCGGCAAACATCCAATCGACACTGCTTGTGATGTGGGGTCAGTGGTAGGCGTCTTAATGGACGTCGGCTCCTTACACCTGCGTCGACCAGTTGTCTCCGAATGGTTTCCCTTGATACCACCGGATGTCTGGAAGGTGGTAAATGGCGTCGAACCGATTCTAACGACGTTGTTGGTGCGGACGTGGCCGCTCTTGTGATTACGCGATCCTCGCGCGCATTTGTGTTCCTGGGACGCCCTGACCCTCCGCGACGGTAGACTATCCCTTCTGTGATCCATTGTTGCCAACACCGAGCAACTACCATATCGCTCCGACTGAGGTGGAGGCCGATACGCCTGTTCGACCAACCTGCTTCTCTGAGGCCTACTATACGCCCCCTCTCAAAGTCCGACAATTGTTCGTACTGTCTCCGGTTAAGTCTCAGAGGCATCTCTAGTCACAATACCGTCCATCCAAGTCGACAGATTTGTTTGAATAACCCTATGGCACGTGCAATCATGCTTTTAAACTCTCCCAGCTGCGCATCTCATATGCGCATAGTGCGCTTACCCTTGTCTCATTGGCGTCGAAATTTTAATCATTTGCATATCTCTTACCAGACTACATCCCTGCCAAGTTTCGTGATAGTAGCTCGATTTCTTCTGGGTACATATATTTTTTTGTGACAGAGTGTATCTATTCTTGTTTCGGATCTATATACCTGTGTGAATCGTCATTTTCATACTTAAAGTTAATGAAGAGTAAACGACGTTCTGTCTTGACCG
This sequence comes from Dolomedes plantarius, assembly GCA_907164885.2. Taxonomy (NCBI): domain Eukaryota; kingdom Metazoa; phylum Arthropoda; class Arachnida; order Araneae; family Dolomedidae; genus Dolomedes; species Dolomedes plantarius. The sequence continues at coordinate 53,924,784 of OU015503.1, forward strand.
ATTCCCATACTGAAGACTCATTATTATTATCTTTGTTAAGATATACACCTAATTATGATTCCTTGATTAAAGACATGCAAACTCAGTCTTCCCCTTAATGTTAAGGTAATGAAATAAATTCAAAATCTGTCCTTTATCTGTAGCTAATTTGAACTAATATCATTATCAATAATTACTCATGTTGTGTTAATTCCCCTGGCTGGACGTGACTTTTTTTTGCCCGTTAAATAATTATGTTGTTTTTCACGTAGTAGAAACGTATGTTTGAACATATACAGGGTGAATCTGAACTCTTGGGCAAAACTTTACGGGGTGATAGATCGCATCTACACGAGCAATATTCGTCATAGAAAGTATAGGCGGAACGCAAACAGCGAGGCGCTAGGTGGCGCTGTAAATGGTAACCGCATGCCACACGTCCTCATTCGTTCCAGCGGCGGTTTTCCTTAAATGTTTGGGTAGGGATCCTCCATGACCATTTGGTTGGCCTATACCTCCTGCCACACCGTCTGGGCGGCGAATCGTATCACACATTCCTACGTGAGATGTTGCCGGAGCTGCTGCGTCCGATTCCAGCCCCCATCAGGTCGAGAATGTGGTTCCAGCACGACGGTGCGCCTGCACACATCAGCTTGGTTGTGCAGAACAATTTGGATGCAACATTCCCAGGGCGATGGATTGGTCGAGGTGGTCCCATAGCTTGGCCACCAAGATCGCCGGATCTCTCGTGTTTGGACTTTTTCCCGTGGGAACATATGAAAATCTTAATCTACGAGTACCCCATTGAAACCAATATGGAACTACTCACCAGGATCACCGTTGTTGCCTAAGATATTCAGGAAATGCCTGATGTATTCGCAAAAGTGCGACAGTCCCTATCCCGCAGGTGTGAAGCCTGCATTACAGTTGGCGGAAGCTCTTTTGAGCAATTTCTTTGGCCATGTAAATCAATTACATTCCTGTTGATAAAATGTTTTCCTCGGTATCTCCACTCATTTTTGTGTTAATTCTTTAAATGTGACAGTGGAAAACTACCTTTTAACTTCTCACCTTTTGCGTTCCGACCATACATTCTATGACGAATATTGCTCGTGTAGATGCGTTTTATCGCCCCGTAAAGTTTTGCCCAAGAGTTCAGATTCACCCTGTATTTGGCTTATCTACCCATAGCTCGCGCGCGTGCACCTCGTAATGAAACAGTGTATAAACATAGTAGGTATTTCACACCTTCTATTCCCCACTTAGACTACGCCTATGACAACGAGTCGATCGCGACACATTTTAAGATAAAAAGTAGATCTTGTGTACACAAAAGTTGGCCACCCCTGATATAGATGATACATAAAATGTTTATCTAAATCCTTTAAATACACAATATTACAATTAATGAAGCGATACAGAGACAGATATACAGATATTTGAGACAGTTAAGAGTGCGTAAGTGTGTCTATCTTTCTCTTTGATGTTTTATCAGATTTCTTCTTTGAGTGAGCGGCTAGAATTACATCAGAATTTTTTTTCTTACAAAGATTATTTAGCATAATATTTGTGGATACCCATATTACTTTCTTTAAAATAAAATCAGCTCTGCGAAAATTCACACAAAGCACAACTGATTGGAGCATATCACTATCTTCTAATACATAAATTGTAGCTGCAGTAGCTGTAAGTCGATGATTTTGCTTTCTTAGAAATTCTAACTCATGGTGAACGCATCATTTATTTATAACAATATAACACCGTATTTACAATGTGCCACGATGATACATTAATCGACCTCTATCAGGGTTTCTCAAAAAATCATAACAAACATTTACAACCAATTCTTTATACAGAAAATGCAATTTCTTACATGACAAACAGCTATCCGTTTTGAAAGCTGAGTACATACAATACCCAGCTAAATAAATAATTACTGGAAAGTAAGGTTTTGCATTTGTAACATCTGATGCTTTCACACACGTGTCAAAATTACTATTTATATATTCAGGTTTTTCAAAATCATCAATTTCAAATAAAAAAATCTTTAATTTCAACTTCACCAAAAGCTTTAGTTTGAAGTTTTAGATGTACTGCATCCTCAATTTTCTTTCGCATTCAAATTGGTGATGCAATGAAATATTATACTGGCAACCAGATAATTGGCGATAAAAACCAAACCTGCTCTCCAAATCATCAGTGTGAAATTTCCCGGGTAAGATATATCCAATATTTAATTCTTCTTTGCAGTACTTGCTTATTTGAATACTCCCATTAATAGTTACTTTTAGAGTTGCATGTGTTTCTTTAGAAAACATGTCTGTTGTGCAACACATCCCATTCATCTAACCAATCTAAAAATTTGACAAGAAAAATAATTTTGTTATCATTTTCACTGAATCTTAATGGTGTTTGATACACATTATTTAACCTAGATCCTTTACTTATGAATTTAACATTAATTACATTCGACCAAGTAAGAATTATCTATGTATATTTTTTCTGAAAGGTGTTTTTTTGTTTCATCCCTTTTTCTCCCTTCTTACTTAACCAAAATCGATAAATGAGGTACCATTTTAAAGATTACGATCTCCGCTTTGTGAGAATTGTTAATTTTTCTGAATTAACAATCTATCATTACACATCTCATTGTTTGTTTAATAATCGAAGTATAAACATTATAAATAATTTTCTTCCCCTAGATGGCGCGCGGTAGCTTTTTTATTTTACCATTATCAATCGCACTGAACTTTTAAATTTAAAAATCGATTGCTTTTACTATCATTCTGTGATTTCATTAAAGAGTTTCTTTATTGGCGACATCCGCGTAGGTGTACATTATTCTTTTTTCATGGAAAAACCATATATATTATTTCTAGAAGGTGACTTTTTGTGACGATCCCTGTCTCTCCCTTCATACTTAACAAAATTGATAAATGAGGTACCATTTTAAAGATTAAGTTCTCCGCTTCTGACGAAATGTTAATTCAGAATGGCACATTCTATTGTTTCTTTAAAAATCGAAGTGAAAAATTCACTTTTGGGCCTGAAGTTCTTTTTCTGGATGCGTGGAAACGATACTCTGGAATTTCCGAAACCCGCGGCCGAAAAGTCACACTGAAACCGGATGAGGAAAACAAGAACGGACGTGCTATTGTCACGAAGAGCAACAGGTGACTTACAATAGGCCTCAGCTGTTCCGAGTACCAGGTGCCTCAGAGCACAAAGTCAAGGGGCGAAGCAAGGGCAAGAGTCCCGACAGAATTCGACAATGGGAGGACTGCCTCTTGACGTAGTTTGATATAGGATCTCTTTGGTCCTGTATCGATGGAATCGATGATGACGGTGGCAGACGTCACCGGAGAAAAGCCAATAGAAAGAGGCTTTGAGAAGCTGAAGAATTTTCGCCGCCAGAGCGAAAAGTTAATAAAAAGGGATGCGGAGATCTAACGGACGTCGAGACGTTTTTTTTTTTGGAGTGAAGTGATTTTTTTTTAGGACTGAGCGTCCTAGGGAGAAGTGGCGCCATAATGTTGGAAGCACACTGTCATCCAAAATAGTGCAGTAGGCGTAGGCGTTGAGCTTACGATGAATTGGGACCAAAGGTCCCAGTCCCTACCAGGAGAAACACACCCAGACCATAATTCCTCCTCCGCTGAACTTTATTGTGGGCACAATGCTTTCTGGCAGGAGGCGTTCTCCAGGCAGACGCCAGACCTAGATCCTGCCATCGGAACGGTAGAGGGTGAACCTCGACGCTCCAGAGAACCCGTTTCCATTGATCTGCGGTCCACTTTCGACGTACTTTGAACCACATTAATCGAGCAGTGTGGTTGGACATCGTGAACAAAGGTTTATGGGCGGCAGCACGACCATGAAAACGAAGCAGATGTGCTTCCTTAAGGATGGTATTCGTCGAAACAACACTCACGATTACCTGTTGAAACTCCTGGAGTATGTGGGCCATCGGTTAGGTTCAATTCTTCCGAATTTCTGTGGACAGCATCCGTCGGTCTCTATCTCTCAGTTTCGTGGGTCTGGTGACTCGGGGCACATTCCAACAATCACGTCTCACCTTCCACTTCTGAATCACATAGGCCAGTGTCGATTTTGAGTAATTCCGTTCGTAGATATGTCCCATAACACTCGGTCATTTCTGTGATACCCGACGATTACACCTTTCTCAAAATCAGATAACTCTGTACTTCGTGGCATCTCGCATGTAATTAATGGTAATATTGTTTCCTACACGATATTTAACGGCGGAGTGCGTGACGTATATCAAGACCACAAATATCGTCATTTGCATGGGTGTCCAAATACTTATTGGTAGATGTGTATTCAACATATTCTTATAAATGGATTTCATCTAACATTAATATTATAAGTTTGTCACAATCCTCTAAGAGTGAAATTTTTTCCCTAATATAATCCAAAAAATTACAATCCGTTTGTTCTTTAGAAGGATTTAAATTAAAGGAAGTAGACAGATGTTGGATGGTGTTTTGGTGTGGAAGATTTATAGTATTGGACTTCCTTATAAATTGATATTCTTGTGGAGCTATAGTATATAATAAAGTTGCAAAAATTGTTTCTGGTGACCATCTAGGTATCTAAATTGCTTATTACCAGAAAGGACTGAAATTTACGCAGCTAAAAATTTTACTATATCCTCATTATCACATTAATTTTACTATCATTTTACTATTTCTAATTTTTATATTCTCATTAATTTTACTATATCCTCAATATCGTCACAAAATTCCAATGACTGTAACGCAGCAATAATACTACAAATAATAGGATTTTCTACATTTTTACTCTCAAATTTACACAATGCATCTAAAATATAATTTAACTCATTCATATTATTAACGAAACAAGGAAAAGAAAATTTATTTAGCTTACCTAGTTCCAAGTCCCCATTATATACCTTAATATCCAATTTTGTATCAATGACCACTGAATATTTAATTTTGGGTGCAGGTTGTGCAGTTGCAAAAATGATCATTACTGATGATACACCCTCAATAACAGTCCAGTTTTTATCAATGATTTTGGTTTAATTAAAGAACTTGTTGAATTCACATTCAACAAGTTCTTTAATTGAACCAAAAGTTCTAGATTCGTCGTAGACTTTTAGATTCACAGCTATCTTTCAGAGCTCTTGCTATTAAATTCCTGTTCAATTTTCGACTTTTTGTCTTCTAAACTTTCTCTAGTGAATTTGCTTGAGGAATTATATGCTGGAAGATTTGGAAACTGAGAAGGAGCAGCATCAGGGCGTAGTCTATAAAGAAAAATAAGTGAGATTATAAGCACATTAAGTCCATTTTAATATTTTAAAAAATCTGATTTAAGTTAAAATCCATTTCGATTTATAAAACAATCACAAACGCCAATCTAAATTAATACACAGGTAGCCTTCCTACAGCACGGTTTCGCTCTAACACGATAAGATAAATTGCGGGTACCCTCGTATAACACTGCAACCTGTAACACGGTTTCGCTCTAACACGATAAAATAATTGCGAAAACCTTTGTACAACACTGTACTTCTATAGCACTAGATAACATGCTTTATGTTTAACACATTTAAAATCTAAATTACCTTAAAATAATGACGTGAAGGAATAATGAACTATAGTGGCTTTACATAAAAGTGTATAAATAAATTATAATTTATTCATTTATAACTCTATAAAATTATAAGAAGGCCTAAGCTTAGCTGAAAATCTTGAATAATTTTTCCTGAACGCGGACCCTTCGCACTGAAAGAAGCCGAAAATTCAAAAGGGAGCTGCAAATTGTCTATCTCCATACCGTGAATCTACAATGACCTTGTAAGAACCAGCAAATAAACCAGAATTACAGATTTTTTAAAGAGGATAGAAGATGCAAAAAATCGAAATGAAGAAAAAAGTTTTGAAAGTGAAGGTGATATCAGTCAATCGAAAAAACTTTCTCGTTTGATTGTACTGAGGAAGAAATTTATTAATCGCATTAAATGAAAATATTTTTTTCTTTTCGTTTTATGTTATACATACATTTATATTTTTAATAAAAATGTAAGTTCCTAATATGGTATTTAAAAAAAATGTTTGTTTTTAATGGATTTTCAGAACGTAACCCCCTTTTTTTAAACTGTCTCTGGGTCTCATATAATACGGTTTCACACAACGCGGCATTTTCTAGGAACTTATCTACCGTGTTATAGGAGGGTTACCTGTAGTTACAAATGATAAAAAGTTTATACTAACTTTAAAACATATGACATATGATTGAGATTTAAAGTATACTTTAAAAATGTGTAGGACATTTGATTTACGTTCATACCTGATACAATTTTTTATTCATTACTAGGTGAAAACCCGCACTTCGCTACGGAGTACATTCAAACATATATATATATATATATGTTTGACGGAGTACATATATATATATATATATATTTATTTATTTATTTATAAAAAAATCGTAAGGGATATTTATTTTTTTTGGATAATATCCAATCGTCTGCTGCATTAGAAAGAAAAAAAAATATTTTTTTTGTCTATTTAGTTGTTATGCACGTGATGATAAATTTATTTAAAGTACTAGAAAAAGAAATCACGTGATCGGCATTTAATAAATTAAATTCTAAAAATGAATCTTTAAAAATTCACCAAAAATCGGAAAATCGAGGTAAAGGTTCGGAAAAGATTTCATTTTAAAGGAATTTTTAGGATCTTTCTCGTGATATAAATTTTAAAACCCTCAAGTTATTATTTTAAATGCAAACTTAAAAAAAGTTACAAAAACAGCTTAAAAATTAAATTTTAAAAAATCAAAGAAGAATTTTTGAAAAATCTTACTTAATGCACCCCTACACCATAAGAAGAATCGCCATGCAAAATATCAGCCCTTTTGGTCCAGCGGTTTGGTCTGTACGTTGTATGTCAGTGAGTCAGTTACGGAACTGTTTTATATATATAGATTAAATTTTAAATTATCCTAAATTTTATAAACCATAGCTTTAATTTAAAATTCTATTCATGTTTCCCACTTTATTGACTAAATATCAAGAACAGTATCATAAAAGTTTTATCTCCTTCATGTTTAATTACATTTCTTACCTCCAGGAATAAATGTACCTAAGAGCAGTAAGATAAGGCAATCCAGATGTTTCAAACCATGTTTCGCAATGAATACCCCTTTTGCAGCGACATGACGATACGTTGCATCGCCATTTAGTAGAATCATTAAAATACAGTTTCATTTTAATGTTATTTTCACAAGTCTTTTTTAACGGCAAAACCCACTTTTCTTGAAAAAAAGTTACAGCTCCTTCTTCTGATACAGGTAGATCCCAAATTTTCATGATTAAAATTTGAATTTCGTAAACGTTCCGTGTGTAATAGTGCTAAAATGTTTCTTAAAAATTTAGCATATATCTTTTATTTATTCAGCCGTATTCATAGGGTTTCCAGGATCACGTGTTTTCATTCTCGCCAATGGCGATACTTGTTTCGGCAAACGCCAAATGCGCCTAAAGGAAAAGTACCAATTTACTTTGATAAAATAATTCTTAGATAAAAGAAAATCTTTACCTCTCACCTGTAAATGCATTAAACCATAAATATGATTAAATACACAGAGAGTAAATAAAAGTGTTATAAACTTTCAACTATTTTTTAAGACTTTCGTATTGCAAAAATTGCTTTATATTCACCAATTTTCAATATAACAATTTTTCAGCAAATTGACCACAGTATATACAATATCATAAAAATTGTAAAATATATATCAATTAACTGATGCATCATTATATGTTAAAATTATCAATGATATTAATAGTTATTAAAATTTATTACTTTTAAAATAGAAATTTTTTTTATCAGGAAACGATTGTACTATGCTCGGTGAATTCATTAATATCTAAATCATAATAGATAATGTAGAATTCATTCACTTAGTTTATTAATGTATTCAGTACCTACTGATTTTTGAGATGCTATGGGTATTTACCATCTTAAATTAAGAGACATTAAAGCATATTTATAGTTTGCAACAAACAACAAGCAGTTAATCATTTTATATCAATTTATACAGACTCAGCTTAAATACGCTTTACAGAAACTAAATGTTCAATTAAAAATCTTAAAATTCTTACTTACCCGAACATTTAAGCTGAGAAGAATTCTCATGCCAGGCTTTCTCTACGCTATGGCTATTGGAATATTCTGGCAGAAAGTTATCTTAGACAGCTCGATATTCTTCATCTGTTGCGAGAAAGCGCACATTAAAATAAAAACTTTCGGAAATTAAATCCGCCATGGTGGGACTTTAACGAAATGCGCGACAAATACACTCACTGCACGTGCTATATCTGTGACATCGATAAGACGGCGACAAAATGGCGCTATCATGTGGCATGTCTGATTGGTGTAAGTACTCGGCGCAGAAATAACTGGTTTTTCCATCGAGCTGAAATAAGGGTAGAGAGAGCATTGGCAACCCTTGGCCAAGCAATAGATGAAGTCACGTGACTTCGGGACTCCCCTACGCGCAGCAATTCCCGCGCATCTTTCCTTCCATAGGTTTTACATTGTACGCTTGGTGGGAATACATTCGAAAGTTACGTTTGCTTTAGATTTTAAGCTTAAAATGGTAAATTCCTGCTGTGCCTATGGATGCAACGCAAAATACGTCAAAGGTGGAGACACTACGTTTCACCTGTAATTCTTTTGCTTTGATTTTAATGTATATTTTTGGTAAAACAAAGAATAATTTGACATATGTAGTCATGACGTTTTGCAATAAAAATGGATTTTCTGCCCTTGTAAATAATGTATTGTGTTGAAATATTTTTTTAAGTATATTATTTTACATAGGTATGCGTACATTAAAAAATTTTGCCTCTCAAAAGGGTTAAAATTGCATTAAGAATAAAATGAACTTCAGCAATTAGCAATATGCGTACTTTCTACCTTGGCGATAAATATTTACGCCAAGGAAACAAAATGCATGCTTGTTTATCGCCATGCACATATTCTTTTATCTAGTACATGTTGTTTTTTGTTTTACCTTATAACGCTATGAGATTATTTATAACATTTAGAAAATTTGTTTATTTCTATATTTATAATTGCCATTATATCCCGCTGAGAAATATTCTTCCATAGTTATCAAAATAAATGTAAAATATTAATAACATACGTTCGTAAAAAGGGGTTTTGGTGAAAAATGTTGTAGATTCATTTATTTTGTTACACTATCTTTTTAATTTTTGTATATATAAATTAAAAAATACATATTCGTGAAAATTATTAAAATAATTGAATAATTAGGACACAATATATATATATATAAAATCTGTATAAAAAACAGAGCTGTTAAAATATGTAAAAATATAATTTTGCGTTTATGAAACTCCTTAAATTAACCTATAATAAGTGTAATAAAAATGTAGTACAGCGTCATTAATTCACGTAACGCAAATTAAAACTTTGTTAAAAACACATAATTGTAGAATTTTTCCACATTTATGCTGTTTTTAAACAAAGTTTTAATTTCCGTTATCTACTTTTAACACTAGTTTGTTGTGTTCTTTTATATATCATTTACTTAGTTTTCATGTGATTAACAGACTTATTACAATATTATCTAATCCCTATCTCATTTATTAGTTTTCCGAAAAATGAAGAAAGTTGTGGGAAACACATCTGAAAAGAGAAAATTTCAAAGCAACAAATGTTTCGAAATTATGTTCTAAGCATTTTAAGCCGGAGTGTTTCGATAGAGCTAAATTTGGAGGAACTTGGCTTAAAGCAGATGCAGTGCCTACAATTTTCTCTTTTCCATCGCATCTGCAAAAGCAGACAATTGAGTATGCATACAATTGAGTAGGCAGACAATTGAGTATGCATACAATTGAGTAGGCAGACAATTGAGTATATATAAATTAGTATGCAAATGAAGTTCCAACGTTGAAAATTAACTTTGTCTGACATACATTTCCTCATATACCAATTTTCCTTTATTCATGTTTTTAATTTGGTTCATTTCAGTTTTCGCTAATTATTTTTCATTTTAATTTTATCAATGTATGGTATGGTATGAATATTATCAATGTATGGTAATGTAACTATAATGCATAGGTTTATGATAGCTGCATTAAAATTCATCGTCAATGAATAAAATTGATATATTTGTCAAAATCTTTATAATTATTTCATATTTCCCGAACTTCATATTTTTGGATAATTGGGGATATCAGAGATTTAGAACCTACAATTCATTTTGAAGCATTAATATCAAGTATCCACAATCTTTAACTATAAAATCAATGCTTTTTTTCAAAATGTTGCTGATGATTTGATTAATTGAATAGGAATCAATTAAAAACGTATTGAAACGAAAATTAATATCGAATGTCTTAAGAAATTTAGAGTACTTTAAAGCCACTAGCGCGTGAAAAGAAATATTTTATAACGCCAAATGATGCGATAACAAGCCAAATTTGGGATAGCTCACCCGAAGTCACGTGATAGATCCCTTACTTGCTTTTTTCGGCTGCTTTCAATAGCAATGCGCTGTCTACGTATATTACAGGTCTATGGGTTTTTCAACGCAGTTTATGTCAGGCATGCGAGTTCAAGACACGCGTTTTCTCGGTGTGCGGCTGGCCTAAGAATGGGAAATAATATGACAGAATATTTTGTCGCGGACAATTATTTTATACAACCAAAAAATCGTACTATAAATACAAATTTAAAAAAAACAAAATTTAATTTAAATAGAAGGCACGAAATTGCAAATATCTTTTCAGCATTGCAGAAATCATTTCAGTTTTTGATTACATACGACGCCACAAGAATTCTATCAAGCACGATTGCAGATGGTAGCGAGCAGTACCCCGCTGGCGTTTATTACGCCATATCGCACTGCTCCAATCTGGATCCACGAAATTATATTTGTGATTGACAGTGAAATGTTCATAGCCGGCATCTTGCAATTCATCTGTCTGATATTCTTTTCAACAATCTGAAAAAATTATAAACTCATCCACGATGTTTTGCTCCCTCGAGGCCATCAAGATTTTAGTTGAATAATCCGGAATGACGACAAGAAAACGTTCTTTTGTTTCCCGACATAGTTCGCCGAAAAGCCCCTGTGGCTGAGGGATACGCCCAACGTTGTCTCTCCCCCCCCCCCCCTCCTTGAATAAACTTTTGTCTATTTCAAAATTTTTATTGCTTTCTCTGATTTTAACTTTAGGTCGAGAACTCAGGGCACATATCTCTCACATGTACAGTTGTTCCAATCCACTGTCGTGTTGTGGTTCATTTGGAGCTGCAGTTCGCAAAAGTCAACTGATGTTAATGCTTGACACCTTTTATAAATGAATCTAACAGCTCTAAGCATAGGGATGCGTGATCCTTCAAACCATGTTTGAGTTCTCATTCTTTGCTGTTCTCCGCGTGATCTTAGGTTGCAGCGCCGTTTCGGTGTTGCGTTCCAACTAAAACTTAATTTCACGTGGTGATTATTCGAACAGTCTTTCTCTGTGAATAATTCCTCTATCTTCAAGCATTTTGGTGGCACCTTCTTCATCATCCGGCAATTGCCAGATCGTGAACTCCATCTCAGATAATGCGCAAAACAAAGTAGCTACGGATATAAAAATTAAAATTGAAAATGACGAGTCACAATGTTTGGCACGGTCCGCGGTGAAAGTTGAAATCTTTGGCGCCCCGCTAAATTCATGATTTGGCGACATTTACATTTAGCGCCAAGTGGCGTCCCGCTAACGGAAAAGTACCCAATTTGGATTACTAAATTTCGTATGATTAATGTCACCAATGATTTTTTTAAAGCAATTTCTGTATAATGTTTATTTATTATTTTACTATATCATGCTTAAATTTGATGGTGTAAAAATTATATTTGACTTTAACTTGAGTTTTATTGAAAGCTTGTTTAAAGAATGTTACGATGTTTCTTTATTCCACTGCTAAAAACTAAATAAAAACGTTTCCAAACACGTCATTCTTTATGTTGTACAATGAGATTAAAATTTCTTTTCAATACCAAGGAATCGGATAGCTTGTTTCTTAATAAATAATCTGTTTGTTAATCGGTGTAGGAAATAATCAATTAAAGTAATGGTTCTAAAATTTATCATGCTATTTATCAACAAACTATGAGTTTTATTTAGTAAACATGATGATGTGCAAGGGCTAATTAGTAACGGCAAATGGTTTTCTAAAATTATATATCAAAATGAAGGCTTTATTTGGTAAACTGAAGTTGAAACACTATTAAACTTTTATAGAAACATCATAAAGTTTTCAAAATAATAAATTTAACTGTTGTTGTAGCAACAGTCCTAGGTTATTCACTTGTTAAACGACAATTTTACATTGTATCAATTCAAGGAGCTCGAGAATTCCATTATTTATTAAAACGATCGCAAAGGAAAGAAACAACAAATATACCTGTATAGCATTCTATTTTTCATTTTCCCGTGATAGTTTGTTTTTCTCTGTTGCCGTTTGGCAGAATGTAACTCTGCTATTACTTTACTTTTTTTGCTGCCACTCAACAAAATTAAACTTTGAGGTTGCCACGGCAACCGCCAGCAGCTTTTCAATATACAATATTTCGCAGTCGTAAATGCATGTAGTGTTTCTGTATTTGTATAATACAATAAGAAATACGATTAATTGTGAAGGAAGTGATTACTCCTAAAGCATTCGTTTAACAAGTGGAAGTTCTTGCTTTTGTATTTTTGTAATACATGATTATTCTTATAATAGAATGGTTAATATTTGAGCTTTCTAAATTCATAAATTTCTCTATGCACTTTATTTTTAAACAGTTGAGTTGCTATTGCTAGTCGGAACTACAGTCGTTCAAATTTGATATTTACTTTAATTTTTTGGTGTCAAGAAATTTTTCACGCCATGATTATTCGATATGAAAACATTTTGGTTGTCGTTTCTGGCCGTGTTTTGTTATTTTTTAATGTTTAAAAATTAGTTATTTGTTTTATTACAAACTTTCAAACCAGTGTTAGGGGGTGGCCAGTTTGAAAAAATTTCATAATTGCCTTCTGTTTGATATTTTATACCTTCTACTTTCAGTACTATGTTTTCCCATGAACTAGAGTATTAATGACGAAAACATTATGGTAAACGTTCATTTATGCTCCCAAATAGCTATAATTAAAGTTTGTAACTCAACATATTTGTAAAAGTATTTGAACCTTTTATTGTTAGTGTATTTACGCAGTCGGTTAGAGTTTATATTTGACAGTTTACTTGATGAATTAAAAAAAAAAATTCCATAAAATTACCGCATTGTTAAATTTGTATGATGTAATAAAAAAATGTTATGCACATGTTGTAGCAAATGCTTTGTTAAAAATATATTAAATCAGATTTGGGCCAGGTTCGAGTTAGTTTCATAAGCAGCTAATTTGTTTGACAAAATTAACTAACTCTCTCAATTAGGCGTTTTTGCTCAATTGTTTAATGTAGACACAGCTGCTTTCTTTATGTTAATTTATTTTTCTGTTAGCAACTTCCGTCAGATTTGCCCATGAAGTTGAGTTGGTAATGAAAAAGTGTATAGAGGACACAATAAAATATCTTTTAGCTTTGCCAAAAAACAGAGCAGGAAGAAGAGAGATAAAGAGATTACCTGTATTAAATTACATCAACTATCTTAATATTATAAAATTGTTAAAAAAGAAATTATACAAATAAAAACATTTGTTAAAATTATCGTAACAGGCTTCTTGAAAATATGCTATTTTCAAGAAAAAAGTCAGGAAATTTTTCTTAATTATCGTTACGTACGTCTTGAAAATAAGTAATTCAAGAAGTAAATCTCGAAATTTTTCTTAAAATTATCGTAATATGCTTCTTGAAAATATGCTATTTTCAAGAAGTAAATCACGAAATTTTTTCTTAAAATTATCGTAACATGCCTCTTGAAAATATGCTATTTTTCAACAAGTGATTCACGAAATTTTTCTTAAAATCATCATAACAGGCGTCTTGAAAATATGCTATTTTCAAGAAGTAAATCGCGAAATCTTTCTTAAAATTATTGTAACATGCTTCTTGGAAATATGCTATTTTCAATGACGTAAATCAAGTAAGTCCAAATAATTTTCTTGCAGTTATATGGAGAGTCCTTGAAAATGCAATATCTGACCTCGGTTAAATTTATTATATCATATTTGAAGACTTAATTTAAAGATAAACTGTTAATTTTCAAGGGGAAAAAAAAGAAAATACTTATATTAAGAAAACTGCTGTAAAAAATAAATTTCAAATTAATTCAGTTTAAGTGTTCAATTCGACACTCATCTTCATTATGAGGGAAAAGTGTTGTTGAAAAAATAAATTTTAAAAAAAATGAGAGAGAGACGTTTGTAGTAAAGTACCTAATGAAAAACACAAATAATATTAATGTTAAACCAATATACAGTACCCTCCTCTATTAAAATCACTGGTTAATAAAATCAGCCGTTTATTAAAATCAAATTTAAAAAACGGATTCCAATAAATGTGAAATCATTATAAAATCACCGCTTGATAAAATCATTACCGCCGCTTTTGAAAATCAGAGTTTCAGATACCTTAATTTTTTACCACGTGAAATAAGTCAATGTCATGGGGAGCTTTTCATTTCAAAACTTGTGTGAGTTGCAATCCTTAACTTTTTCTTTTCGGAACATTATCGTATATTTTATTTTCCATTCAGCAACATTCCTTACCCCTTTCCTGGAAATTAAATAGGGAAGAGAATAAAGGAAAGGAAAGGTAAGCAAACTAAGAACAGAATTCCTTGAAGTAGACCTATAAGAACTGATTCTCACGGCTTTCGAAAACTTTCTTCTGCAAATGGTCAGTTATAATTCTGTCAGCAGTGAGTGAACATGCCTAAGGCCCGTTGCACACACAGCGTTTTTATCTCTAGCGGAAATTTTCTATCGGACGTCGTTCCAACAGTAGACCACAGAAGTCAATTGGAGCTTGCACACACAGCGGAAAATGAAATTTTTCTTCGACGGTAGCCTGTGCAGCTGTCGAGTGCCACTGTATGCCGGCGGATTCGTTGACGCCAGATTGAAGTAGTTATCCATGTGACCCTATGCACGCTTACACACACAGCGGACTCTACCGTCGTAGGGTCTTTTGCGAGGGTGTGGTTGGGGGTTTGCTGGGGGGGGAGGCGCGCTGGTTTTCTTGGAATCGTAAAGGGGATTCGAAAAGGAGGGCTCCTCCGATCCCGGCTGGGGGGAGGGGGGCGTTGATGCGACCCCTCTGGTTTCTTGGACACGTGCAGGATTTGAAAAGGAGGGGTGGGCCTTCTCCCCGGCGACGGAGGTTTTCGCCGTGTGTGTAAGCTCTACTTTTAGAACGACGTCCGATGGAAAATCTCCGCCTACGCCGTGTGTGCAACGGGCCTAAGGCTACGGCCACACGAGCGATTTTTCCCGGTACGGCTTTTCCCCGCGCTGGAAAATCTACACCAGCCGGCCACACGTGCATGTGACATTTTTTTCCCCCGCTGGGACTTTACCCGCATCTTGAAAATCTACGCCGGCCACACGTGCGGTTTCTTTATGCGAGGTCAGTCGTTTGTGCTTTGCAGTACAACATGAATCCAGTTTCAATAAATGAAAATGCTGTTAACGCGTTATGTGCTTTATTAATTGTTCGCCGACAACGTCGTCGACGTCAAAGAAAGTACTGGGTACATCCTCTTATAAGTGAGAGATCAGTAAAGGGAAAATTTACACTTCTACACAGTAAGCTGAAAGGATACCCAGACAAGTTTTTTGAGTATTATAGAATGTCGATATCTTCATTTGAAACTCTATTATCTAAGGTTGAAGTTGCAATTAGAAAAAGTGATACTGTAATGCGATGTTAGTATTGATATCGATCGTTGCAATCGATGTTAGTATTGATATGGCCGACATCATTATACAAGCATGCTGTGTGCTTCACAATTTCGTAAGACACCGCGATGGTTACAATTTTGAAGACACCCTGTCATGCCCACTAGAAAGTATTCCTGCAATTGGAACAAGAGGAAACAACATTGGAGTTGAGACCAGAGACAGTTTCAAAAGTTACTTCTGTTCTCCTGCAGGTTCAGTGCCCTGGCAAAATCGTTCTTGCAACATTGCAGAATAGGAACTTTTTTGGTACGAGTACACAGTACAAGCTACTAACTAATAACAGCAATAATTTTGTATCAAATTCTTTAAAATTGTATACTAGCAAGTTTTGTATAATGCCCTCTTGTTATAACAAGACAGCGGATTATATGCACTTAAAAATGGCAAAATATCCATGCAAATATACACTTAAAAATATAAATATGCACTTTAAATAGAAATAGGTCTAAATATTACTTATTTATCTAAATATTGATCTAAATATTACTTACCTGAACAAAAGAACATATTTAAAATAAGGTTTCTGTTGTTGTTCAGATGTGTAAAGCGGGGATATAACTTTTACATAATATATTTTTTCTGAAGCGAATGCAATTTTTATTTATAATATACTTAAAGTGACTGCCTACGTTGAAAATGCCATTTTTTGACTACTTTGATCAATTTAATTTTTTGCAAGAATCTTGTAATTCAGTCTTTTCTCTTTTCAAAACAGTTTTGATTTTCATTCTACGTCAATTAGAAGCAGAGTTATAGCTATTTTAAAAAAACATCGTCTAATACAAAATTTAAGTGACAAACAGCTTTAAATGCGTCCATTTTTTTACCATTTTGGTCAATTTTATTTTTTGCAAGAATCTTGTAATTCAATCTTTTCTCTTTTCAAAACCGTTTAGATTTTCATTCTACATCAATTAGAAGCAGAGTTATAGCTATTTTAAAAAACATCGTCTAATACAAAACTGAAGTGACAAACAACTTTAAAGGCGTTTTTCTCAGAATTATGTTTTTTAGCACAAATCTCTACCGTTGTCATGATATTTCAGATAATAATGCATATAATTTGATAAAATTTTCAGGAAATGTTTTAGATGCTATTGTTAATGAAATGACGTATAATAATTGATGTATAATAAATAGTTTTTTGTTTGGGGCTGTTTTTATAAGGAAAGGAATGACGAATTGGGGAAAACTTTCATATTGGAACATAAAATTGTCTGTATTATTTTTGCATTTTATAATTTCTCTTAGATTGTAGGTCATTTTAAAGATAACTGTTATATATATCATGTGTGAGAAGGAAATTAAAATAGTAGCATTAGAATTTTGTTCAGAGTGATAAGCGTTTTAGCTAAATTTCATTAAAAATTACTTCAAATTGACCAATTTATAAAAAAGTATGGTGTTTACAGTGTAGCGAACTGAGGTTCGTAGTGTCAACCAGAAGATGATTTAAACACACCAGGTATACATCACTCATTACATAAACAAAACAAATGCAATTTATTAATAAAGTTGATGATGATGAGATATGTACACTGCACAGATGTAAGATGAACTTCGAAACTTAGGTGATCACACTCGATTTAATCGGCGTGGGGCGGAGTAAGAACACAGAAGTCCGCTAAGCTAGCAGAACTGGCTCTGCTTCAATGATGAAAAAACGGCACTTCTCCTGATAGTCCAGTCAAATTGTGTTTTTCGGAGGAAAATTTTGGGGTAGTTTTTATTTCTTCCATTTTATATGTTTTTTGGGGTGCTGAATCCGAATCTGAGGTTTGTTAACAAAATTTCGTGACGCAACATTGAAAAAAATGCAAAAAAAGGTGAAAATTTTCATTTTTTGGCGGTTTTTTGCTTATAACTCGGAAACTATCAACTTTTCGTATATAACCCCATTTATCAAAATTAAAGTACATAAAATTTCCTACAAATTTCACTATTTAGGTTTTTTCTCCGACGGACCGTTTGGGCTCAAGCGCTATTTGAAAATTGGCGTATTTCGGCTGTCTCCACAAAAATCCACTTTTCCACTCCAAAATTCTAATTTATTATTAATGGCTGTCAATTAGTGAATTCCTCCCAGTTCTCTGCACATACATTATTTAGATCGTATATGTAGAGGTACAGGTAATTTTTTCAAAAATAAAATAATGTTCAAGTTATTTAAAGAAGTCCGAAATTGTACAAATTAGTTGTAATTGTTACAAAAAAGTTGAAATTCCAAAGAAAAATCTTGAAAAATTATTACATTTTATTATATTGTATTACAATACATATGATCATATATTACATTATTATATGAGCCGTTGTCGTTTAGAGGGTCCTGGCTGAGGTTCTTCGAAGGCGGCGAGTCCTGACACAGGTTCGGGTTGTTCTGTCGTCAGAGTCAGAGCTTGTTCATCTGGAAAATGAAAGAGGTGGTGAGAAAACAACAACTTGTGATCATATCTTAAGGAGAGATGAGTGATTACGAAATAGATTGTGAGGTTAGACATACCTTCCGCATCATGTAAGCTTATTTCTTCAGTCTGTTCTTCAGTCTGTACCCATGACGTGAAAGGTGCTGTATCCGTCGATTGTATGTACATTAAAATCAGCATTATCGTACACCTGCTGTGAAAAGCATGGCTGGTTGACTTTCAGCGGATCGCTGCTGACAGCTGATGCTTCCAGGCGGACAGCCTCTGTGTAAGTCGAACAAAATCCCAATGAGGAAACCACATCGGCAAATTTCCTTGAGCCGTACTTCTTGTACAGAAACACTGCCAACCCTACGAGGACTGGTGAAACGAATAATCTGGGCCTCACTGCTGCTACAAGACTATGAGCCAGTGCTGTGTTCTTCTTCTTCCACATATCATGGTCCCCACGTTTTTTGTTTAGTACAACTGTTTCCATAAATGTACGGAGACTTTCAGGAATGAGTTCATCATTTCCTTCCAAAAATTTATCAGGTGAGGGGTACTGTTCTGTCTCATAAACCTGGCTCCGGATATTCTCAACAACAATTGCAGCAGCCGTCTTAATAATCCAGAGTCTTTCCTCTTGTTCATTTTTTAACGCCTGCTGGTACCAAGCATCATTTAAAATTTTAGACCCTGTGTTTTTGAAACACACTACCAGCTTCTTGTTTGGAGAAAAGGTCATTATTATATCGCTTCCATATTTGAGTAGATGAGCTTTAACTGTCTTTATGTCAGGACGATAATCACCCTTGATTTGGTCCACCAACTCGTCTAGCGTAAACTGACATTCTCCATCACTATTCTCGAGATAAGTGTAGACATATTCCATTGCTGCTTCAACATGATTGGCGAATGGACCCCTTTTTCCCTTCTCTTGAATTTTTGGGCGATTGTACAATTTTCTCATGCATAAACTATGATACTGACAATCAGAAACCACCAAGTCTGAGACAGGCAAAAGACGTTTGATTATGGCTTGTCCATACTCATCACCACGTTCTTCTACCCTTTTTATGATAGTTTCCTTGACTTTCAAAATTCGAACTTGATACACAATATTACGATTGGTTTTCTTTTTTCTTTGTTGTTCTATAAAGTCAGGTGTTATGACGAGGCCACACATAAAACAATGAGTTTTGAAATTGCAATGCGCTTCTGTAGAACGTCTTTTGACTTGCTCTCTACCCTGCTCCGCCTTCTTCAAATTAGCTGCAATCATTCTTTTATTAATGTAGTTTGTACGACATCGCTCATGAACATCAACTGCAGATTTTCCAAGTAGCTGAACATGCTCACCATCCTTCCTCTTCTTGCTTGACTCGATAAACGTTTTCAAACCTCTTTGCCGCACCGTTATCACCTTCTCTACGTTATTATCCAGCACTTCATCACAAATTAAAACACACATTTGAAGCCATTTTTAACACTCCGCGTAAATATAACTTTTGAATCGTGTTGTCGTTGGATTCTAACACTGAACTACTTATTTCCTTCGCACTGCCACTGGTAGGAATCGGATAACCGGCGTTTTTATTTTTTATTTATTTATTATTTTTTTATTTTTTTTTTGGGGGGGGGGGAGGGGAGGAAACCTCGTGAACAATATGAAGGGACTTGAGACTGGGTCAACACCCCCTATATCGGATATAGGGGGTGTTGATTGGGTACGCATGTACACGGTGACGTAGTTGGCCTTGAATCGTCTGTGAAGTAATCGAATGGAAGAGGGCTTTTAAACCAAACGGGGCAGTTATAAAATCATTTGGTGAGGCTCGCCGAGAATAAATAACATGAAAAGACGTACAAGACGGAATTATATTTGCACAGAATTTAAATACAATGTGATTTTGAAAATCCTACATTGTATTGGAAGGAGGAATTAAATGACAGCCTTTAATGGTAAGTTTTGGAGTGTAAAAAGTGGGTTTTTGCGGAGCCAGCCGAAATACGCCAATTTTCAAATAGCGCTTGAGCCCAAACGGTCCGTCGGAGAAACAAACCTAAATAGTGAAATTTGTAAGAAATTTTTTGTACTTTAATTTTGATAAATAATGTTATATACGAAAAGTTGATAGTTTCCGAGTTATAAGCAAAAAACCGCCAAAAAATGAAAATTTTCACCTTTTTTTGCATTTTTTTCAATGTTGCGTCACGAAATTTTGTTAACAAACCTTAGATTCGGATTCAGCACCCCAAAAAACATATAAAATGGAAGAAATCAAAACTACCCCAAAATTTTCCCCCGAGGGCCCTTTTTGAGCACAAATTGACTGGACTATGACGGGAAAGGGCTCCCCAATAATATCAACGGCGGTGACCACTGCACGCACCCGGTAGCGATGAAAATATTAAATTAAGGAGAAAGGACTCCTCACTGGAAAATAAGGTAGCAAAGGCTCCTTCCACGAAGACTGGTCTCCGACAAATTAGCGGAGTATGTTTACTCCTGCAGGAACTAAATCGTCGCTGCAAACAGTCACAAGGGACTCAACCTCTAAGGGCGGCAAACCCGGCTGCTCCTAAAACTGGATCCGCTACGTGTCAGGAACGAAAAGACGCAAGCCACGACTGAGGGGTCCATTCTCTTTTTATAGAAGACCTCCACCGGATATTGCATCACTCTCCAGAAAGTCGAACGATCTAGAACAAGTGAGCAACGGAAATGGGTTTCCTGGGGCGATAATGAAATATTTTCCCCGGGTCTAAAGCGGCCGCCTTTTTAGTTTGTCCTCCAAGCCACTTCAAAGAGTCTCAAAGGGCCGCTTCGGTAAAATGCGAAAGGCACGAGTCCTTTTGTTTAGGCACGCGACGCCTCCAGGATGCTGCTTAACAATTGATAGTTCATGAATGAAAGCACCTGGGGGTCTCCTGTCATTTATAACCAACATCAGCGGTGTCACCCGGTGGCGATGACTACATCAAGAAAAATGACCATGTCCCCTAAGGTTCTGTGGAACAAGTCTATCGGATGAACAAAAGGAAAATT
Source organism: Dolomedes plantarius (assembly GCA_907164885.2). NCBI lineage: Eukaryota > Metazoa > Arthropoda > Arachnida > Araneae > Dolomedidae > Dolomedes > Dolomedes plantarius. The sequence continues at coordinate 53,946,181 of OU015503.1, forward strand.
GCCGTCAGCTTATTGCCATCTAAGTCGTCGGAAATCTTTTGATGGGTCTCAGGCCGAGATAGAAGAATTTCTTTTGTTAACGGAGAGGTTGAAATGCAATACTCTACAACAAGAAAGTTTTTTTTTATTTTTTATTTTTAAATGCTGTTTTACCATATGAGACCAAAAAATCCTTAAAAAAACAATTTTTAAAAAAAATTGGCTCCGAACGTAGGCAGTCACCTTTTCTGTTGTTGTTCAGATGTGTAAAGCGGGGATATAACTTTTATATAATATATTTTTTCTGAAGCGAATGCAATTTTTATTTATAATATACTTAATAGAAAGACACATGCAAATCAGAAAATATTGTATGCAATTGTATATAATCCACGATCTAGTTATAACTATCACCTACTTACAACTTAGGTTATAACTTGTAACTTAAAAAATAAAATTTAATTTGTTTTACTAATTACCAATTTTATTTCTTCCATTTTCGTCCATCTGGTCCCATTTTTCCCCAATAACATTCTTTGTTACGGTCATCCATGTTTCTCTTTTTAGTTCCCGGTTTTTGAAATCCTTTGTCCGTGCATCATAAAGACATGGATATTTTTCTATTTCTAAGATCAAAAGTTCGCTATCCAAGTAATAATCCATGATATTTTAAATATAAAAAATTTAAGTATAAAAAATTACTAGAACACATGAATATAGCAGCAAGAGAAATGGGAATAATAAAAAAATCGGATTAAAATTATTATAATCAGGCTCTGTACATTATACCCTATCTTTACGTAAACGTCTTGAATACTACCAGCGAGTGTTTTCACGCACGTGTGGCCACCGATTTAGCTTGAAATCCAGCTAGAAAAAATAGGTCTGGTTCTATCCTCCAGCGGCCGACCTTGAGAATGCGACAGACAACTCCCCCGCTAAAGGGAAAAACAGCTGTGTTTGGCCACCCCTATGTTACAGAAGCTGATCTATATTTTGGGGCTTGTTTTCCAGCTGTGTTTCTCAGGGAAAAATCGCTCGTGTGGCCGTAGACTTAGCGTAAAGATTTAAGCAAGAAATGCTGAAAAGACATGACGAGATGCCAAAATGGAGCCCACGAGAAGCTTCGTCAAAACTGGGGATTTCGCAAACTGCCTTATTCCACTTGTAGCAATGAGACGCCTTTACTGATGAAATTAAAAAGAACGGAAACTTATCAAGCTAAAGAAAACGCGATGAAAAATCTGATAACATCGAGTGTGCACTTTTAAACTTGTTTGAGAAAGGGAGAATACAAAAAATTACCCATTTCTCACTCAAATCTATGCGAAAAAGCACAGCAATTTACTAGTCTGTTTGGAGAGGAAAACTTCACACCTGCGGATGCATAACTAACCCGATGGAAGAAACGCAACAACATTGTTTATATTATGAAAAATTGCACGGCGATAAGCAAGATGCGAATAACAAGGCTTTTGAGAACTGGAAGGAAGAAGTCTGGGTTAAACTGATCAAAGATTATAAGCTTGATCAAATGTTCTATTAAGATTGAGACTGGATTATTTTATCGAGCACTTCCGGAACATACTTTGATGTCTAAAAATGAATCTGCTGCAAGAAGCAAAAAAGGCAAGCAAAGATTAAGTGCTGTTAACATGCAACATGACAGGAAACTTAAAGAAAACGCCTTTGGTGATTTGTTCCAGCAAAAACCCTCGTTGTTTTAAGGGTGTTAAGAACCTTCCAGTCAATTATGCACACAGTAGAAACTCATGGATGACCACAGCTATCTACACAGACTTTCTCCTTAAATGGGACAAACAACTAAAAAACGAAAAAATCGTGCTTTTGTTAGACAGTTGTTCCTCTCATCCAAATGATTTGAAATTAAAAAGTATTAAACTAGTTTTTCTTCCCTCAAATAGCACAAGCATTATTCAAACTTTGGATCAAGGTATCATACGATCATTTAAATTTCATTATAGAAAAACGCTTGTTAATAGAATTGTCAAAGAAATTGATTCTTGTAGTTCCGACTCTATAAACAAGTTTCCAAAGTCAGTCAGCCTGTTGGATGCAATGCATATCATTCAAAGTTCTTGGGAAACTTTTACGCCAACAACGATCTATAACTGTTTTAAAGCTTGTGGCTTCAGCATACAAAATTCTAACACAGAGGACGGAAATTCAGTTGAGGAAGATGAACCGACTGAAGAGTTCTTGAAATATGATTCCATCGACAATGTTAGTTGGGAAATCTGACTCTGATATTATAGAAGAAATTGTAAAGTCAAAAGATTCTTGTTCTAATGACATTGATTCAAAATCCTCAGATGACGAGAAAAATGAACCCCTCCCCCCCTAACAACTGCAACTGAAGCCCGACGAGCGTTGGATGTTTTACGTCGAACATTGGATCAAAAAGGTGGAGATAAAAACATTATGCAAATTTTACGCATTTTCAAAAAATTATTCAACAATTGATAAACGACTCTTCGAAAGAAACCACAATTAGTCAGTATTTAAAAAAATTATAATCAAACTATTAAATAAATGAATTAAACTTATAATGCATTAAATTTAAGTGTGTTTGATTTAATTTTCCACTTTTATTAATGGAACTAATTCTAGTACGAAGGAAACATAAATCTTATTTTAAATGACTTCGTCGGTTCTTAAAATCAGCCGCTTAATAAAATAAAATCCTTCAGGACGAATGTGATTTTATAACGCGGCGGGGACTGTATATACAGTGGAATCTCGATCGATCGTTTTCGGATTGAAATGAACGGCAAATGCGGGAAAACGATAGATGCGGAAACATAACAAAGTAATATGATCGTTGGGACTGGATAAAATGAATCACACATGCGGAAAAACGATGGATCCGAAAACGATCGATCGAGATACCACTGTATGTATATGTATATATATATATATATATATATATATATATATATATATATATATATATATATATATATATATATATATATATATATATATATATATATATATATATATATATATATATATGAAATAAATTAAAAACCCTTTTTATTATTTATCATGCCCGTTCCAAAGTTTTCATCCTAACGCAACAGAATACAGTCCCCTTAACCTTTGAATCGCGACCTAAATCCAAACCGAAATAATTTATTAGTTTTTCCCCTAAGGCACGTGTGGCCAAAGCTTATATAAGCATTATATAACGGGCATCGCGAGACCATCACCTCATATGACGCGACTTAATCACGTGTCAGTTTTTAACCAATTAAAGTTCAGCCCGCCTGAAAAACTCGCGCTTTTCTCAATAATTCCGGAGCTTTTTGGGTGTTTGCTCTCAACCAGGAAACATGTAGAGCTGTCCGTGAGTATGTTACAGCGGTCCTGCCGCTGGTCGGGGCGCCGTACCCGACTAGCCTTTTGTGTTCTGCCACGGTACTGCCAAGATGTAATTTTAACGCGCTGCGCCCCTTTTGTCTTTTATTTTATCCTGTGCTGTTCCGACAGCCTCGGGGCAGTGTTGAAATATGATAACCGTTAATAAATTGAAATGTGGCTTTTATGAAGTGTAACTAAAACCCTCGAAGTAATCCAAAATAAAACGACGATTTAATCAGCCTTTGGACGTCTGTGTTCCTCGTCTGGAATTTCGATTTGTTTCTCAGCCGCGTTCGACCACACGCATTGCCTTAACCGTTCGACGACTACCTTCCAAGACCTATATTCCTTTTCATCTACCACTCTGAAGCTCCTCGACGTAAAATCATTACATATATTAAAGTCGGCAGCAGAAAGTTATTTGTGCGCCGCGAAGATCTATGTTTGGATTTCCAATGTGTGCGTCGTTCGTGAAAATTCCGCGTCAGTGTAGTGTCATCTGTGTTTTTGAAGCTCAAGTGTGTGACCCCAGAAGAAGAAATTTTTTTTCAACGATTTTTCGTCTCTGTGCGCGATTAGTGTTGCTGTGTTTCCGACAAAATTGAAAGTCATCGGTGTTATGGTGATTTTCAAGTCACCATGGGGGGATTTTAGTAATGCTTTCGTAATCTGTGAAGTGTTAAACCCCGACTGCGTGTAAACGTGTGTGAACTAGAAAAAGAAGAAAAAATATTGTGACTTTCACATTATAACCAGAACAGACGAGGGACTCTTGAACATCCTAGAAAGTTAGAGGAATTGCGCCAAGTACGATTCCACATATTAATAATTGCATACATGAACATTTTGAAGAAAAAAAAAATAAAAAGGTCCATTTTCTACACTTCATATATAAATAATATTGGTAACATACAGGTAAGCAATAATTATGGAAAAATTTTTGAAGGTGAACTGTTTAAATTGAGTTATAATTGTATGTTAGTGCAGTGAATAAAATCTTATTGATATTGTATGAGGTATGACAAATATAATATTTTTCCATTGATATGAATATTTTTATATAATATAATTTCTATATGAATTATGAAATATATGTTTGATTTAGAATTTAAGGTTTTAAAAAGATTTTTGAAATTTATATATTGATGTCTTATGAGTGTTTTTAGTGTAATTATTAAAAATTTGATAATATAGTGGTAAATTCATGAAGGGTATAAATTCTATAAGTATCTGTTTACCGCAACCAAATTTAAATCGTCGCGGAGAAAGAAAACAATAAAAGAAAGTAAAATGAATCCGCTTCGTTGATGAGAGCTCGCTTTTGTAAACAAATCGGCGCAAACTGCGCATTAGTATAAACATTACTGGAGCTGTACATTACTTGGTCATCATTATTTTCGGCAAAGACTGAAATTGTTATAATTTATTTTTACATCATGATATATTTTTGTTTTCGTTTTCTCTGCTGTGTTAAAGATAGCGTACTCTGGATTTTTATGTGGATTTTGAGTGTGACATATAATTTAAGTTTCAGATTTTTCCATTGAGTGATTTTAATATTTCCAGTTTATTGGTGGTTTTTGAGTGAATTTAATAATTGATGAAGATAGTAAAATATATTTTTTAGTGATTAACATGCTTTTGATTTTCATATTGTATTTTTGTGGTACATTTTTTACAAACCCTGGGACTTTGTTTAACAACGATGACTGAGAGTTTTCATAAACAGAGACTGAGCAATTTTTATTATAGACTCAGAAAAGAATTCTGATTGGACTTACAATTCTCTCAAGTACCACAAATCATTAAGTGTTTTTGATATTCTTTATTTTATAATGAATATTTTGATATTTTAAATATTGATAATTTTGTATCCGGATACTCTCAGAGTCAAAGACGTGAAAGTAATTGTGAATTCCTGATTTGTGTAAAGTGATCCTGTTTCTCTATTATGACCTTTTATATATTTTTCCCTAATATACCCTATTATCATAAGAATGTGCACTCCTCTAAACTAAATTTGGATATTGAAGAAAATTAATAATTTAAAAAAAATTTGCACCGAATTAAGTCGAACAATTTTTTTTCTTCCGGTAACCTAACCTCAACCTAATTGAAATGTAATTCTATAATGACTCTGTTGAACCCAGAGCTCCATTTCTAATATAATCCCAATTGAGTCGGTTAGACCCCGACCATAATTTAATTTAATACAAATCCCAATTGAGTCGGTTAGACCCCGACCATAATTTAATACAAATCCTTTGTGATTCGGTTCGACCCCGAACGCAAAATAATCTACGACCAACCCAACACAATGGTAGCTCAGTGGGCCTGAATTTAGTGCGTTTTCGCCGGGCCTCTGCGGAATATCGCACCGTAGATTGTCACACTTGGAGACCAGGCTAAGTTCATTGCTCCAGTGGCGTAAATCCATGTTTGCCCTAAATTAAAAAATTAATGTTGAGTGTTATTGGATGAAATCAAATTAAGACAATTTTTTGAAAGAATTATTTGTTTATCTGCTTATTCCTAATTATTTGAAATGCCTATTGCCAAATTACCTTTATTTAAGTTTACTGTGTTGAATTCTATTTTAAAATTTTTCTTATTGATTTGTTTCCATGGTGCATTTGAAAAATTATTACAACTAAATCTTTGAAGATATTAACAGAAATTTTAATATTTGTATTACCTATTCACCATGAGCCCTAATCCTGAACAGCGACCAATCTCATGAATGTAACCCGATATTGACAATTTTGATTTATTTTTACCTTTTGAAGTTTTTAAAACAATTGTTATGAAGTAGTGTAGTCTATGATAACCATATTTTTTCCCATTCCATTTTCAAGTGCCCACTGAATTTTTTTGTGATTTAGTGTGTTTTAATAATTATATTTTTATCATTCCATTTTAAGTGTATATTTAAGTTTTTTGAATAGTTGAATATTGCCATACTCCTTTCAAACTGTAATTTAAGTGTATTAATATTATTTATTTTTTTTTAATGCAAGTTTGTGCTATTTTGTATATCCCATGACCTGAGCAGACACACAAAAATGATAGTAATACTAAATTTAAATTTGTCAACCCCCGAGTCAAAATTTTATTTCAAATTACTCCTCATAATTTTAGTCCCAATTACATTTTGATATGCGGATCTCGCCTGATGGAGAGCCTTGCTGAAGGAGTCGGCCCTTCACGCAAGTCTTTTCCGGAGGGGGGGAAATTGAAATAAATTAAAAACCCTTTTTATTATTTATCATGCCCGTTCCAAAGTTTTCATCCTAACGCAACAGAATACCGTCCCCTTAACCTTTGAATCGCGACCTAAATCCAAACCGAAATAATTTATTAGTTTTTCCCCTAAGGCACGTGTGGCCAAAGCTTATATAAGCATTATATAACGGGCATCGCGAGACCATCACCTCATATGACGCGACTTAATTACGTGTCAGTTTTTAACCAATTAAAGTTCAGCCCGCCTGAAAAACTCGCGCTTTTCTCAATAATTCCGGAGCTTTTTGGGTGTTTGCTCTCAACCAGGAAACATGTAGAGCTGTCCGTGAGTATGTTACAGCGGTCCTGCCGGTGGTCGGGGCGCCGTACCCGACTAGCCTTTTGTGTTCTGCCACGGTACTGCCAAGATGTAATTTTAACGCGCTGCGCCCCTTTTGTCTTTTGCTTTTATCCTGTGCTGTTCCGACAGCCTCGGGGCAGTGTTGAAATATGATAACCGTTAATAAATTGAAATGTGGCTTTTATGAAGTGTAACTAAAACCCTCGAAGTAATCCAAAATAAAACGACGATTTAATCAGCCTTTGGACGTCTGTGTTCCTCGTCTGGAATTTCGATTTGTTTCTCAGCCGCGTTCGACCACACGCATTGCCTTAACCGTTCGACGACTACCTTCCAAGACCTATATTCCTTTTCATCTACCACTCTGAAGCTCCTCGACGTAAAATCATTACATATATATATATATATATATATGTATATATATATATATATATATATATATATATATATATATATATATATATATATATATATATATGTATGTATGTATATATATATACAGTGGAATCTCGATCTATCGTTTTTCAAGGGACCGACTAAACTGAACGATAATGCGGGAAAACTATAGATCCGGGAAAATAACAAAGCAATATGATCGTCGGGACTCGGTGTAATAAATGATACATACGGGAAAACGATGATTCCGAAAGCGATCGATCGAGATTCCACTGTATATGTATATATGTTCAAATAATCACTGATGAAATTTTCAGTTCGTCTTTCTTTTTTCCATATATTGTCTAAATTTTATGCAGCGGTTTTTATATTTGAACAAGTCTCATTGCAAGTAAACGGGAGACAATATCGTAACATAAAATGTAGCGGAAAAGTTCAAGGTACCGTATTTTTCCGACTATAAGACGCATGTTTTGACATAAAAACAATCGACTTAAAATTGGGGTGCGTGTTATGGTCCGAAGGTAGCATTAAAATAAAATTAATATTTTATTATATATACTATATATCATTTTATATATGTATATATATATATTATTTACTGTGTTTATTATACACATTTTTTATCATTATTAAGTAAGAAATTGAAAATATATTTATATGCCTAACAAAATTCAAAATATTCTTTTCTAAAAATCCTCCCTTAAATTCGAAATGAGTCTTATGATCCAAAAAATTCGTTAATTTAAAAATTAATATGGGGATATTTTGAGAAGTCATCTATGAATAAAGTGCTGATGGATAAGTGGCTAGCGAAACAAAAGGTTGATCTTGAGCTCTGTAGTAGTCAAGTTGGATTCGTTCAGCTCAATGTTAGTCTATGGAGAAAAATTCTCCAATGATTGTGGACTTGGAATTAAACATTTTTCTTTTAAAATTGTACTCCTTAAAACAGAAATATATATACATATATATAAATCTGCTATCTTATTCATTTTGGAAATTTCGTTCACTAAAGAATATTCTTTGCGTTTTTATACACAGTATACCACATTTTTCCTCCGAATAATTCACATTTAACCATTCAGCGTGCATGCCCGTGTACGAAATGCAACATTTTCGTAATTTTGAATGGTTTGTTTTTACATGTAAAGTTTGAATGTTCTAAGCAGATTCAATTTATAGCTACACAGTTTCTAACGAAGGTCTAATTTTCTGACCCTTGTATTCGTTTCCATTCATTGTTAGTCGTGATTTAAACGTGGTAAATACAATTAACGTGGTATTTACAATTGTAGCAAATGGGCTGAAGCACGAAAAAACCTACCTTTGGGCTTTCAAGATTGGGCCCCTAGTAAATTATTTACGGATTATTATTGTAGAAGGTACATCAAGAATATTATGCAGGAACTTATGAATATACACTTCCCCCTACAAGGGGAAGGTGGATAGCCCCTCAGATTTAAGAAAAAAAAAGACAGGTAAACGAATTACAAAAAGAAAAACTTCGGGACCCGGTTGGGCTGGATTGCCGTCGGCATGATTAGTTTTATTATTGAAGGGCCGTATAACCTTCGGGTGTGGACGGCGGCGATATTACTTAAACGTGGTAAACCAGCGATTATACTGGATTACGATACGACAAAAGCAGGAGTTGTTGTAATCGATCAAATGTGCAGCTATTACACAGTATCCCGCATATCGCGAAGATGGACAATCTCATTGTTTTATTAGGTTTTTGGACGTAATAGGAATCCATTCGCAAGTTGTCCTCAGATCCAATAAACCAGACACTTTTGAAATAAGGCGATTGTATCCGCCTTCTTTGGCCTTTAATTATAAATCTATCTCAATATTATCAACATTTTATATCTTGTCATAAAACGCAGAATTATTATTTTCAATTTGAAAACAAAAAGATTATTACAAAAGGAATAATCAAGGTCGAAAGAGACGTTGCACTTTGTGGCCCGCGCGTCTGCTGGTGTTCCAAAAATTAGCGCGCCCGCTGAAGGGTTAAAAATATTATTTGCGTTTCATTTAAAGAATGAAAATGAGACCCGAGTAAGCAATTTCTTTCTCTGTTACGGAGTACAATTTGAAGAAGAAGAAGAAAAAAATACTGAAATCGAAGTCGACAGTGGTTGGAAAAATTTTCTCCATAGGTTAGCATTGAGTAGAGCGAATCCAGTGGGGTTCCTATCCATCAGTTTTAAGTCTCTTAAGTCTCCTGTGTACGAACCCTATTTGATTCGCTCACTGCAATGTTAACCTGTGAAGAAAAGGTGTCCAAGTATTGCCAACCAAGTATTGCTCAAGTATTGCCAACAAGGATTTTTTTTTTTTTTTTTTCAATTCCTACTATTAGTTCATACTCTCTCTATCTATGTTGTATATCATAGATAAAAATATCTTGTTCAAATTTTCAATCGTTAATAAAAGTACTTTTTATTCATCCACTCAAGTTCAAATACATTTTTTTAAACTTGTAGTGGATGACACTTGATGTTAATACAGTTTTTTCAAATATTAATTCATTAATTAAATTTAATTAATCAATTTTAGTTTTAGACCTAGAGCGTCTCTTGCTCTTGAATAGTAATTTCCCTCTTGTTACTGTGTAAACGGTAGCACTGCGGTATCGCGGGCTTCTCCCGTCCTGTAGGTTGCGAGATCGAATCCCCAACCTGACAAACTTTTTCTCTCTCTTTCCCCCCCTCCTAATCTCGCACAGTAGGCAAGGTTTTGGCAGGCAATCCTTTTTTTCAATTCCTACTATTAGTTCGCACTCAAATTTTTCTTTGTTGACCTAAGTAGGAATTGACTTTAAATTTTTTTTTATATATTACTTGTTTTTAATTATTATTGTACTTCGTAATAGAGACATAAATTTTACACCTTGAGACAATTTTTCGTTTAAAAAAAATGCTAATAATTTTTTTTAATTTAAAGTATTCAGGGAAAAAAATCTTTTATAGTGTGTTTTAAACGCTCCTAAATTCCTTTAGTGGGCGAAATTTATAAAATGAATCCGGTTGCAAGGTGCAGAAAAGTTCAGGCTATCTGAAATTTTACCATTTTTATTGGATTACCAGCATCTATGTAACTGTAAATAGTAGACATATTTTCTCCATAGGTTAACAATTAGGTGAGCAAATACAATAGGGTTAGTACACGGCAGCCTTAATGAATTAACATCATAGATTTTCGATCCCCGTGCAACGCTATAGGGAATTTTCCTTTCAGTAACTGTATGGTCACAAATTAGCGGAAGCATATTTTTTAATTCTCTATCTCTACATGTGAACGTAGATATTTAAATATAAAGTGCGTAATCTTTTAAAATTAAAAAAAAATTAATTGTCAATTGTTCGCAGAGCATTAAAATATGTCCAATCGAGAAAAATTAGAAATTGTTAACCGGAGAGTAAGATTAAAATTAAAATATATTTGAAAAACCTGCGATTTCCATTGATAGATCTAGTTTCAAACGCAGAAAACAACGATAAGGGCCCGTTTACTTCACGGGTGTTAGCAGAATACTAACACAAAAGTTCCTCATATCTTAACATGGAGATTGAAGATTTGTAACGTCAACTAAAGCGGCACCCAAACCACAAAGAGCTAGATTTTCATTAGACCGCATTTAGGGTAGGTGAAGGCAAAGGTTTGCAGTTTTGAGTTTTTGGTATTTTACGGTCCTCCATCAGATCCTATCGTCCCAAAAAGCAGTTGGGTATCTCCCAGTGGCGTAGCGAGCATAATTGGCGCCCGGGACATGACACCTTTTTGGCGCCCCGCATGGTCTTGGAGACCAAATGGTCCAATGGTCTTGGGGACCATTCGGCGCCCCTCTGCGAGTGGCGCCCGGGGCATGATAGACCCCCTTGCCCCCCTCTCGCTACGCCACTGGTATCTCCCCTACCTTCTATAAAATAATGATTTTTTCCCCGAAAGGTTTAGGCACCGAATTTTTAATTTTACCAAAACACCTGTTTGCAAACCTTTGCCCCACTCGTTGGTTTCTAACTGGATAGGCATAGAAAATCCCTAATAGAGTTGTCTAAATAATTTTATTTCGCATTTTGTGATCTTTCTAAAGGTGTTATATATATATATAGAAAATCACAAATTGAACGGGGTTAATGTCAATAATTTTTTTCTTAAACTAAAGAACTTCCAATTAAAATATCAACTATTAACACTATCGTTATATCATATCTTAGACTTAACTCAGTCTTTTAAAACCCGTAAAAATTAAGCAAATTAAGGTAGGCAAAAAATTGACTTAGTATACTTGATTAGGAGCATTAATCCTATTTATTGATTAATTTTTGATTCTGTGAATAAAATATTATTAAATATCACTTATCTTATTATTATTCAAACCCCTCCCCCCCCCTCCAAAAAAAAACAAAAAAAAAAACAACAACTTTTAGCGTATGTAATGAAACAGAATGTCTAGCAGTACTGGCTTGTAAAATCCCCCCCCCCCCTCTTTTTTCCTTTGCTAGGTAGCAAATTAGCCGAAACTCGTCCATTAATGAGGGAGAGGTAATTTCCCTGACCAGACCTTCGAAGCCTATAATGTCTTGTAACAACATTTAATTCTTTTATCTTGTAAAATAGGTCTTTGTTCAGAACTATTTTATTTTTTGTGTTGTACTAATTTATTTTATTTTTAATTTATGGATTTTCAAGCATTTTATAAAGAAATTATAATTAAAAACAAACAGTTTATCAAAAACCTTAATTTATTTTCAAATTACAAAACTGTTAATACCCATTAATCATTTCCAAGTTCCCAAGTGAAATTTGAAGTTTCCTTTAAGCATTGAAAACTTGCTCTTTTTTTTTTTTCTCCCGGTTCACCATCTCAATTTCATAGTCTCGTGTAAATGAAATTCGCACATAAATCCCAATTGGAAGAATAATTTATGAAATAATGGGATTTAAAACAAAGGTACCTATACCACAAGGCTTTGGAGGATTAGTTAACTAGTTCTATTGATTTTTTTAATTCCAGGTAAAAAGGGTTGCAAATTGAAGGTGAATGACTGAAACAATGGAAACAAACTTGTCTTTAAATTAATAGTAGAACGACTTTTTCCAGTGTATATTGGCTATAATAAAAAATAAAAATAAATAATAAAAAAAAGGGGGGGATTTTGGAACCTTTTCCCTTTGCCGCACATACGAGTATTAGAGCATTTTATTCTCGTTTATTTTGTAGAAATTTTTGTTTATATGAAAATATTATAAGGAAAAGGTTGAATAAAATTCCCGCATTTGTAGGTCAAAATGCTAAATACCCGTATAATTCGCGTATTTTTCCCGACTTCAAAAAATCCCGTATAATTCCCGCACGCTAGACACCATGTTTCAAGATCAAGATGGATGTTAATCGTAAACTGAAACCAAGAACTAAAAGACGTAGTAAATAAGGATTCCTAATGAAAAGAGAGCATGAAGCAAATGTTAGTAGTATGAGGGACAAAGGTTTGCAGTGCAAACCTTTACCCCATGACTCCCGCAAACTACCATTTCGTGCTGGTTCTGTTTTGGCAGAATGGACGTCATTGTATTTGAGTTAATCCAAAACTTAAGGTAGTATTCGAAAGGTTATTTACCACCCTAACATGCGAAAATAGGCATAAAACAGCTCGTGAGTTTGAGTAATGCTCAAAATTACTCAAAATTTGCAAAAAATTAAATTAAAAATGACGAAAATAAGCTTATCTCATTTTCTCTGCAAGAGGAGGTCGTAACTCCAATAGCTTTCACGTGGCCACTGATTGGAAGTATACAAATGCACTGCCTACCCTATTCTTCCCAAAACTCTCAAATGTGCGTACGAACCTTCGTACGTACTCAAATGTACGTACGAACATTTACCCCCACCTACCCTATATATATATATATAAATAAATATATATATATATATATATATATATATATATATATATATATATATATATATATATATATATATATATATATATATATATATATATATATATATATAGTGGAATCTCGATCTATCGTTTTTCAAGGGACCGATTGAAATGAACGATAAATGCGGGAAAACGATAGATGCGGAAATATAACAAAGCGATATGATCATTGGGACTGGATAAAATGAACGACACATACGGAAAAACGATGGATCCGAAAACGATCGATCGAGATTCCACTGTATATATATATATATATATATATATATATATATATATGTATGTAAGTATGTATATATATATGTATATATGTATATATATATGTATATATATATAGATATGTATATATATATATTTTATATATATATATATATATATATATAGTGGAATCTCGATCTATCGTTTTTCAAGGGACCGATTGAAATGAACGATAAATGCGGGAAAACGATAGATGCGGAAATATAACAAAGCGATATGATCATTGGGACTGGATAAAATGAACGACACATACGGAAAAACGATGGATCCGAAAACGATCGATCGAGATTCCTCTGTATATATATATATATATATATATATATATATATATATGTATGTATGTAAGTATGTATATATATATGTATATATGTATATATATATGTATATATATATAGATATGTATATATATATATTTTATATATATATATATATATATATATATATATATATATATATATATATATATATATATATATATATATATATATAACTTCCACTCTGACTAGCGCCAGGCTTGGTGTTCTTTGGTTAAGTACTCATTCAAACTTAATTCATTTATTAATCAATTCTTCTGTTAATAATGGATTGTACGGTGTCTGAGTGTGTTTATTTAATAGATCATACTCATCAGAAACAATCCATTGGTTTTTAGACAGTATTGACGCCGCTGATGAAGAAATGCTGTCAAAAACCTTATTCATACTTTTCTTTTCATGTTGTGTGTTCCTGGCTGCAAGTAGCTTTAGAGCTATTACTGGTTTTCTCTTTCATCTTATTCTTATTTATATATATATACTAGCTGAAAACCCGCGCTTCGCTACGGAGTACATTCAAATTAAATACAGCGGTCAATGTATGCAATTAATGCCTACGAAAGAATATAGTACAGTTTGAGGAACATAATATCTTTTATTGTATTTCAATATTTTTTTGGATAATGTCCAATCGTCTGCCGTATTAGCAAGGGAAAAAAGTATTTTTTTTGTCTATTTAATTGTTACGCACGTGACGATAAATTTATTGAAAGTACCAGAAAAAGAAATCACGTGATCAACATTTAATAAATTAAATTCTAAAAATTAATCTTTAAAAATTCACCAAAAATCAGGAAATGGAGGTAAAAATTCGAAAAAAATTTCATTTTGAAGGAATTTTTATGATCTTTCTCGTGATATAAATTTTATAACCTCCCATGTATTATTTTAAAAGCAAACGTAAAAAAAGTTTAAAAAACAGCTTAAAAATTTAATTTTAAAAAATCTAAGAAGAATTTTTGAAAAATCTTTCTTAGTGCACCCCTACACTATTAGAAGAATCGCCATGCAAAATTTCAGCCCTTTAGGTCCAGCGGTTTGGTCTGTGCGTTGTATGTCAGTCAGTCAGTGAATGAATGAATGAATGAATGAATGAGTCAGTTACGGAACTGTTTTATATATATATATATATATATATATATATATATATATATATATATATATATATATATATAAAGATTTGATTGAAGATTTGTAACGTCGACTGAAGCGGCACCTCATGTGTTGCTGGCCAAACCACAAAAAGCTAGATTTTCATTGGATCGAATTCACCTCTGAAAGTGCGAGGTCAAGTGTTCCGGCCGCGTCGCTTGACTCGGTTTAAAATTACGTGACCGGCCCATAGGAGGGGGTAATGCTGGTCCACCTATACAGTGCTCCTCGAAGAATGGCCAGCAAAACCGTTGTGTCATATGACAGAAAGGATAATGTCCAAGACTACCGACTCCCGCATAGGAGGAGGGGAGAGAGGGGGAAAGAAAAATGCCGCCGAAGAGGACCGTTTCCGCTGTGAGTGGTGAAAAGATAAAAATCACTCATTGGTATTTTGAATCTTACATATTTGAGCACCTAGTTTTCTCTTCTGCGATCTCACTAGCCTAGTCCGCTTTTGCCTAAAATCAAATGTTTATCCCAATCTGTTTACTGCTGAAGTGAAGTCACAGTTTTCGTCATGCCCAAATGCTTCTTAGTAACAGGTGACAATTCTGGTTTTTTTTTTATAATAGCCTCATATACTTTATAAATCTAATGACAGTCATAATCGGTGTAGTGAACTTGTGGCAACTGTTCTACTAAATTTATTCCGGTGTTTACGAAAAGTAGGATTAAACAATTTTCGTTGTTACTTACTGGAATACATTGGTTCGAATCTAATCATGTTTTGTTCGTTGTGTATACTACGGTTGCAATTATGTTTTCAAAGGGGTTTTAAATTTACAGCATTGCAATGAACTTGATTTTTACGATTGAAAATTGCGATGAAATGATTTTAAATATTAATAGTAATTATATATTTCTGTGTAATCAGATATGTTTTTTTCCTGATTTTCTTGTTCTGTTGTCACACTAGTATTGTTCACAGAGCAAAAATTATTACAATTTATATATATATATATATATATATATATATATTTATTTATAAAACTTTTTTTAGTAACTTTTTTTACGTTTGCATTTAAAATAATAATTCGAGGGTTATGAAATTTATATCACGAGAAAGATCATAAAAATGCCTTTAAAATGAAATCTTTTTGGAATCTTTACCTCCATTTTCTGATTTTTGGTGAATTTTTAAAGATTAATTTTTAGAATTTAATTTATTAAATGCTGATCACGTGATTTCTTTTTCTGGTACTTTCAATAAATTTATCGTCACGTGCAAAAAAAAAAATAGACAAAAAAATATTTTTTTCTTGCTAATGCGGCAGACGATTGGACTTTATTTTGTCTATAAAAATATCCCTTACGATTTTTTTATAAATATGTTTTTTTTACATCAATTGTATACATTGATCGTCGTATTTATTATAAATATATATATATTTATTATTTTTGGGAGTTAATTGTATACATTGACCGTTGTATTTAATTTCAATGTACTCCGTAGCGAAGCGCGGGTTTTCAGCTAGTATATATATATATATATATCTATATATATAAAACAGTTCCGTAACTGACTCATTCATTCATTCACTGACTGACTGACATACAACGCACAGACCAAACCGCTGGACTTAAAGGGCTGAAATTTTGCATGGCGATTCTTCTTATAGTGTAGGGGTGCACTAAGAGAGATTTTTGAAAAATTCTTCTTAGATTTTTTTAAATTAAATTTTTAAGCTGTTTTTTTTACTTTTTTTAAGTTTGCATTTAAAATAATAATTTGAGGGTTATAAAATTTATATCACAAGAAAGATCATAAAAATTCCTTTAAAATGAAATCTTTTTCGAATCTTTACCTCCATTTTCTGATTTTTGGTGAATTTTTAAAGATTAATTTTTAGAATTTAATTTATTAAATACTGATCACGTGCCTTCTTTTTCTGGTACTTTAAATAAATTTATCGTCACGTTCATAAAAACTAAATAGACAAAAAATAATTTTTTTTTTCTTGCTAATGCGGCAGACGATTGGACATTATCCAAAAAAATATTAAAATACAGTAAAAGAAATGTTCTAGAAACTGTACTATATAATTTAGTATTCTTTATATTAGATTTAATTTGAATATCTTCTTCTACATTATTTTGTCTATAAAAATATCCCTTGCGATTTTTTTATAAATATATATATATATATATATTTTACACCAATTATATACATTGATCGTCGTATTTATTATATATATATTGGCATTAATTGCACACATTGACCGATGTTTTTACTTTGAATGTACTCCGTAGCGAAGTGCGGGTTTTTAGCTAGTATATATATATATATATATATATATATATATATATATATATATATATATATATATATATATATATATATATATATATATATATATATATATATATATATATATATATATATATATCTTGTGTAAACATTAGTTAAAAATATGAATTAAGTTCAGGAAAAAAATTGAGGTTTATAAAAACTTGCACAGGAATTGTTAAAAATTCATGCATTTTCTGATATTTTTCTAGTCTTTTCAAGACCCACAGAATTCGAGCGTTAAAAAATAGATTTATTGTGCTCCTAGGGCTTAAGGGGAACCACCATAAAATATTTCAGCTTCCTATATCCTTTGTTTCCAGAGATACAGTGGGTTTTTTTTTAAAGGGGGGGGGGGGGCTTAACCCCTTAAAATTCGAGCTCTTAAAAAATATTTATTGGTGTGAACCTAGAGCTTAGGGGGAACCACCATACAAAGTTTCAGCTTCCTAGGTCCTGTGGTTTCAGAGATAAAATGGGTTTTTTTAGAGGAGGGTTAAGCCCCTTTTAACCCCCTTAAAATTTGTATTTTTCAAAACTATTTTTTAGTGGGCACCTAAGGCTTAAGGGGAACCATCATACAACATTTCAGCTTCTTAGGACCTTTGGTTCCAAAGATGCAGTGGGTGTTTTTTAGAGGCGGAGGGAGTTAAGCCCCTTTTAACCCCCTTAAAATTTGTATTTTTTAAAAATATTTCTTAGTGGGCACGTAGACCTTAGGCGTAACCACCATGCAAAATTTCAGCATCCTAAGACTTTTGCTTCGAAAGATTTGCGTTTCTTTTAACATTCTCATTTTGAATATTTTTCGTGAATTTCTGTTTTGTCAATAATGCACAATTTTTAATTTAGAGCTGAAATTATTTCGAATCGAAATCTTGTTTTTCATATGCAGCGTTTTCCACACATTTGTATTTTTTTAAAACATGCTATTGCTCGAAATGTTGCTTATAACATCCGGGCACCGAAATCCTTTATAAAACTTTGATGAAGAGCCCAACTTTTATAAAAGAACTTTTATAAAAGTTATCTTTTATCAAAGTTGAGATATTTCACTGTCATATTTCTCGTCATATTTCTTTCATAAAAGATCTTTGTCAAAGAACTTTGATAGTGTAATATAGACCATAATCTTTCATTTACTTGTTGTTTTCAGAAATGCTGTTATGTACACTGGTAACATTGAAAATGATTTGTTCAGTCTTGTAATAAGTAATTTATTAACTTTCTTCCACTGATCAGAATGATGTTGCTGTTGTTTTAGTTGTTAATGCCCCTGGAAGTGTTCCAGACTAGAGTTGCTACATCGATGTCGATGTTTTCAATACATGGATGTTTTATAAAAACATCGATGTTCTAAACATCGATTTATTGAAGCCGATGTTTTTTTAACATACATGTTTTGTGCTCGATGTTTTACGTTGTCCCGATGTTTTTTTAATGAAAAAGTCCCATAATAAAAAAATTTACCACGTAGCATAATTTTTACACTCAGTAAATGTAAGTCTGAATTCTGTAAAGGACGAATACAAAAGGGGAACGATTCCTTAGCAAACAGACAAATGGCAATCAACAACCAGTGAACCAATCAGAGCGCTTGGAATATTCTTGACACTCTAGAACCTTCGATGGGGTTTTATTTCATAAATAGTATATACACGAGAGCAGCCATTTAAGTTTTTGTTTCGTTCTGGTTTTATATAAGTTGACGTTAATATTATTAGTAAGATGCCTCCTAAAAGTACCGTTTGGAAATATTTTTGCAAAACCTCTGACAAATTAGCAAAATGCAATATTTGCCTTAAGTCCCTCAAAACTTCTGGCAATACCACAAATTATCTGGACATTTAAAGACAAAACATGGCGATATTTACAACGAGAATTTTGAGTCATCAATGTAGCCCAAGGCAAAAGCAACCAAGTTTTTGTCATTTGTGTCAGCCCAATCAGAGAGTAAAATTAAATCCCCCCCCCCTCCACGCAACTAACCGAAATAACATTAATGTAAGAGGTTGCTAAACCAGTTTAAAAAAATGGATGTTCTAAAACATCGATGTTTAAAAACATCGATGGTTTTTGGGCGATGTTTTATTAGCATCGATGTTTTAATATTGAATATCGATGTTTCAAAACATCGATGTTTTGTTATCGATGTCGCATTCCTATTCCAGACCAGGTCCATATAGGCTTTTGCGGGCTTAGGAGTGCTTCTCCTGTTTACAGTAACACCCCAAGAGTAAGAGTCGGTCTTAGCTAGGTGCTACCTCAATTTCGATCAAGCACCTCCAGGAGCGACATCTGGTGAAGGGGAGAATCTTACGCTATACCACCCTCTCTGACCTCGTAGTGGGACCAGAATAATATCTTCAATTAACTGTATAAAAGTAACTCGCAGAAACCAGGCCATTAGGCGCATAGATAGCAGTCAACATGCGATATATTTTTAGTGATAGTTCAGTTGAGTCATGTTATTAATGAATGGGATACTATCTATATGAAAATGGTTAAAACAAGATATTTTTAAATCTTAGTTTGCATATGTAGTATTCATACTTATATCAGCTGTGTACACATATCATAGAAGGTAAAATGGAGTATATATTTGCTACTGCTTTTTAAAAATTAGTACAGGGAAAAAAGGAACCAGTTCCGTAACAGACTGACTGACTGACATATAACGCACAGACCAAACCGCTGGACCTAAAGGACTGTAATTTTGCATGGCGATTCTTCTTATAGTGTAGGGGTGCACTAAGAAAGATTTTTGAAAAATTCTTCTTACATTTTTTTAAATTAAATTTTTAAGCTGTTTCTGTACATTCTTTAAATTTTACATTTAAAATAATAATCTGAAGGTTATACAATTTATATCACGAGAAAGATCATAAAAAATTCTTTCAAAATGAAATTTTTACGAATCTTTAGCTCTATTTTCTGATTTTTGGTGAATTTTTAAAGATTAATTTTTAGAATTTAATTTTTTAAATGCTAATTACATGATTTCTTTTTCTGTTACTTTAAATTAATTTATCGCCACGTGCATAACAATGAAATAGACAAAAAAAAAATTTTTCTTTTTGCAAATGCGGCATACGATTGGACATTATCCAAAACAATATTAAAATACAGTAAAAGATATGTTCCTCAAACTGTACTATATTCTTTAGTATGTTCTATTAGATTTAATTTGAATATTTTTCTTCTACATTATTTTGTCTATAAAAATATCCTTACGATTTTTTTATAAATATATATATATATGTATATATATTTATTTATTTTTTTTTTTTACATTAATTGCATACATTGACCGTTGTATTTAATTTGAATGTACTCCGTAGTTAAGTGCGGGTTTTCAGCTAGTCTTAAATGAAATAATTTTCAGTGTAGGCATATACTGCTTCGCTAAAGTGTCAAGTTTGGATATCCACTATGAAGTTTCCTAGTATCACATACGAAGATCATTACGCTTAAGGCTGCTGTGTACTAACCCTATTGGATTCGTTCACCTCAATGTTAACCCAAGGAGAAAATTTGCCATTTAATTACAGCTACATAAATTCTGATAATCCATTAAAAATGGTATTTTCATATATCCTGAACTTTTCTACACCTTGCGTCAGGCTTAATTAATTATTCATTTTGTAAATTTCGCCTTCCAAAGGAATTTAGGAGCGTTTAAATCACATTATACCAGATTCCCACCCTGGAATAATTTAAATTCCCCTAATAGTTACCGTGTTCTGTGTATGGATCTGTCATGTAACGCTTCCGGAGTGACCGCTTCATAAATATATCAGCCTATGGCATCCATTTTGTTTTATGAGTTAGTTTTAACAAGTTAAAATTAAAGTTCAAATCGATTACAAGGCTGTAATACAAGTATTCATTTTATATACTCATAACTTGAAAATGTAAACACGAGTGAGTCATTCATTCACCTTGATTCATTCATCGTCGTCAATTTAAGAAAAATTGAATCAGAGAATCATCTCCACAATAAAACAGTTATGTTATTATTTTAATATATATATTTTTACCAGATATTACAATAATGTCAAATTTAGTATTTTCGGAAAGTTGCAAACCCGACGCATGCGTAATGATATGTTCAAAACTGTGTACGGTAGAAATGAATATTTCTAAATTGCCAACACACATGGCTTTCATGTGCTCACATGTGGCTTTCATGTGATTTTTCGTAAAGCATTCTATTCGATGATAGTGTATTAATTTCTGTTTAATATTTACTTTAAAGAGTACTTTTATAACGGTTTGTAATCTATTCGATTTCTTATTTCAACGGTGTGATGTAACATATCGGCCAGCTTTTTTTTAAAATTTCGAAATGTCTGAATGATTGTATTTCGATGTAAATTTCAAGCTGAGTAACTGAATTTAACATTTTAACTGTGTTTAATTGAATATTTATTTGCTTAAAATTGTTCTTTGTTCATACCGATTTTTCGTAAAGCATTCTATTACGATGATAGTGTATTTAATATATTTATATTAAACTAGCTGAAGTACCCGGCGTTGCCCAATTTTCGAAAAATAATATGCATATGTTTTAATCTGAACTATCATCTATATCTATACAAAATTTCAGCTCAATTGAAGCAATACTTTTTCACTTATAAAGGAACAAATATAGGCCTATTCGAAATAATAAATTTCACAGTTTCAATGAAACACGCTGATTTTCAAATAAAGTTCAATAATTCAAGTTCGATTTATCAAATTGTGCATAAAATTGCACGTAAATTCTAAAACATAAAGTTTATAAGTTAAATAAAGTTCTGTAATATTATACCAATAAATTTCTAGTTGATAGCCGATAAATTGTAAATCTTTTTTTACCTTAAATGTCCCATAAAAAGCGTAGTTCCAAATGTAATTTTCTTCAATAAAACCTTAAATGTTCAAAAATCCTTTTTGTATTTATCAATACCTCCTCCACTTGAATCTTTAAAATATTAAATGTTTTACTGATAATAAATGAAAATGTATTTTGATGTGTTGCTATGGTTTCTTGACTATGGTCGACTAAGAAAATTCAAATGTTAAATGTTTTATTGATAATGAATGAAAATGTCGTTTGATGTGTTGCTATGGTTACTTCACTATGGTAAGTTGCAAAGGTCAAGCACCATCTCAACATTTAAGCCTCTAACTTTCTTTCTACTGATCAGATATACATAATATATAGCCTATGTCCATCTGGAATAATGTACCTTTCAAATGGTGAAATAATTTTTCAAATAGGTGCAGTGGTTCCGGAAATTACCCTCCACATACAAAATCCCCTCTTTCTCTTAATATACTAGCGGCCCGTCCCGACTTTGTCCGGGTTGAACAATTATCTATCTTAAGTAGATATTAGGTAGATTTAATTTATTTTAAAACCTCATGGTATACCACATTTTTTGTTTCGTTTTTCTGAGGTTTTAAAATAAACTGATTCTCCGCATTTCCTGACCTAGAGAGACCAACATATAATTGTGCATGAGTAAAGCAATCTTTCCGTAAGTCAAGTCCAATATATTTGTATGTTTGACCTTGGGATTTGTTGATGGTGATGGCAAAATAAATTTTTATTGGAAACTGTAACGTCAGGCACTGAATTGTTTCCGGGGGACCACCCGCATGTCGATTTTGATACGATTCGGTCCCATAGCCTATCCTCTACAGAGTCCACACTAAAAAAAAAACACGAAAAAAGCACCATAAATAGCACAAAAAATTTACTAACTTTTTTAAAATTAAAAATTAAAAAATCCGGCTACGTCAGGCACTGAATCGTGTCACCCGCGTGCCGATTTTGGTACGACTCGGCCCCATAGTCTCGCTATCAGCGAGGACAGCCACGGAAGCTGTCGAAATAAGTAACTTTTAGGGGCAAAATCATTAAAACATTAATTAACAATACTCCGGGGCCCGATTTTCAAAAAATAATATGCCTATGCTTTAATCTGAACTATCAACTATATCTATACATAATTTCAGCTCAATTGAAGCAATACTTTTTCACTTATAAAGGAACAAACATAGTCCTATTCGAAATAATCAATAAATTTCACAGTTTCAATGAAACACCCTAATTTTTGAATAAAGTTCAATAATTCAAGTTCGATTTACGCAAATTGTGCATAAAATTGTACATAAATTCAAAAACATAAAGTTAAATAAAGTTCTGTAATATTACACCAATAAATTTCCAGTTGATAGCCAATAAATTGTAAATCTTTTTTTACCTTAAATGTCCAATAAAAAGCGTAGTTCCAAATGAAATTTTCTTCAATAAACCCTTAAACGTAGCCAATTTCAAAAATCCTTTTTGTATTTATCAATACCTCTTCCACTTGGATCTTTAAAATATTAAATGTTTTACTGATAATAAATGAAAATGTAGTTTCATGTGTTGCTATGGTTACTTGACTATGGTTGACAAAGGAAAAGTTGTAAAGGTGAAGCATCAGCTCAACATTTAGCCCAACATAACTCTCTTTGTACTGATCAGATATACATAATATATAGCCTATGTCAGTGGCGCACCCAGGGGGGGGGGCCCAGGGGGCTCTGGCCCCCCCCAAAAGAAGTAGAAATATTGATTTTGCATTATAAATATTTTTATTCGTTCATCTTGGCCCCCCATGCATTATAAATATTTTTATCCATTCATCTCGGCTCCCCCCAAGAAAAAATCCTGGGTGCGCCACTGGCCTATGTCCATCTGGAATAATGTACTTTTCAAATAGGTGCAGTGGTTCCAGAGATTACCCTCCACATACAAAATCCGCTCTCTCTTTATATATTAGTATAGAGTATAGATTATAGAAGTATAGATACACATTGGTATCCCAAAATTAGAATAAGAGATGAAATAAAAATACAAAAATAAAAAAGGATTTTAAGTAAAGAATGTTTTTTTAAATTATTTTAAGCACCTAAAATAATATTCAAATTAATATTACGTTAGTTATTAATTAAAGTTAATTTTTTAAAAGAAAGAGGTGTGCTTGAGACCGTAGTTTTATTCAAAAATAAAAAAAGGATTTCAAGTACAGATTGTTTTTTGAATTATTTTAAGCACCTAAAATAGTATTCAAATTAATATTACGTTAGTTATTAATTAAAGTTAATTTTTTAAAAGAAAGAGTTTAAGAGATGAAATAAAAATACAAAAATAAAAAAAGGATTTTAAGCAAAGAATTTTTTTAAAAAATAATATTCAAATTAATATTATGTTAGGTATTAATTAAAGTTATTTTTTTAAACGAAAGAGGTGTGCTCGAGACCGTAGTTTTATTCAAAAATAAAAAAAGGATTTTAAGAAAAGAATGTTTTTTTAAATTATTTTAAGCACCTAAAATTGTATTCAAATTAATAGAAAGAGGCTAAGAGATGAAATAAAATTACAAAAATAAAAAAGGATTTTAAGTAAAGAATGTTTTTTTTTAATATTATTGAAAAAAATTGAATATTAATATATTCAATTTTTTTAAAAATAATATTCTTAAAATAATATTCAAATTAATATTACGTTAAATTAAAGTTAATTTTTTAAAAGAAAAAAGCGTGCCGGAGAACGGCTAGTTTCGAACCGCTAACGTCAGAACAGAAGCCCACCGCGATAGCACCACGCTAAGGATCGCTGAAGCCTTCGGCACAAAGAGCGGTAGAGGACAGTAGCGGTAACAATGGAGACTGTTAGGATTAAGCCCCTAACTTTATTTCTACTGATCAGATATACATAATATATAGCCTATGTCCATCTGGAATAATGTACCTTTCAAACAGTGAAAGAATTTTTCAAATAGGTGCAGTGGTTCTGGAGATTATCCTCCACGTACAAAATCGCTCTCTCTTTATATTTAAGTATAGATTAGTATAGGTTGAAATAGATTGAATTAGATTGTTAAATTTCAATTTATTCTTATTTATTGAAATAGACTGCAAAAATTTTTTGCACGAGAGTAATTTGTATGATTTTTTAATCTGATTTTCTTTAGTTTATATATTTTATTTTTGCTTAATATATTTATACATAGCATATTTAAAGCATATTAGTTAGATTGTATACATAGGATATTAGTTAGATTGTGCAAGTCGGATTGAAAAATCAGCAGTAAGCATGCTTTTTTTCCAAGAAGAAAGACTTTTTTTTAAACTATAAACTCGGATTATAACATCTCGAATTAATACAACATTTTTAATTATAACATCGGATTGAAAAACAGCTAATATTCAGTAAAAATTTCTAATATTTTAACAAGGTTATGAACCTTTTTTTTTTATTGGAACTGTTCAGTTGTTTACCGTCAAGTTTTGACGGGTACTATCTAGTTTTAAAATATTTGCATTTTTTTTCAAAAGAAAAATGCGCCAAAGTATAAAATTTCTTTCTCTGTGACGAACTACAATTTTTTTAAAGATCTTTCAATCCAATTTGGCAATCTGTGGGCACGTTTTCTCTATATGTTAACACTGTGGTGAGCGAATCCAATAGGGTTGGTACACATCAGCCTTAAATGAGAGGTCATAAATAGAGGAAGCCACTAGAATATATTCCTTTACCTCTGTCAGAAGACGCTAAACACTTTTGAAAGCTTCTGTAATCAAATCAGTATAACCTACCATTAAAATTATACACAAGAAAAAAGAGCAATAGAAGAAACTTAAATGGGTGTTTAGAAGACGCGTTTAAAAGTATTGAATCATTCTGATGAACATCTTAATGGATCCTCTCTCTTGACAACAACGCATTGGTTTAGCATCGTAGGTGGTCCCCCTAGCAAAGCAGGTTTGGCAGGTGCTGTGAAAAGCTTCCCGTACCCAACGCTTAGGAACTCGTTCTGCAAGTTTTTACATTTCGCGCTCAAATACTGGAAGTGTGGGAATACAGGGAAAACGTTTTTCCCAGAACTTGTTTTCACCCTCCCTCTTCAGCTGGTGTCCTTGGGAAGAAAGAAAAAAAGAAAAGCTGTGAAAGGGGAGAAGGCGGGTCTCATTTCTCAGAAAATGTTCCCCTAAATTCTTTTGGTTTATGGTCACCTCCAAGATTTTAGGTGGTTCAGAACACATGTGGTGAGTAGCTACAGAATTTTTTTTTCATTGTCTGTTGTTGCTGTGCAAATGTGCATCCACCGATCTCGTTGCGATTTTCGTTGTAGAATTAGCCGTTGATAATCATAAAGCAATCTACGAAATATCCTCATTAATGAAACAATGTTCCCATCTAGAGCAAGTGGTGAGTAGTCATAGAATTTTTCATTATCTGTTGGTGCTGTGCAATTATGCACTCATCGATTTCGTTGCGAAATTCGTTGCAGAATTAGCCGTTGATAATCATAAAGGGATCTATGAAATATCCCCATTAATGAAATAATGTTCTCATCTAGAGCCTGTGGTGAATAGTTATAGAATTTTTCATTATCTGTTGTTGCTGTGCAAATGTGCACTCATTTCGTTGCGAAGTCCGTTGCAGAATTTGCCTTTCATAATCAAATGGCAGTCGGTCATATGTTTCACTGATAAATCAATGTTCTTATTTACAGCCATTGATATCTCAGGAAAGTCTAACTTTAAGGCGAAAGAAATACATGTAAATACGTGGAAAGAGTCTTAGTCATCGGTAAAAATGATGTAAATTTAAAGCTGTGGATTTGTAATGTCCGTAGTAAATCGTATTCTCAACAGTGTTAATTGTATGTGTTATACGTCCGCTGGAGGTTTCTCTACATTCTCACTGGAGTAAATGGCAAACCATGCATATTGTTGATTTCCCTAATTAGATCTAAACGACAAGATCGAAAAGGTTAATGGATAGTTCTTAAACTTCCCTAAAGGTTCAGAAAAATAGCTTGGAGATTATAAAAAATATGGTTGTTAAACGAAAATTGTATTTTGCCAGTTTCCTTACGTGGTTATCGTATGATCCCCAATTACTTCTGTATTCAGCTTACTATAGGGTGATTCACTCGAAAAAGGCCCTGAATATGCTTAACTGTCGCTAGGGTGAAGCAATAAGAACAAACAAAAAAATACGCTACATACCTTAAAGTATGTGAAATAGAATGCGTTGTATGCGGAGCCGGAAGGGATCACCGTTTTCTGCCAGACATGTTTCGACGTGTTGCTCCATGTTCCTGAACGAATTTACGATGATCTAGAACAGTGATTCTCAACCAATATACCGCGGCACTGTAGTGTGCCGCGAGATTCTTGAAATGTACCGCTACTGCGAATACCCATACATAAGCGACGTCAGACAAGTAGTTCAATCAGTTCTACCTTCCTAGCGGAGACTAGCTGAACCAATGCGCATGACTGTTACAGTTCTGGACTGGTAACTGGTAACTCTGGAATTTTGAATTTCGCATTAAATGTAATAGTGCATATACATTGGTGCAGAGTTCTCTGCCTGCAGACCCTCTACTCCTGTCATCACATTAGTCACGGTATTTAGAACCAACCCCATTCCCTCCCCCAAGGTCCCTCGAGTTTCTTTGATCTGGTGTCTCCCCCGACCCCGCTCGACACCATTTGACCCGCTGACCCTTGCTTTGTATCCGGACCGCCAGAGGAGGCGATCCACGCATATACAGAGTACAGAGTGAACATAAGTCACTGGATTCCCCAAGGCACATGCAGAGAACACTGCACCAATGTATATGCACCATAATTTGTAGTTAAATAAGCATTTTGTTTACTTTGTAATGCGATTTCAATTTTTATATTTCAATGAAAATTATTTCTTATGCTATTTTTACAAAATATATTATAGATCCTTCAATCAATTATCCAATTAAATTTATTTTAATGTTAGGTTGCCGCCAAATTTTTTTTTTTTAATCATTAAAAGTGTACCGTGACGAAACAAAAGGTTGAGAATCACTGACTAGAGGAAAATAGCAGCAATATCACATTGCACAAATTATCCACAATGCGAGTCTTGTTCCGGTAGACTTTTTTCAAAGGAAGATGTTTGGTGGTATCAGATCCGGCGACTGAAGCCCCTTTGAAATTACCCTGTTGGCGACGAAAGACTCAATTTCCATGCTCCTTGCCGATGTGTGACATGTTGCTCCATCTTGTTGGAAGTGACCCCCGTTAACTCACCATCCTCCAGTTGGTTCACGAATTGTTAAAAAATGTCGAAGTACACATCGGTGTCAAAGAAAATGGGGCCTGTGATGCGCAACCGACACATCGTCCCCAACACACCAACTTTTTTCGATAGCGGAGCGGTGTTTGGTGAGTGGCAAAGAGATTTTTCGGCGACCCATGTACAAGTGTTTTGCGAGTTAACATAACTTGTCAAGTGGAACCACGTCTTGTCTGACAGCTGTGTGATGTCACGTGCCATCTACTGAGGCGGCGTACGTTGTTTCGTTCAGACAGCTTCGTCCTAGCGAGAGTTATTACAGAATATTCGGGGCCTCTCTCGAATGAATCCCCCTATAGAATCAAAAAATCTCATTATTCCCAAGCGTCAAACTGGAAAGGATACTTTTCAAGGTCAGGTAGCGACCATGCCTTGCGAGGTTGAGCTACTTTAGTGGAATGGAAATGCGATTTTTTTATATATTAAAATTAAACTTTTGATTGTACTGGCAATCAAGTGTCAAAATAATTTTCGTAATATCTCGTTATCCTCAATTTTCGCTGATTTTTGTTTGTTTGTTCGTTTTTCTTTAACCCGTAAATGGTAACATCCATCTCTCGGACGGGCAGAGTTCATACTTTTCCCGCTAGGGTGCGTAATTATCGATTTGAAACCTTCATGTTCGAGCTATGTTTCAATTATTCCATGACCTTGGTTGTGTTTTTTTATCTTTGAGTTTTGTTTACTTTATCGCCTTACATTTACCATTCCATGAAAAGTCACTCCGCTTTAGAGACGGATATTACTTTAAAGGTACGTATTTGGTCCGTCTTAGAGTCAAGGGCACATTAAAAAATATTTTATTTACTGAGTTAAAATTTTGAATTTTTTTTTGTGATGGTTAACCATACAATTTGTAAACAAAATCACATCATAAAGCTTCTCATAAAGTTTTTTAAAAATTTTAAAATGTAAATTTTTTTTTAAAAGTGGGGTAATTTTAAATCGTTATAACTCGAAATATTATTTGTTGAATATCAGAATTTTTTTAAATATTAATTTAAATTATAAAAAAATATGAATTTTTTTAAATATGAATTTTTTAAAAAATAAAAATATTTAGAGTAAAAGTTTAAAAAAATTGATGTAACTTATTTTTAAAAGTTATATTAAAATTAAAACCAAGTGTAAATATATTTTGTAAATCAATAATACCTCAGATACAGAGCTGAAATTAAATGGAAATTGAAAAATTACATAAGTAATGAATTACAAAATCCAACTTAGTGTCATGGACGGATGTTACTGTTAATGTGATTCTGATAGATGTTACCATTCACGGGTTAAGGTATCTGCCTGCGTTAAAATGGCTCTTTTGGTGTAAAATTTCTGAAAAAATTGTATTGCTCTATTTCAAAGACCAATCTTTTACGATTTTAAAACTGCTTTACTTTTATTTGTACGATCATTGGATAGAACTTACGACCAATTGAATAAACCAGAAGTTATTGTAATGAACTGTACGTATCAAGTCGAACACTGTAGCGAGCGCAGGTGGCTAGTTTGTAAGAAGGCATATTAGCAGACATAAAAACAACGAATCTTATAAACAACAAGAACTTTATTCAGTAGCCTTAATTTGTACGATGACGCGCAAGCTCGTCAGTTACTTGACAGCTACAGAACACATCAGAGGTAGCTGTGAGAGAGTGCGGAAACGACCATAGGACGATAGGAAATGGGTCGCAACTGCAATTCCTGGGCCACGCCCTCAATTGCAGACTTTCAGGTAATAAGCAGAGGGGAACCAATGAAACAGAGCATAGGAAAGGAGAGATATGATTGGGCCGCTGCTAATCCGTGAGTTCATAGTTTAAGAAAAAGTGAGTAAGCATCTTGCAGGGCAGTAGAAAAGCGGGTCTACAAACGATGCAATGATGAATAAAATTAAAAGAGAAAGTTTAAGGATAGAAATACATTTTTATTTGTTTTTATAAATTTTTTTTATTGTTTTTTTACCTTGGCAAGCCAAGTATTATCTTTTATTTTTTATTAATAAGGACGAAGGACAAAACATTTAAGTAAAGTGCGGAAACAAAGTTAATATGTGAGGTTTTATGCTTGATGCTGACGTAAGTGGCGATCGCCAAATATCTCATCAAGCTAACAGTTTGGCGAGACATGCAACCCTCTAGTGTGATTGGCCAAAATGAGGCCCTCTATCGTCGGAACGCAGAAACCAAGAAACGATACTGCCGTATGCTGCGTAACGTTGTAATGCAAATAAAGGAAACGTTCTCTAAAGTTTTAAACCTTCTGATCAATTTAACAAAGCACTGATGCAGTATTCCCCATCTGTTCAGTACACGTACTTCAAGCTGGAAACCTGCATAAACCTTTCAGGAGACTGACAGTAGATTGCGATTTGCGACCTCTACGCAATCAACCCCCACATTGTATTAAAAGACCTGAAGTTGCATCTTTAAATGCATTTTCTAGAAAACAAATTTTGCAGTTACTTTTTTAAACGAGAAAGCTATTAATTTTTAAAAATTTCAATATATGTCAATGACATTATGCAATAGTGTTACGTATTACTAACTATGTTTGGAACTAAGCTATATGTGGTAATTTTAATCACTCTGCAGTAAACTCTTGCTTCAGAACACTGGTAATAGTCATAGTAATATAGGGTCTCTGGCGTCAGCACTTAATTGCGCAGAAATTTTTTTTTAATTCCCTGTATTTTAAAATGTTATGAAATGTCTACCAAAATTATATTTGTTTTCATGTTTTTATATCCCATTTGAACTAAAAATATAAGTATTTAAACTGTACTGTATAGTTTTGAAAATAAAATAAAATAAATAAAAAGGGCTCTGAACGTAGGCAGATATCTTAAAACTTCTCTAGATGTTAATACATAAATTTAATTCTGCTGATTGTGTACTCAGGTAATCCAGCATAAAAATATGTGAGAAATACCCAGCCATCCCTTTTCATTCCATAAATAATATTCGTAATTTTTGCACATCTCCCAAAATCAACTAATAAAATTAATGAAATTCGCAATGACAAATATGAAGTAAAAATTAACATATCGAACGAACGAACACACACACACACATGTATATACGGTAACATTTAAAAGCGTATTTTATTATAGCATGATTTTGGCCTTTTTTCTAGATTTTCTACACATTTATTTAAACAGGATTGAAAAATATTCACCCGCAATAATTTACAGATAAACAGCATCTTATCTGCAATATAATAAATAGTACTCAGCATATTGAATAATAAAAAAGTAAAAATCGTGATAATTACATTAACTCCATTACTTCCTAAATAATGAATGCGCCATTCTGAAATGTCGACAAAATTATTAGATTTACAAACATGTTCTCATTTTACTAGACGAGGGATCGCTGCGCAGTTGAATAACACCACTATAGACTGGAAGGCGTACATACATTAATTTAACATCTGGTTCTCAGAGGTTCAAAAAGGTCAGCGGAAGTCGTTTGAGAAGCGGATGCAGATGTGATAGGGGCGGTGGGGTGCATGATTACAAGCGATTCCAAGAAGTGGCAGATATAGACATAAATAAGTGGTTTCAAGCTGTGGTTTGCTGATCCTTTGGAGATTCGCAGGTTGTTGAGGTTTTTCCTCAGACAGAATTCTAGAAAAGAGGAAAAGAAATTGCATGAGGATGAGGTTCCCATTTAATCGCGAAAATTTTCGAGAAGGAGAACCTTTCCCAGATGTTCTGTGATTCCTCTCATAAAAATTTTTCCGAACAAAACAATAGTATCCCTGCTCTTTCATTATCATTGGGATATAATTATCCAGAATTTACCGATAAAGCACCTAGTATTTACTTTTCTTTGACATAACTTTCGTAGAGGACTCGCCCGTTGCTCAATGTTAAAAAAAAAATTAGCAGTGAATCTGACAGAAAGTGGAACAGAACTGAAGAACCTAATTGTCAAGCATTCAATTTCCTTTAGCAAAACTTGCAGCTGGGAATGAAATTTCATCTCATGAGGATCGAAATCGAAATAGCATTCTTTACTCCAGTATATTGTACCTGTAAGATCATGTAATCCAAATGTTGGAACTGTGAAAAAACGGCTTGCGTCCCGTACAGCGTACTGTCCTTTGTGTGCATAAAATATTTATAACGTAAATAAGCGACTTCATTGGTCACATTGGATATAACACTGTGAAGAAAAACAGAACATTACAATTATATCTTAAAACGAGCAAAAAGGGATTCATCACAATATGGTGGCACATGTTATCAAATAAGCACATTTTGTGGTCAACTTAGAGCTCCAGTAAAACCAAGGCTGAAATATCATCGCTACGGCTTAAAGGATTAGATAATTTTTATGCCTGTAAAGCTTCTATACTAACTTCTTGTTTAACCATTCATAATGCAAATACAACTCTTTTACGCTACAGTTCGATGAAACTCTTGCCCTTCGGTCGCCAACTGCTGAGAAATCTTACAGGTTGGCGATTGAATGAGTTAGGGATATTCTTTAAAAAAAAAACTAATAATTTTTATTTTTTAATTTATTCCTATTTTAGATACGCTTGCACTCTTAAAAATCAGTTCACAAACACAGTCTAATAAATATTCATGTATATTCAGAACTACTGACATCAGTAATATGAAACAGTTATTTGTGAGGTCATTTAAAACAGTACGTTACCCAAGACCATTAGAAGTGTGTGTGTGTGTGGGGGGGGGGGTTAACAGCGTTTCCTGGACCACGCCCTCTAACGCAGTTTCGGCTGTCATTGTAAGCATGCATCCAATTGGCAAAATGGAGAAAGGAGATTGGCTAGTAGAAAGTCGAAAGAAATGAGGTTCAGGATACGTGAGTTCAGTCACTATAGCTGGGAACTTCTCCCTGAGAGGATCGGTTCCGCAATTTCAGAGTGTATTAGAATTAAGCTAGTTGAAGAAAATATTCAATAGAAGAAAGTTTAAGAATAGGAACACATAAATTTTTATTTGCAATTTTTTGTTGCCTCAGATGGAAGAGTACAAAGTGGTTTTTTTTTTTTTTTTTTTCCTATTCATGGGATTTATCAGCTCAGTGTGTTTCTCAGAACAGCCATTAAGATGCTTGTATATTTTTGTTCAACCATTTGCTCGTGGTGTTGTTAAAGCTTGTGGCAAAACGTCGGAATTCAAGTGGGAAATTGATTCCACGGTTTCTGGTTGTCTTACTCACATTGAATATTTTATTTATCTATATTTCTATTTTGTCTTTTGTACGTAATTTTAAGTTATATCTAAAATTATTTATATCGAAATCTTGTTTTTTTTTATCTACCTGTTATTTAGTATATACTCGTTTATCGGATATTTGTGTTTTTTTTAACATGTGGCAGCTTAAAATTTCGTAGCAGACGGTTTAAAAAAAAACAAGTAATATAAAAAAAAATTTAAGGTCAATTCCTACTTAGGTTAACAAAGAAAAATTTGAGTTTGAACTAATAGTAGGAATTGAAAAAAAAGGATTGCTGGCCAGAACCTTGCCTACTGTGCGAGATTAGGAGGGGGGGGGGGAAAGAGAGAGAAAAAGTTTGTCAGGTTGGGGATTCGATCCCACAACCTACAGGACGGGAGGAGCCCGCGCTACCGCAGTGCTACCGTTTACACAGTAAGAAGAGGGAAATTACTATTCAAGAGCAAGAGACGCTCTAGGTCTAAAACTAAAATTGATTAATTAAATTTAATTAATGAATTAATATTTGAAAAAACTGTATTAACATCAAGTGTCATCCACTACAAGTTTAAAAAAATGTATTTGAACTTGAGTGGATGAATAAAAAGCATTTTATTAACGATTGAAAATTTGAACAAAAAATATATATATATATATATAGGGAGAGTGTAAACTAATAGTAGGAATTGAAAAAAAAGGCAGCTACAGTAAAATTAAACGTTGGTGAACTCATATTGCGCCAAGCTCAAAGAGATGCCAAGCTTCGGTTGTAATACGCAAGTACCAAGACTTCTAACATGGTAAGGTAACTGACTACTACGAGCAGATAAAAAGTAAAAATTTTATTCAATACACTGTATACCAGTCCATTTGTATCTATAATTTGTATAAATTCTAACTCCAAAGTCTGACCTAGGAAGAAAAAAAATCTATTTCTATCTAATATGTAATCGCTTAAGTATTTAATTATTTAGAAATGATTGTTCAAAATATAAACGCCAAAACATTAAAAATATAGTTACCTCTATTTCGTTTGCACACTTGAAGCAGTGCGTAGCTACCGCTATCTTCAATTATGGTGGTGTTCTTTTCTTGATTTTGATTGGTTGATCAGAAGCAGTTAGGCAACTTATCCAACTTTTTAACAAAAGAAAAAAAAATTGTACTTGAATTACAAGTTTATTTGTGGAGGATTTCCGGCCAACTTAATTACAAAAGACTCGTTTGAAAGGGTTGTCCGTGTGCAGTGTAGCGTGTAATTCCCCTACGTGATCTTGAGATAAGAGCTTAGCACAGCCGTGCAAATGCTGCTTATTTTGGCGCCGTATTGCTTTAAATTGCAACTAAATTTTGCGACTATTCATGTAAGAAAATACGCCTGAATAGTACTGTATATATATTTATTAGCACTAAGGTACTTTGGTTATCACTGACAGATTTGTGTGTCCACCTTTTTCAGGTTTGCCAAAATTTCCGGCAAAGATATAAAAAACAAGGATTTCAGTCAATGACACCTTAATGCGTAATTATAATCTTGAACCGAGTTTTTTTTTAATATATATTTTAGAAATATATTACAGATCACTCTCAAAGGAACATAATTTTTAAAGTCATATAAGAGGGTCGGATAATAAGCAACTAAGCAACAAACTGAAAAAGTTTTTCAAGTTATACATGGCTTTAGGTAAGCAGAATTGTATTTAGTGGGGACTGAAACAAAATAGCGTTGATTTTCTTTTCCAGTTCCAGATTTAAGCCGTTGGGAGAATAAATCTGGAGTTGAGGAAGCAATCAGTGCCCCAGGCATTAAACCTTCTATTCATTTCATATCGTCAGACAACCTTCGATAGAGATTCAGGGGAAATTTTTAAGCCCGTTGCAGACGACAAAAATTCGCTGAGCACAATACGTAAGGTTGCAATGAGGGGTGAGTGAGGGTTGATCACCATAGAATAGTTATTGCCCATGGAGGAATACTTGCTCGTTTCTCATCGGTCCTTTCTCATTGGTATACCCAAAGCTGAAAATTTCCCTCAGCTAGAGAAAGAACTATGGGGTATTACAATATAAGGTTCAAGCCGACCTACTAGCAAATGAGGACTTTTTAGAGGATTTTCCCCTGTTTGATGTCCTAATTGCATCGGAGACTCAACCTGTTTTTAGGACCAGGTTATACAGTGTTTGGCGAGAGCCTCCTACTCATCATTAGTATCCGGCCAAGCGCCTTGGTCTGGCCTTGCTTTTTAGTAGTCCGAGGCCAATACAGTCTGCCATGGCTCGTCTGCGAAGAGGTCATACAAAAAATATGCGCTTCGAGAACTCTACTAAGATCTTTCCCCTTGTTCCTGTTCTGCTGCTTCTGTGAATCCTTGTCGTATTGTGGACTGTTTCGGTATCCCCGTCAGCATGCTTGCAGAAGATCAAGATACTGCTTCCTGCCTTTTGCTCACACGACAGAGCCTCATGGACCTGGTCTAGCATTTTCTAGTCCAGGGGGCTTAGCAACAACAACAATATAAGATTCATAGATATACAAGCTGACGTATGAGGCATTTTGTTGCCATTTTGATCTGATGCTCAGGAAAATGTTCCCTCCTTTAAGCTTTTCTTTAAAGGGTTCTTTTTTGTAAAACCTAATGTATTTCGTGCGTTTTTAAAGCAATCAGGAAAGGGGAACTCATTGTTGAGTGCCTCTTCTCCACTTCAAATTCAAATATTAACTGAATATTCTGCCAAAAAAATATCAATTTGATAAAGTTATTTTAATTATATATTTGCAAATATTAATACAGTGAATTAGTTCAGAGAAGAAGGTAACTGATCTCGCGAAATAACCGGAAAAGAAAGTTAAGGTGAATGATTTTCGTAAATACGTGGCAAATCTTCAACAAAAGGGATCATGGCGTGTATCCTGGCGAGATAGAGAAAGGGCCTGTTCACATAGGAGTCCGTTGCGGAGCGTTAAGGGAAAGATGACGAAAATAAACCAATCATAGGCGTTAAAAATTTCATTGCTAATCGTTTGGAGGCATATGATTGGTTTATTTTCGTATCAACGTCATCTTTTCCTTAACACAACGCAACGGACTCCTATGTGAACAGGCCCAAACGAAATGGACGCTAGCGAGCTAGCCTGTATATATTAGGAGTTCTGATGCAATATCTGACTTCACACCTTGAAAAAAATATCTAATGAAACCATTAAAGGATCCATGGTGGAATAACGCTATCCGTTATTCTGTTTTAACCCAGGTTTAAGCAGAATACTGGCAACCTAGTTTTCGGGTATACGTGATTTCTCCACGGACCATAGGACAAAATGTTTTAACTGAGTTACCTTGGCCAACGCCTTCAAACTCAGATATTTCATAATTTTAACAACGAAGAGCTGGATTTCCTCAGAAAGTAGAAAAAAAAGTTCGTTGTGAATCGTCAAAAGTTCAGGAAATGCAACACAAAAACTGAAGCAATGAGTCTTCTGGTCAGTACATAGGAGGGTGAAAATGGGCAGTTCTGATTGAATTCGCCACGGATAAATGATGTCATAACCTGTATTTGAAATAATGACCAATGAGCATTGGTCTCGACTTCAAACTTACGTCACAATGACGTAATTTTCATATTCTTTTCGCACGTCCGTGGACGGAAAGACCTGGTCCGAAAATCTAGTTTATCAAGTTTTTAGAACTGGTTTTGTGTGCTTGTCCACTTGCAGTTGAAATGCGACGTCACTGCAAAAAGGAAAAACAAATAATAAATCTGTCCTTACGCATGCGCTGTAATATTTTATAGTTAGATTTCAATTACTAAACACTCAGTATCTACGTTTTCAATTACGGTATATACGCCTAACGTATTTGTTTTGTTGTTCTGTTATTTTGAACGAAATATTTTTCAAGAAAACAACCGCGTGCTTATTTTTTTTTTTTTCTGTTTTTGTTTTATCAATGCATTTTAAAGTTACAATCATGGCAGTTTTACTGTTTTAATCCTTCTGGCTGGAAAAGCACGACAGGGAAAAAACTTGCATAGAATGTGGAAAATCAGCTGCAATTTCCTCGCCTCATTGCACCGCTAAACTTTGGACAGATCTCGCGAACCGCTTGTTAATCAGAGCGTTACTTCCTCAAACAACAAATTTTGAATTGTTTTGAATTTGAAACGTGTACATTTTTGTTGTTCTGATAAATGATAACTTCAAGAAAGTTTCTCCATTAAGAAAAAAAAAAAAGTACTTTGGAAGAATTGTGTTGAACAGTTTTCAGTTTTGTAAAGCAATGTTACTAAAGATACTTTGAAAGCGAAAGTTTCTCAGCTATGGACGCAAAGTTTATGACATTCTGAAGTGATTGTCGTATTGGTTCAAGTTAAGTTCTGCATGTCGAAGCTGCTTAAAATTTCGAGTTGATCTCGTGGTGTGGAAAGTACTTATTCAGAAGCATTACTTATTCAGTACATTATTCAGAAGCAAGTAACGTATTGCGAATTGTAAATTTCAACTTCTAATTTACTGATATATGCATGCATACATTTATAAGATACTTTTTAATCATTGATTGTGAACTTCAGTTTATTTGATTTAAAACCAAAAGTTACATTTATGAAACCCTTGATTTACTACCGTGAAACTAGGCTGTGATTCATTTCGAACTATAAATGTTTCAAATTTATTAGTGAATATTGTAGCAGATTTATTTAATATCTTTTCCAAAATAACTGCATATTTATGATGTATTTGAAAGATTAGGGAAGTATACGATGAGTATTTTTGTTGTTCTTTGTGTCAAGATAGTATTATAACAAAAATGTGACTGTGTTTTCCCCATGGTACCTTAATTTGTGTCCTAAGTGACTTGTGCGTTATGTAGCAGTGAGTATGATTACGGTACATAGATTATGAAGGTTGTGAAATTAAAAATATATGTATAATGTTAACTTTTTCATCTATGTTTGAACTTAAAGTACTTCAAGAACTTGTTCAAATAAAGTTCCTGGAGGGGGATGATAATTTTAAGTCGTAAATCTCAACATTCTTTTGTCCCTTTTTTAAGTAAATGGCTATTCTACTTCACAGTTTTCCAAAAATGAATACCCGTTATTACATGGAATGCTGCATAAAAGTGTAAATAAATATGGTTTCCTGTAACTAACGGTTTATGTTCAGCCCCAACTAACTGGGGATGTCTATCGATTTAGGAACAAATTTTCAATCTTCAGTTTCTGAAGGACATCAATCGAATGCTTTTGTAAGGTTTAAGAGAGAACCATTTGTAATGCATCATATAAAATTAAGCAACTTTGACTAACTGGACTAAATCGGGAATTTCTGAATCCAAATTAATTTTTCAACTACGATAATGCTTCCCCACCGTTAACGTGATCCTAAATACTATTTGAAATGGTGTGTTCTGCTTGTCGAAAATTGAAAAACGCGCCGCTAGGTGGCCGCTTAGCACGCCGCTAGGTGGCGCAAAAACTGTTTATGTTCTCTCTGGCTTTTTTTTAAATGTGTACTCAGTCTGTTTCGGTTCTGTCTCTGAGCTGCATGTGATAATGTAATTTGTGATATTAATTCCTGATAAAAAAGGCAACCTGTGTAAAGTTCTATTCCTGATATGATGAACTTGAAAGGTGAAGGAATCATTTGGTTTGGAAACCTCGAAAAATATTCAAATTGAAATGGGTTTGAGGAAATATAAAAGTTATGATGGAGTAAAGTAAAAAAAAATTGATTTTTTTAAGAAGTGTCTAAGCAGTAGTAATATTCTCAAGGCCTAAAGATAATTTTAGAAATTTCTGACTGGGACGAGTATGGTAATTGATTAGTAGGAAGACTTTGGTGTTATTCTTGACCGCGTTAAAAACTTTTTTTGATGACTGCGGATGGAAATATTGTGAACCGTAAATTGTTTGGATAGTTCTTCACCTTATGTATTGGCTTTAATGTTTGCTTATAAACAAAACTCTCTAAAACCGTTCACTGGAGGTATAAAAGCTGTTGCGAAGTTTTAAGTCTTCCAGATGGACCTATCGACGTTTGATATTTCTCAGAAGTCAGACGGTTTCTTGTAATTTCTCTACTGTTCCTGTTAAAACTTTTCATTAGGTGTCGAAGTGTAGTGTTTTAAATTTTGATAAGTTTCGCGGTGAATAATTTGGTGGTTAGATAAGTTTAGTTGATTGGATTTCGAGCGCGCTGGTCATATTCTGCTACACGATGGGGGTGGAGGGGGTATTTACTATTTTAAGCCGAATGACATAAAACATCCCTGATATCTTTGGGAATCTAAGCTTCATATTTTGCTTCCGAATGTCTTTGTCGGGTTAGATAGATTTTATTGATTCGGTGGCTGGCGACGAAATTTGTTATATTTGTAAGCATTTTTTACAAATTGAGTTTCAATCTGATTTCCTCTTCCTTAGATTTCAAGTATCCATCTTGGCGGTACTTCATGGATCCTCCTGTCCGCAAAAGGGGACGACCCCGAAAAGATGAAAGGAGAAGAGGAAGGAAACCCAATCCTGGTGAGTGTAGTTCACTGACTCTTTCTTTATCAATCGAGTTCTATATTCCGAACACATCTTTAATAAGCGAATTGTCTGTGAACATCGCCGCTGCTACTATCGACCAGACAATGCCATCTGCCGGGCATTGTAGTTTGATTGGTCGGATATTGCGATATGTAATAAGCAACGACTTTCGTCTGGGAGAGATTTTTGGCGTGTTTATTGATGTTCAAGCCCTTACACAGGCTGTTTTGGTTCGAATTTTAGGTTAAATGTACCCCATCACTAGGGTTTTGCCAGTTATTCTTTCGAGAATTTTTTTTTCAGCTATTAGGCAATCTTAGAAGCATTATGGATGGTGATCTTAGTTTTTGAATGATGTTATATTTCTTGCATATACATTAGACTTGCGTTTTTTACGAGTTTCCAATTTACAAGCTCATGTTTGTTTCTATGACCCAACTTGCTGAAGCCGAACTGTTTCCCATAGAACTAATATTAATTTAAGCTGTAATTTACGAACTGAAAATGTGCTCTCTCTTGTAAACGAACTCTTTCACCACGTTTTCTTTCGCTGCCCTGAAACTGGAGAATACGAATATATTTGTCTTGAAAACTGAGGAAGTGAAATGCCTGTAGCTGGCAAGTTTACAATGAAGGTGTAGAGGACTATGAGTTGAACTCGCTTTTCACCAGCAGTGACTCGACGGAAGTAACTGGGGATTGTTCACTTTATTGTAAGCTGTTTTTTTTCCCTCACCGTCCTTTCATTTGTTTTATGAATGGTAGACATCGAAAACTTTTTTGGAGGAGTTCAAAGCACCTTCTTACCTAGACAGAAACTGCAAGAATTTTTAAAGCAAAGAGAAAGTTCAGAATTTCTACAGTTCACAATGAGATTGGTAGAATTTCCCTCTCGTAACCGTTCAGTAAGGCGAAGTATTTAGGTCCTCGACTCTACAAAATTTAAGACTGCTGTGTGCTATTGGATTCGCTCACCTCAGTGTTACCTTATTGAGAAAATTTGTCCAAGGATTGCCGACTGGAATTTAAAGTTTATTGTACTCCGTAATAGAGAAAGAAATTTTACACCATGCGGCATTTTTCGTTTTTTTTTTAAATACAAATATTTTAAAATTTAAATTATTAGGAGGAAAAAAATCTGGTATAGTGTGTTTTAAACGCTCTTCAATTCCTGTGGTGGACGGAATTTATAAAATAAATCCGGTTTGAAGGTGCAGAAAAGTTCAGGCTATCTGAAAGTGTACCATTTTCATTGGATTATCAGCATTTATGTAGTTGTCAACAGTAGACACATTTTTCTCCATAGGTTAACATTGAGGTGAGCGAATCCAATAGGATTTGGGCACAGCAGCCTTAAGGTCGAGGCATCAAGCAATTTTACAGACTTTTTGTTGTCCGTCGGTTTTGTAAAATCGATCGACTGTTGTATATGTACCATACATTGGTGACATGCTTGGATAATATTTTTCCTCTAATGCATAAGTGTTTTCTAAGGAATAGAAAGAGAATGCCGTCATATGCTTTCAAGAAAAATAAACACAAAATAAAATAAACTGTTTCGAAAAACATACTTAAATATATGAAAATCGTCTTTTCATGTATGTGTTCTCTGGTACATTTTGATTAGCAATAGTATATGCTCTAAGGCAGTGGTAGCCAAACTTTGAAGCCACTGAACAACCGTACTGTTCGTAAATCTTACTGTGAGCTGCCAAAAGAAACCAGGACAAAAATATATATATATATATATGTTTTAAATCACACATTTATTACCGATAAACATACATTTCTAGTAAATATTACATCCAATAGAATAAAATATTATATTGCAATGAATTTAATAAGAAGTGTAAGAACAAAATTTTTTTTCATCTGACTAATTAAGTTTAATGAGGCACTCTTTTTTTTGTCATCAACAATTTGTTTAATGTTAGGCGAGTAGGTCATAGCTGCCATTCGAACGCAGTTGTTTGATTTTTCAGGGAATATTAATCCAGCGGCTATTTCGAGACATTCTTTTATTACACTACCGTCAGAAAAAGGTTTTAGTTTCTTAGCTAAAACGTGGCTTATTTCATAGGTAGCTCTTGTGCAAGCCTCCCCATCAGCCGACAATTTTGTGAATAAACTCTGCTGCCCCATTAAGCTATTTTGCATTATACTTAACTTGTCTTTTCTCAAATTTTTCTCCGTGTTTTTGCATGTAGTGGTGTTTAATATTGTATTCTTTCATCACACCAAATTTCTCAGAACAAATTAAGCACAAAGGTGAATTTTTGTAGTTAATAAAAAAATAGTCATTTGTCCAAGAATCATTGAATGTCCTATTTTCATCTTGAATTTTTCGCTTTTGTTTTAATAACGCCATTTATGGGTTCTGCAAAGAAATTTTATAAAATGAAGTAATAATGTTGAAATCAATTTTATGAGAATAACAATTTTAACTTTCTCTTATTAAACGTATGAATTGTACTGCACCAGATATAAAATACACAATCTAGTCAGCAAAATAAGTTTTAACTTTCACAGCTATATTATTATATTTTTATATTATCAGCCTATCAATACACAATTATTTGCAATATATTAATCTGTTAAAACAAAACTGGAATAATAAAAAAAGGATTATAAATGTGTGCTCTTCAAAAATCTATCGTAAATAATGATGTTCGTTTAACAAATTTCTATTGGTGTGGTACCAACATAAGAAAGAAATCGAACGCATTCGAGTAGCAAGTAGAGGGCAGAAAAACACGCTCATAATCAGTGC
The DNA here is from genome assembly GCA_907164885.2 of Dolomedes plantarius. Classification (NCBI taxonomy): domain Eukaryota; kingdom Metazoa; phylum Arthropoda; class Arachnida; order Araneae; family Dolomedidae; genus Dolomedes; species Dolomedes plantarius. The sequence goes on from OU015503.1 coordinate 53,989,145, forward strand.
TGTCGAAATATTCCAAACATAGCAATGTTACATCGTGAAAGCATAGTGGAATTAAGTATATTACGTTTTCAAATAAAGAATTAAGATTAACATGTTCAAGTAACAAGAAAATGATATAAAGAAATCCATACCTAATAAAAGAATCTTTAAATAAAAGCAGTAGAAAACTGCGCAGCAGAAAACTGACGCTGCCGCGTTCGGTAAAGGGGAATTTCTTTCTCCTTCAAAACTCGCCAAGTCAAATGCTAGATTGCGCCAAAGGCGGCACCAGATTTGGCATGTATCGCCTTAATAGTTGATAAATATCAAAGATGCGATTTTGCATGTAATCAAGTTTAGTGTTATAAAGGCATGAATTGTCATATAAACATGGTGTATGAATGGCTTTATAACAAATAAATATGATTTTGAATTAATTTTAATTGCATTAGGATTAGAAAAATGGTGAAACACGTCAACATTGGAATGATTTATATTTGCTATACCATGCGCGGGCCACAGGTTAAACACCCCTGTAGTACAACTTTTACCAGCTCGTCTCCTATTTCAAAATCATCAAAAGCCATTCTTGCAAAAACGGCCAACTGAGGTGTATCAACTATATCAGTTGATTCGTCAAGTTGTAGGGAAAAAATAACTGCAGCTATCAAAGTCAGTTTTAAGATGTGAAGTTACATTAGAGCTCATAGCTTCAACTCTTCTCATTACTGTATTTGCAGAAAGCTGAACAGATTTACTAGCAGACATTGACAATTTCAAAAAAAAAATCTGAGATAATGTATCTGCAGCTTCTAAAAATGCAGCTTTGATTAACTCGCCATCTTCCTACGGTTTCTTATTTTGGCGATCACTTTCGAAACTCGGAATGATGCCTCAGTTGCTGTCTTATTCTTGTCTAATGTCTTGGAAAAAGTAGATAATTTAACTGCATTACCTTTTCTTTCCTTAAAGCAGAATTCAGTGGGAAATCTTTTTCAATCCCTGAGTGAACGATTTTGAAATGATGTTCCCTTTCTTCCCAACTGATAGACTTACATTACAAATTAAACACACACATTTGTCGTTTACCTTGGTAAAAAAGTAATCGGTTTCCTATTCCAGATGAAAATGATAATTTTTTTTTTTTTGCTTGAACTCGCCATCATTAGAACAAACCCAGTTTAGTATAAAAGATAAAATCAAACTATCCTCATTAACAAATGTCTGATATACACACGAAAATAATGAAGACATAACCTTAGTCTGATGTGCGCATGAAACACATAACAGACATAACCTGACTCTCGCTCAAACAACTATGACACTGAGTGGCGGTTGCGTGGAAGTAACCTACACAAGGTCAGATGATTTCGTGAGTCATCTGTCTCAGCTGAGTAGTGCAACTTTAGGTTAGCCAACCTGAGCCTGATCTACCTATAATTGTCCCACGAGCTTATAGTAGCTCGCGATCGACGGGTTGACGATCTATGCTCTAAGACATGTATGTAAAAGATTTTTAATGGGGGGGCAAACCGTAAGGGGGTCCAAAAAGGGGGGGCTTTCAGAAGAAATCTAATTTTAAGGCGTCAAACGCCAATTTTATTCCCAATTAAGACTAAAATACAAAGTATCGGGGCAGAAACACCGCGGGGAAAACTATTAATAGAATCACGCTGGGTCAACACTAGACTACGCCCCATCCTCATTGATGGTCCATACGTCATAAGTGTTCTAGAAGCAACGAGATGTGCCTTTGAACAGTTTGAGAAAAAGAAATTACAGCAGAGACAATGTGATCGGCAAGCTAGTTAGACGTGCCGCTTAGGCGGACAGGCATTTTGGGAAAGGACGAAGTTAAATTAGTTTAAAATGGAGCCTGAGACTTTTTGAATGTTTATAAATGATGATTAAAAGACAAGAACCTGTCTTATTTCCCACTCGAGCTGATGACTGCATTGCTGGGATTAATTCAACGTAAATACCTCGCCACTAAACTACCATTCACTGCAGTTTTTCGATTTAAGAGGAGTTCGGACCACAATTCTAAGATGGGCGTGAAGAATAAGTCCGACATATATATATATATATATATATATATATATATATATATATATATATATATATACAGTGGAATCTCGATCTATCGTTTTCCAAGGGACCGACTGAACTGAACGATAAATGCGGGAAAACGATAGATCCGGGAAAATAACAAAGCAATATGATCGTCGGGACTCAGCGTAATAAACGATACATACGGGAAAACGATGATTCCGAAAACGATCGATCGAGATTCCCCTGTATGTATATATCGACTCGCGTCTCGCCACTCCATTTAATAATTACTTGACTGACAACTTGCAGCAGCCACAAGAGAATTCTTTTATTCATCAGCTGAAAACTGAACGTCGAAGAAATAGCCTTTCTTGCATACATCTATCGTCTACGAAGAGAATGAGAGAGGAAAAGGAGGAATATATTTCATGTTACAAGTACAGAGATAAACGTAGTTAGAAGCCAATAATATATAAGTAATTTATAAACATATAGATAGTATAGCAATATTACTTACAGTATTTTAATTAATGAATGATCAACTCTTTACCAGCCTGTTTCTTTAAATACCTACTTCCATAATCTTCACTAGTCTTGTCCCATTTTAATGGACTTCCATACGTAAGTACATCTACGTGTAGCACCATATAAAAGTACAATCCCCACACTCGTTGACACATGACATACATACCGAAAACACAAGTACTCTATACAGCTTTTTACCGAGAGTGTTCAAGTGAACCTCTGAAAAGCTGACCTCAGTGGAGTTCGTTGACGTCTCTCAGACTCGCGCATGTTTGTGTATTATCACTGGTTGGTTAGATCTTAACATTTTATCACTGGCGTCGTCGTTGCATCACTTCCTGTTGTTATCAGAACAGGGAGACAATAGATAACAGTAATCTGTAATAGTCAGCGGGGAAGGAAAACTTTTTTTTTTTAAGTTTAAGGGGATGATGGACATTAAAAAGCGATTTTTGAAATTTTTATCTCAGATATATGAAATTTTGCATATATATTCATTATAATATAACTATATCAAACACCTTATAAAATTTTATAAATACTTAAAAATTTTTTTTGTATTTTAAAAATTGAAATTATTTTTTTAAATGCTCCTTACGATCCAACTTTTAACTTCCTTAAATTTGCATTTATATTGTTTACAAATACATTTTGAACACAGTTATATATTACTTTGTGCTTTCGTTAATAGTTAAATTTTAGGAAATATTTTTATGCTTGTACTCTGAATTTTCGTGAAATATTTGTACTTTTTACACTTAAGTTAAACTTTGATACCCTGAATGATGCCGAAACCTGAAATGGATACTTAACTTTATTTTAATGTATTACAGGAATCTTTATTATAAATTTTATAAAATTTCGTTAAAAATTATGACGCAAGGAGAATTTCAAAGACTTGCAAAATTGGAAATTACTCATTTTGGGAAAAAAATTATTTAAAAGATTTTTTTTCACTTACCTTTGATATTTACTTTTCTAACGCCACCAAGATTTCATTTTACTTTTCATTGCATATTTTAAATGCATTTTATTCCAATATTTACATATTTTTAAAAATTAATACACCAAAGAAAATTCCAATTTTTCTTCGATTTTTGGTAATTTGAAAGTCCACCATCCCCTTAAATTACGAGTTTGCCTTCAAGTAAGAATCTTCGCTTTCAATGTGATTCCTAACATTTGAAGTGCTTAAGGGGGTCCAGGACACATTTAAACTTTTTTTTATTTATGGAGTTAAAATTTTGAATTTTTTTTGTTATGGTTAAACATATATTTTGTGAACAAAATCATATCATAAAACTACTTAGAAACTTTTTAAAAAATTTAAGAATTTAAAATTTTTAAAAAAAGGACGCTAAATTAAAATCGTTATAACTCTAAATATTATTTGTCGAATTTCAAAATTTTTTTCATTTAATTAAACAGAAATATAAATTTTAATTTTGATTCGGCGTTTTATAATATATTAATTTTTAAAAAAATTTAAATTATTTAGAGAAAAATTAAAAAAATATATATAACTTACATTTTAAAAAAATCATAGTTTCAAAAGTAAATATTTTTCCAATTTGCTGTATCAAAATCAAACTTTCCGAATACTCTCTGCCTGTTTTATCGCTTATTTTTATTTTTGATGGCCATTTGCATATAGAACTGGCCTTTTCTCAACAATAAGTGCTCAAGAGCTAACAAACCAAAAGACTGTGAATCTACAGAAAAATGATTGTCACACACATAATTTGAGTATTATCTTAAAATTGGTAGTTGTAGTCTAAAGATTTAACATATATAGATTTACGTTTGGGGAGGACAAAAGTTTCCTTTGCCCCCATTTGTGGATGTGCAACTGCTATTGGATTGTTCCTTCCCAAAGACGTTGGACATTCTTAAATGGCACTAGCTTAAAGCATTTTAAAAGCTACTAACAGATCGTGGTATGAAGCAATGAAACGGTTAGAATACGCTCACAAACCTTTTTCTTTGGAAAAAAAAAAAGAAGAAACATCAAAAAATTGTAAATAAACAACGTTTGTGTCAAATCGTATGTGTTTAATTATAATTTTTTTATTTACTCTGGTTATTATTAATTTTAATTTCACTCCTTGGGTTAGATGAAAAATAAAAGCTAATTTACCGCCTTGATTGAAAATAACATAAGATTTGAGATTCAAGATACAGATTTCGCACTTCGTGGCGTGCCTGAAACTTTCCGTTAGCAACAATATATGAAAGTTCCCGATTCATACATTGCTGTTATCGGGAAGTTTCAGGTACGCCACGTAACGTTCGTAACTAGCAGCAATGTATGAAAGTTCCCGATTCATCAGTTGGAAGATCATGCATTCACTAAAATTTCTATAATTGTAAATACGATCGTTTAACTGATAAAGAGAGTTGCATGTGTACTCAGTCAACGAAGTCATCTGTCCCCAAATTAACTTAACATTAGCTTTGAATATGCTGGTATCCATTGTGCTTTTATAAGTGTTCTTTGTATATTTATTTGTTATGTATTGTTCTTGATATTTATGATTCTTGTAGCTGTGAGTAATAGATCTTAAAAAAAATAATAATAATATTTAGGAAAATAAATATTTGTTTCGCGGTTTGCAAATTGTTAATTTGTGAAGTTGTTTATTTATTTGTAAACAAGATTTGTTATGTAAGTAAAGATTTATGAATTGTAATTGTGGTAAAAATTATAAATAATTATATTAATGGGTTATAAGAAAAATTACTAAACAACTAGTGTATATCAATGTAAGTTGCAATTGTTTTACTTGTAAATTATATATGTTTAATGGTAATTTGTTAGAAACTTATTTATAAATTGTACTCTGTATAATTTCTTGGTTATGCGCCTAGATGGCTTAGCTGAATTGCCATTTGATTTGTTTGTAAATAGTAATTGGTAAATAAAATTACTTTAACTAGGGTGAGTACTTTGTTACACGGGTATTGTTTTAGCGTTCTTTATAACTCAAAGTTGTTTTAATGAATCTTAACATGTCTTTACTTGCCTGTAATCTTCGCTCGTTAGCTGGTATAATGGGAGTAAAATGTTAACCTTGGGTTTTATGTTTTAACCAATTTGTCTGAATTAAATAGTTTGGGGGGCATTGTAAATGGTTTTGTAACTGATACCTTTGTTCACCCTTGTGCTATGGCTTTTCTTTATCCCTGTTTTGAATGGTGGTTATTGGAAGGATATGGCATGTTTTTACTTTGGCTTTTCTATAGTTTTTAATCTTAACACTATAATGCAAATTTAATACTACTTCCCGGTGTTGCCTGGGGCCTCCTTGGCTGCTAATACAAGCGGTGGCTTGGCTGTAGTGGTGCGACATCGATAACAAAACATCGATGCTAATAAAACATCGTCCAAAAACCATCGATGTTTTAGAACATCCATTTTTTTAAAACTGGTTTAGTAATCTCTAACATTAATGTTACTTCCGTTAGTCGTGGGGGGAGGGGGTGATTTAATTTTACTCTCTGATTGGGCAGGCACAAATGGCAAAAACTTGGTTGCTTTGGGCTACATTGATAACTCAAAATTCTCGTTGTAAATACCGCCATGTTTTGCCTTCAAATGTCCAGATAAATTCGTGGTATTGCCAGAAGTTTTGAGGGACTTAAGGCAAATATTGCATTTTGCTAATTTGTCAGTGGTTTTGTAAAAATATTTCTAAACGGTACTTTTGGGAGGCATCTTACTAATAATATTACCGTCAACTTATTTAAAACCAGAACAAAACAAAAACTTAAATGGATGCACTCGTGTATATACTATTTGTAAAATAAAACCCCATGGAAGGTTTTGGAGTGTCAGGAACATTCCAAGCGCTCTGATTGGTTCATTGGTTGTTAATTGCCATTTGTCTGTTTGCTAAGGAATCGTTCCCCCTTTTGTATTCGTCCTTTTCAGAATTCAGACTTACATTTACTGAGTGTGAAAATTATGCTACGTGGTAAATTTTTTTTATTACGGTACTTTTTCATAAAAAAAAAATCGAGACAACGTAAAACATCGAGCACAAAACATCGATGTTAAAAAAACATGGGCTTCAATAAATCGATGTTTAAAACATCGACATCGATGTCGCATCCCTACTTGGCTGTAGTGGTGCTATTTCGGCTGGCTATCTGGATGCATTTTAACTGCTTGCTCTGGTGTCATCTTTGACCTTGTTCATTGGTTTTGGTGCTGTATTATGATCTGCGTTAATTTTCTTGATATTGATAAGTGTTATATCTCCATCATAATGGGGCTAAAAATTAAGTTCATAATTGTTTTATTATGGTGGAATAATTAGTTGTGCCAGGGCCTAATATTAATAAGCAGGAAATTTGTTAATTAATAGCATTTGCATTTGAATATGGTAAATTGGAAATTGTCTTACTTGCAAAACATAATGGATAATTATGAGTGTCAAAAAGTCAGCTTGGGGCCTTAGTCTTCGATTGGGATGGAGGAGTTCCTGGGTTCGGGCCTCGTCGAATCTTATCTCAAATATCTGGTAAAGGGTACTGGATATTGCTTAAATTAAAATTAAAATGCTAATATTATCAGAAAAATATTTGAGTTTTTATATTTAATTAAGAAATTAGAAATAAATAACTAAAAGAAATTACTGTTTGTTTTTAGTAGGAATAAAATTGATAGCTCTTTGCAAGTTAAATATATTTAAGAGCTAATTGTACTTAAGTATGCTATTTGAAAAGTTTGTTGTGATTTGAATAGTGTTAATCCTTGTAATATTTTAGTATAATTATATTGAATATTGTACGCTTACTATGGCTAGCGGTTTCTTATTATTTGTTGAATATTATTGTATTGTATATTATTTGCATTGCTTATCATACTGCTAATACGCAGTAGTTGTTTAAGGTATATCATAAATAAACTTGAGTAAATCTGGCATATGGTAAAAAATATGTATGTATATGTATATATATTTATATGTGTATGTATGTATATATATATATATATATATATATATATATATATATATATATATATATATATATATATATATATATATATATATATATATATATGAATAATTAAATAATAAAAATTCTAGGACTAGGTTCAAATGGAACCAGGAATGGACTTTTTCGGCTGTTAACTAGCTAACTTAAATTAATCTAGTCGTTTGCCACTAAATGGCCTGTTTTGATCTGTTTTATTGTTGCATTAAGCTTGTCGGGTTGACCTTGCGGGTTCTGTTGTGGTCCAGCAGGATTGCCGCCGTAAGGGCAGTTATCAGAGTATGTTTGCCTTATAACCGAACGGTGTGGGAGGCGGAAGGATCGACTTATAAGTGCTCTGCTTTGTTCATATTGAACAAAGCAGATGATTTCAGAGCTTATGTTAAGGGGACTCACTACCTTTAAATCTTTAAAATATTCGATTTTTTTGAAAAATATGTTAAAGCCTGATCATTTCTGAACAAAATAAAGCAAACCGCATGAAAATATTCCGCTTAGTTCCGGAGATATTGATATTCTAAATATTTAATTACTGATCAAGTTTATGGTAAAAAAAAAATTTAAACTAATTTTTCTCAATGTAATTTTGCATCATTCCGCAACTGATATCTCAAAAACTATGAAACATAATTCCATGAAATTTTTATCACTGCATCATCCTGTTATTTTATTGCGTCTGAACTAGAGTTATTGCAATCACTGCACATTTTGTTATTTTTTTCAGGAGTAAATTAATGCTAAAATTTCAGGACATTTTAAGTATATTTTGAGCAGTTTTAAAAAAATTGAAAATATATTTTAATGTTGAATGTTTTATTTTCAATTGTATTTTGAACTATTTATTTTAAATAGAAAACAGGAATTATACATTTAAGTGTAAAATTAATTTCATAGTTCTGCGCTCAAGCCAATATACAATAAAAATGCTTAAAAAAAACAAGGTATATCTAAAGCATTTTTAAAATAAATTATTTAAAATTATTTTGAGAGTTGAAAATTTATTAAAATAAATATGCCAGTTTATCATATACATAAAATTTGGAAAAATTGGGAGTAAATTGAAATAGTTACAAAGAGTCAAAAAGTATGAAAATATGTCTTATTTCCTCGACTTTAGGGTCGTGAGTCCCCTTAAGTAAATTTGGGGACAGATTACTTCATTTCGTTTGCTGAGTACACATGCAAGTAATACATGGAACTAACCAGTTAAACGATTGTATTCACAGTTATAGAAATTTGAGTGAATGCATAATAGGCTTCCGGTTCACAAATTCAGGGTATCTTCTTTTTTGCAGTTTTGCTAAGTATTGAATGAATTCTGCTGAACACACGTGTTGGGGGGCGGCACACGTTTGCCTGACAACTTTCTGAATATTCCTCCTTCCCCCAAAGAGGGCTACCTCCCTGCTGCTTTTGTTGTTGTACAATAGCTCTGTCATTTGAATAAAAGGATCTTTTGTGGTTTCCTTAGCAGTAAGGAGGGTTAACTACCCCTAGAGAGGTTGACTGCCCTTTCATTTACTTAGCGAAAGGGAGAAATTGTGGCTAACGGGTTTCTGCTGTTTGCATCATGAGTTTCCGCCCCTTCTCATTCTGCTTTTGTTCAGCAGACTTCGTTGGTTTACAGCTCTCAACCTTCTCTGGAGGCCTTCCTTTTCCCGATTAAATTTTAAATAACCCGAGAGTTGAAAGTAAATAAAAAAATTTGTGTGCTCTACTAAGATTAATTTTCAATTTCTTACTTAATAAAGATAAGAAATATATGTAATTAAAAATGGATATAAATAAATAAATATATGTAAAATATATATAAAATATTCATTTTATTTTATTTTAATGTTAATTTTGGAACAAGACGCACCTCAATTTTAGTCGATTTTTTAACGTAGGATTACATTCCTCAATAACGGTCCTTCGGAGAGAAAAAAATTCTCCTGCGTCGCGAGTTATAATTTTGGCAGCGCGCCAAACCCAGTACCAGTAAAATAGTTAAACAGAAAAGTACCAAAATTCGTTTAAAAAAAGAAAAAAAAATGGTAAGCAAACGATAAGTAATCCTACGTTAATAACCCACGGTAGTTTAGTTACAGGAGACTACCTGAATTTTTTTTATGTAAAAAGGTGCGTTTTATGGTCCAAAAAATAGTATATGTATAAGTAAAAAATATAGTGCTTGTAACTTTCATAATCTGTTGACATTATTCTTTCTTTCTATTCTTCTGACATTATAGTGGAATTTTTCACTAATTTATGTAGAGCACCTGATAAAAAGTTGGGGGGGGGGGAAGTCTACTGATTGAATATGAATCTTGTATAAACATACAAATCGAAATTTGATCATCTGCTATCTTTCTTCTGAATAAATTTCCTATCTCGAAAATTCAAAGAAAAATTACCGTCTCAGTTTATAAGCATGCAAATCGAAATTTGATCAGCAGCTTGCTTCTAGATAACATTTGCTGCTAGAAAATTCGGGGGGGGGGGGGGGGAGAATCCTCATTTGAGTATGAACCCTGTATAAACACACAGATCGAAATTTGATCAGCTGCTTACTTTTAAATTAATTTTTTGGCTCGCATGAAATTTTCCTGTCTAGGACCTTGTTTACGGAATGGAATGCCAGTCATTTCTTGGGATGAACTTGAAAATACAAGTTACTAGATTTAAAAAAAAAATAATCGTTCATGTTAGGACGTACTTCAACGCAGATCTGCTTGCCATTTACTGAATGACATGCTAGTTTATTGTTTCCTTTTTTTTTTTTTTTTTTTTTTGTTGTTGTTAAAGAGAACCACGAGACAATTAAAGGCACAGTTCTGTGGCGTTATGGCGTCATTTTTTTCATGTTTTCGGCAAATTGGAAAAGTAATTTTTGTTACGTAAAGTAATGCGTTAATCAAGCATTTAAGTTTTTCAATCCAAACATTCTTTACTTAATACTCATATTCAACCTCAAGTTTATGGCAGGTCTTCAATGAAAATTTTCAATTAGGGACTAAAAAATTCAGTTAGGGACCAAGTATTACCTCTTTTATACATAACAGCATTTGCCAATACGAACAACTTAGTATTTTTTCATACTTCCACTATCAGCTTTTGCCACATTAAAGAACCAATTTTAAGAGTGACATATCAACTTAAAACATAAAATTGAATTTTTTGGACATATGAATTTTTTGGATTGCTCTAACGCCACAGATTTAAAGACAATTGCTCAAGGCCACTTTGAGTAGGCATGGGCATAATTAACTTTAGAGTCTCCTGGGAGCTATTGCTCCATATTCTCTGTATTCAGTGTGGAGTGTATTATGATTACCGTTCTCTAAAATTGATTATAATAGCACTGAGAGTGTGTGTGAAGAAAGAGAGGATAAAAGAAAAAAAAGAGGTGACTTAAATTAAATTACAAAAAGTTTTAACAGTTTAGGTTGGTACGTAATGAAGGAATAACTGGGGGTGTAGAGAAAAGATTAATAAAAGAGAGACAGGATTTGGAGAAAAATATTTAACCTGAGACAATCTAGGAAGATTCAAAGAGTAATGATGGCCGAACAGAGATCCAATGAGGGCAAGCAGCGAATTCTACGAAGAGAGCTAATGGGAAATGAGTCAGTAGGCGGAGCAAGCGGAGTTGTGGTTGATTGTTCGGAGTGAGAGTTCGGAAACCAGAAGTAGTCAAGCGAGTGGCCACTGTGAGTTTTGTGATACGTTAACAAATTTTTGTTACCGGTATCGCGTACGTGTGAGATGAAAACTCGTCTTAAAAGTGTTGAAAATTTGAACGCATGGGGATCTGAATTGAAATTGGCGCCGAAATGAGGCATCATGGTACGCAAACTGAAGCTGAAAGAAAATTTCCAAATTTTTAATTTTTAAAACAAATTTAAAAAAAAAAATTATTTTAAAAAATTGAAAAAGAATTTTTTAAAGAAATTTTTTGTTTAAAATTAAAAAATAAAATAGTGGTAAAAAAATTGGTCGTCGAAACACGGTTGCTACCTTTCAGGCATGATCGAAGGGACCTTAACCGGTTCTGCAGCTCACTCTCTTGAGAACTAATAACGAAATTAAAATTGTCTTTCCCAAGAGGGAAGATTTTTGTTTTCCATGTTACGAAACTTCTTGCTAATTCTAATTCTTCATGAGGAATATTTTAATTTTCTATGTTTAGAAACCGCATGGTATTATATTTTCCACCGGAAAGATTTAAATTTTTTACCGTAGTTGGAAACCCCAGAGTAATATTCTTCCCCCAAGGAAAATTTTAATTTCCTTGTTTGCTATTTTTTTCCTCTGAGGAAAATTTTATTTTTTATTTAGTACCGCTTTCTAGCTAAACGACAAACGATATTAAATTTATTAGTCTCATCTAGAAGTTATGCGCAACGCAGCTTTAGCGTACGTTTTCACTTATAAAATTTCCTTGGAAACTGATTGGTTCCCCAGTAGTAAATTTCATTGTAAATATTTGATCAAACCATACCTCCAGAAATGAGTAAAAAAGTGACCGAAGTATTTTAAAAGTTATGATTTACTTTAAATGTAATGAAAGTCAATTAAAATTGCATTCTTGTACACCTTAGTAACCTTGAAGAAACTATTCGCAAATCTGAAAGATAAGACGAAGAATGAAGTTGCTTATTCTTTCGAAACGCAATGTATCTACTTTTGCCCTAATGATTTGAAACCACCTCATTGCTCTTTATGGTTTTTTATCTCGCAAATCTTATCTTTTCCAATCATTTCATCTCTTCTTGACACTTTGCCTCCTATGACCTTGTCTAGTGATTCCTCCCTTTCTTTTTTTTCCTGTGTTTATCATGCATGATATAATCACGATGTTACATCTTTTGTCGGTTTTTTTCTTCAGTTTTCGATACTTTACGCGATGTCTCTGCTTGTTGAAACTTTATTTCTCCAGCTTCATGATATCTTGAAAGTGTTGCTGGGCAAATTCTTTGAGATTGTAAGGGCACTGAAAATCTGGATATATCTGATCTAATGAAACGGTTGCAACGAGAATATTACGTATACAGACACTATCCGGCTTACGACCATCCAAGTTACGAACAGACCAGGTCACAACTCAAAATTTGTTCGAAGCGCTCGGTTTGCCACTCATAAATTCAAATTTTGGCAGAGGGTTTTTTTCGTATAGAGAAAACTTAAATGTTTTTGAGAGTCAGGATCTGGAAGTTGAGAGATTCTCAAAAGTAGCAACAACCATCAACAATGCTATCCAGTGTTATTGTCTCATATATGATGAAACGAATTGAAAATCAGTGCAAACTTCCTCAGATCATTTCTGAAACCAGTGTCTTCAGTCAGCTCGTTCGTTTTCCGATATAATGCATAGGCTAGGAATCAATTGATATGCAAGGTTCCAACGAGAGTTCAAGACGTTACTGGTTAGTAAACGTGTTTTGATCAGACAAGCAGAGTCGGTTGTGATAAGAGCAAAGAGCTAAAATTGTTGCTTGGAAGTCAATAAGAAAGATAGCAAGTTGTGATAGAAGGAAGTCTCGGGAGGGCTTAATAGCCTCAATCTCTGCCTCGGAGTTGGTTGCGTGCATTCCAACAGCTACAGAACCCTCAAACTTGCCCTCGCATTAAAACCGGAACCCGAGGCGCCATTTGGTTTGGATGGACCATCAGTGTAGATATGAAGCCATTGGCTACCAGTATAACGAATATGAATAATCTCCGAGGACTATGCGTTTAGAGTACGAGGTCAGGCTTCATATTTTTTCTCATTAATCCCAATAGAGAGGTTGAAAAATGGAGTGATAAATTCTGAAGGCAAACAATTTGTTTCATGAAATAGTTCCCGTGTTGGTATGATTAGATTGTAGCTGGTCGTAAGCTCCTCTGCCACAGCAAAAAATGTTGTTTTAAATCTACGTTAGTTGGGGAGATAATCGGACCAGTTGTCCAAACGAAGTTTTGAGCATTTTCAGACAACTTTAACAGCTGTGTATCTTTTCTTAAGTTTAGGTTTCCGACTTTGTCTACAAAATATATCGTTCTAATGCTCACAAATGGTTAGTTTTAATTCGTTTAATCATTCTCAATCACAAGCGATCTTACATATGAGTTATTTATAAAGCATTATCGATATTGGAGAATTACGATCCTTTATTTGATGTTTTTTCTATTGAATATTTCTTCTCTTTCTTCGAGTTATACGGGTGAACATCTAAAAGTTATGCCAATTTGGTAGTTAAGGTCGCAAGTGTTTGTAGTTGAATAGTTAACTCTTAAAACTGCACTTTTTCTTATTTTAAAATAGGTTAGTTGGCAAGCCTTCGCCAGTGAAGTTGCTGTTAGATCATAAAGTTCAAAGTTTTGAAAGACTAATGTGCAGTTCCGCGTTACTATTAGACTTACATTAGTAAATTTAACAGTAGCATGCGAGAAACACATATTTTCAGGAACAAGTAATCTCAGTGCTACGCCACAAAATTCAAGAATAGGACTCTTGGTGCTAAAGAAGCTGTCTAATAGATTAAAAGAATACTTGTGACATGTTTTTCATTTCCGTTCAGAATAATTATATTACACCCACAAGAATGATATAGTTTAAGAATGGCATATGTGGAGATGATCATTTATTAAATCGGATTGTAATGCGACCTTCGAAGAGGTGTTGGAAGGAAAATGAAGCACATCTGCTGATAAAAATAGCTAGTTTAAGAAGAAAAACAGTTTTCTAGCTTTAAAAAAGGAATTCGTGTTAGTGTCACCGAAATCGGCCAAAAAAATTTTAGTCACTTAAGTGATGCAAACGAAAAGACTTGTACGTATTTAAAGACTGTAATAAATATCAGCTTTGCACAATCCAGCTGTGGAGAGAAGTACTACTTTCTGATCAGTCTAGGACTACACATGGAGTTGAATGTTTAGCAGATTAAATCTGAGATGAAAAATAAACTTATGTAGGAAACATTCTCTGACCCAAATGTATTTGCGCGCGATATCGAGTTTGGATACTGCCGCTCTGTATTTCTTACCTGCGAATACGACAACAAATGGTGTTAAATATCTGGAGGAGTTGCAAAGGAAGGGGCCATTACACATGAATATACACTTATGTAATCTTGCCACGGGCGAAGTGCAACCTGCCACAAGCACCTCAAGGTTGCAGATTACCGCAAAGTAAATATTTTTTTTTTTTTGCTGGATTTGCCTGGTTACATGCCGATTTGAATGCTATAAAAAAACCTTTGAAATTCGTCATTGAACAAGATCGATGAACTTTCAGTCGATTACCAGCAGTGTTACATATTTGGATTGTTACTGAAACAATTTGGCTACTACGTTCTTTATTCCGTTACCGTATTTTTGTTTTTGTTTCTCTATGTCCATTAGGCTGATTTATAAATCGAAGGAAAATAATTTCAAAGGGTTTTAAACATTTTGACACTGTTGTACAATGTTAGAGGTTTTATAGCTTTTCTACTAGTGTCTTGGCTGAAATGATATCCAGTACCAGTTATTGTGCGTCTAACGCGTAACTTCATAAAGCAAAAAGGAATTAAAGTTGGCTGGTAAATAATTCCATTCCCTCAAAGGATGATTATGCAGTAAAAGTATCTGACGCTACGACCAACAGCAGTGCTATAGTTAACATAAACATTTGAGAGAGGGAGAACTCACTGGTCTTTTTTGTTAATCGATGCGAAGGATCTGATTTTCTGGCAGAGGGGAGGAGCTTAGTCGTTGCCCTTCCTCTCTGCATACGCCCTTGACAATCAAGGTTTATCAGGAAGGATGGAGTAAACTGCATTGTTCCAAGGCCATCTGATACAGAGATATCAGACGTTGCTTCATCGTAATCAGGTAAAACAGGTATATCAGGTACAAAGGTGAAAAGAGTTAATGAGTAGATAAGAAAGAGGAAAGGAGATTGATCTGTTTTTTTATCCATTAGTTATTACTGATTAAAAAAATAATAATAAAGGTTTTCAGCTATTTGAATCGATTTTGAGTTTTTACAGAGGATATTGTACAAAACTTGAACAAATCTGTGCTTGAAACTGCATGGTCACAGTGTTGGGTTGATTACCTTTACTCACGAGGACTTTATCTATGAAATTCATGTCCTGTTAATACGAAACAAACCAAGAATAAAGTTTTAAAGAGGTTTTTAAATATTTTTTAAAAAAATGTTGTTGCGAATACTTTTCAATGTATCGAAAATGGCCGTAGTGAGGTAACATTTATGACAAACATTGGACCTCCACGACTTCCTAAACTTCCCCATTCAAATACGCTGTCCTGTTTTCTTTTCTGGAGATAACCGATTTGTTTTATTCAGTTTCATCCCGCGTTTCATTGTCTAATTCTAATATTTTAGTGCTTTTTATCAATTCATTTTTTTACCGCTCTTATCACATGTATACTGGACTTTTTTATCACACTTTTATGTCTTTGTTTTATCCCCTTCTATAAATCATTGTTTTTTACCATCTTTATACAGTCAAACCTCGCTAACTCGAACCTCGATTTCGCGAAATTTTCGATATCTCGAAGAAAAAAAAATTCCCTTCAAATTTCCTATGCACTCAATGTTAAAAAAACCTTGATTTGACGAATTTTTTTGGCTCATCCCTCGATAACTTGAATTTTTTTTTCCACAAATGGAGAAGAAAATTTTTTCTAAAAACAAAAAAATAATATCCAAAAAATTGAAATTTCTAAAAAAACAACAAGAACAACAACAAAAAAAAAAAAACAGAACAGCTATTCAAAAATTACAGTGGTAAAACCCTGCATAAACTTTAAAATGAAGGGATATAAAGACGGAAGATAACACAATTAAATCGCAACTTCAAAATTGAATACGCTTACTACTGAAGCGAAAAAGCAAATTATCGATGAAGTTGAAAAAAGTTCGAAAAAGAAAAAGGAAATTGCAAAGGAGTGTGGGATTCCAGGCAGCACATTGTCAACAATTTTAAAGAATAAAGCAATTATCCTAGAAAAATTCGATGACGGCTTAGGCAAGCGAAAGAAACTCAAAACTAGTGAATTTCCCGATATGGAGAAGTACCTAATGATTTGGATTACGCAATGTAGAACTCAAAACGTCCCCCTAGATGAACTTTCAATCAAAGATAAAGCTGAATCTTTTGCAAAAGAATTTGGTTATTTAAATTTCAAAGGCAGTAATGGTTGGTTTGAAAATTTTAAAAAAACAAAGCAACATTACATTTTTGAAAATGTGTGGTGAAAGTGATGCGGATGAAACTGGACTTTTTTTTTTAATTGCACTCCAGACATAAACATGCTTCTAAAGGGTGAAGCATGTCATGGAGGGAAGAGGAGCAAAGAGCGTTTAACTTTATTGTTTTGCGTGAATATGAATGGAACAGAACAGAGAAGTTAAAACCGTTAATGATAGGGAAATCGAAAGAAAACCAAGGTGTTTCAGCGGGATAAAATCTTTTCCTTTGGATTACGAAGCTAACCGAAAAGTTTAGATGACATCTAACCTTTTTGAAAACTGGCTCAATAGTTTAAATAAAAAAAGAAAATAGAAAAGCGGAAAATTGTGCTTTTCGTTGATAATTGTACGGGGCACATACCATACCTAAAATGAAAAACGTAAGAATTGAATTCCTCCCCCCGAATACTACATCAAAACTTCAACCACTTGACCAGGGCATCATCCAAAGTTTCAAAGTAAAGTATCGTCATCAAGTGGTTAAAACAATGTTGTCCGAAATGGAAGAAGGTGTTTTACCATCTGGTGCAAATATTCTACAAGCTATGCGAATGGCAGACAAAGCTTGGAACATTGTGTCTTCCTCTACGATAATGAATAGCTTTAAAAGGGCTGGATTCATAAAAGACCACGAAAGTACTCAGATAATCAACATCGACCACCCTGCTGAAAACTGTCCCGAAAATGATTGAAACCGAGACTCATGCACCTCGATAACATGGAATTCGATGACTTTGTCGTCATAGATGATGCAGTGATGGTGTATGGTCAGTGAGAGGACAATGACATCATCAGTCACACGAAAGCTTCTTGTGTATATCAGAAGAGGATGAGAAAGAAATTCGCAATTCGGCACCAAATGTGACAAACAAAGAACCACTATTTGCAGTGGACACTTTGAGGAGATATGTTGAAAGTCAGCCAAATATGTCAGAGGACACATTTAAAGCCATTGTCCACTTAGAAAGTGTAATAGATAAAATTTCATACTCCTCTCTGAAGCAAACAACAATAGAATCTTTTTTCTAATAATTTTGTAAATAGTGTTTATTAAAATAAAAAATAGATTACTTTTTAAAAAGGTATGTAAAAAAACTTTTTTTCTCTATTCTGCTATCGAAAACATGTGATTTTCGATAATTCGAATTTTCGATATTTCGAATTTTTTTGTCTCTCCCTTCAAGTTCGAGATATCGAGGTTTGACTTATAACATTGTTCTTATCACCTTTTATCAACCAATGTTTTTTATCAGTTTTATATATCTTTGTTTTATCACCTTCTTTTATCATTGTTTTTGTCACCTTCATGTATCATTGTTTTTGTCACCTTCATGTAACATTGTATATAATTTATACGTTATTAAATTAATATATTCTTACTGTACGCAATTTCCTGTTGTTGTTTCACCCCCCCCCCTTCCCCTGGTCTAGCGGGGCTAGACCAGGTCCATGAGCCCATAAATCTTCAGGTGGTCCATTAATAGGCGAGGATCGGTAAGAATGTCCTCCCTGGATATATTAAAGTATGTTAGGATGTGGCCAGGGGTGGCCTACTCAGTATTGCACTTTTCACAAGAGAGAAAAGTTTTGTTTTGTCGGTCAAATTTTAGGCACCTCATGTGACCACTGGCAAACGAAGAGATTGCAGCTTGCTCAGCTCTATCATCCTTGAAGATAGGATCTCAACCAGGTCAGACACCAAAGTACCAGTGATATCCAGGGGAGATCTCCAAGTACTCTGGATAAAAGATTTTTCTTAAGGAATAAATCTCCAGATAAATTAGAGCCGAAGTAGTTGATGAACTTTCAGAGGCACCCACCTTTGCTTGGGCGTCAGCCGTATGTAATTTCCTGCGCTTGTCTTACGTTCTGTACAGCTTGCCCTAAAAAATCCAAAACAACCAACCAAAACTTCCTAAAATTCAGTAAAGATAGTATCTTTAATAACAAAAGTGACTTCATTGGTTAATTGGTGTGCATTTGTTAAGGCGAATCTCAAATTTTTCAGGGAACTCAAAATTGAGAGCGTTGGTTAATTAATATTTTCTTTACCGTCCTTACTCTAGTTTTTTAAAGAAGACCCCCCCCCCTTTTTTTTTTCTCATATATCCTCTGTTCAGTTTTTCGGAGATCAGATATAAGGAGTGATCCAAAAGTCACAGAAAAAGTAAAAATCCTATAATTCGAAAAGTAAAGACAGTAGCACTATGAGGTTTTTAAAGAAATGCACAGAAAGACATGGGATTTTTTTTAATAACGAAAAATTTTATTGCCAGAATAGTTGCATTTGTAACCTACAAATGGTACTGCAGTGATACCGGACCTGCTGCCAGTCGCCATTCAAACAGATCCGCCGGTCGGTACACTCTAAATTTTTCTGCCACGGGCGAGCGTTATGCAGCGCTTTCACATCACAGATCTTGTCCAGCACCTGTTGCGATCGACATTTGGCTATGACCGTGTCCTCAATCACCGTTTCCCGCACGAATGGCCACCAATGTCACCTTGCACCTTGTGACTTTTATTTATGGTCCTACTTGAAATCACAGAGGTCGGCAGGCTTTGTTGTAAGAAGCTATCCGCCATCTTGTGACAGAAATTAAGCTTAAACCTTCTTCGATGCTGTGCAGTGGCGACGGCCATTCTCACAAATGACAGCTGACACATCCATCATTTGCAATCCTAGCTGCGTTTTGAATTATGCTGTACAACTGAAGCGCCACCTGTCAATGACAAATGTAACTACTCGGGAATAAAAATTTTCGTTATTAAAACAAAAAATCACGTCTTTCTGTGCATTCCGTGAAAGCTGCATCGTGCTACTGTCTATATTTTTCGAATTATTGAAATTTTTACTTTTTCTTGGACTTTTGGATCACCCTGAATTAAGTTTATGAATAAATTCTTTTTAAACTTAAATTTGATCTTTTTTTTTTTATCATCCTGTATTCAGATTGCTAATTCAATGTGGGTTTCTTTATATTCGAAATGCAGTATTTCATGAAAAGGAGAATTGTCAGCATGAAATAATGCCAATCTAATAAGATCCGTTTATATCTTACAACATTAGGTGATTATTGTCTGATAACCGAGTTAACAGGTAATAAACGTGGAGGACGAATCTTATAGTTTCCATCCTTCTGATAACATTTTCCGTTAGATTTAAACAGCTACTTTCTAAATTTATCTAAATGTGAACTTTTATAATTAATTAGTTTATGAAACAGCTCTTGAAATTAACCAAAAACTGTTTATCAAATATAATTCCACTTTTAACAACGTTTAACGAAAACTGAGAGAGAATGAACTGAAACAGAATGCGATTTGATAATTTAAGAGGTATCTTCTTATTATTCATAGCCTAGAAATTTTTTTTAAATTTCTTATCACAGTAAGATAAGATTATCCTGAGTGATTGCTGTAACAAGAGAGATAGCATGTTATGTCATCAGCGTGACTGTGCTTTTCTTTTGTCCGTGTGCCAGCGATAAGGGACTGATTATGTCTTGATTGTGTGCAATGAAGCAGATAACTCTTTGAAGGCGAGTCAAGAGAGAAATCGAATTTTTAATGGGTGAACATTTTTTCCTTGACCATTTCATTTTGGTGCTTAAGAAATTTGTGGCTTCTGTTGGAAAAGAAAACCTCTTCGGATTTGTGAATTAAAAACTTGAAATTGGAGTCCGTTTGTTTCAGAATCGCAGTTAATTACTACACACTAAATACATTTTTGGGAAGGATATTTGTCTGACCGCCATGAAGATCTTCAAGCTTGTGAATGGGAGAAACAATATCAAGAACCGGGTTTACACATTTTTTCCAAGAATTGTCATCTATTGGGTAGATAGAGAGCTGACAAAGAAAACATTTACCACGCCTTTAGGTCTTCCGGGCTCTCTTTATCAGTACATACGCAACCTTCTTCTTTAATGCTAACGGACTTGGTTATTCTTATCTATCTTCCTTCCGCTACATCGGGGCTGATAGCAATTCCAAAAGTAGCTAACCTAAACGACCCGTTTCCGCTAAGCGCTATCAGACTTGTTACGACCTATTTTCACCAGACACTGAGGCAGAACAAACATAAACTCTGTCTGGGAAAAATGGCCCCATTTTCTGCGAATTTTGAGTCTGAAATCTTATTTGAATAATTTATTTTTAGATGACACATTTCTACTACATTCAGGTCGTTGACTATCCTTCTGAATTATCCTCGCTCTGGACTGACATTTCCTGGCAACGACCGTCTGCCAGTACACAGTATGTGGAACAATGGTCTCTCAACCTGAAGACTGGAGTTTTCCAGCTTAGGGCGGGGCATCGTTGACAATCCAACTGCTTAGTTTTGGGGGGATTGGTGTCTCGGTATTTCTGTACTCCTATCTCAGATTGACAAATGGATATTTTTGAAATTTGTTTTCAGCATTTGATAATAAATTTTCAAGTGCAATGCACGTGTTTCTCAAAAACATTTTTAACACTAAGTTGCTATTTATTTCAAATGCTGTTAAATCATCAATTTTCCTGTCGTGTCATTTGATTTTTATGCACTCAAAACATGCCACGATTATTTACAGGACAACCTTTACCTTATTGGTCTGGTGGACTCTGTGCCCACTGTACTGCATTGTGCCCATTCTGTGACATCAACGATGTGACTGTTGCCTACCTCTGCAGTTGCCCAGAATTCGGAGACGTAGCAGGCTTTTCTGCAGATGATGTTCATACTGCTTTTCTTGTTTCGGGGCTTTATTGGGCTGCCCTAAAGAAACTGATGGTGTAACTTGGCCAAAGTCTGCCATAGGGGGGAAAAATAACGTTACATTTCCCAAAATTTGCGGTAAAAATCACATTCGGCTCCCCGTCGCCGCATTTGGCGACCGCATCGTAACCGTATCATGTTCTTATTATTAACCTTTTATTTCCACTAGCAAAATTTCAAGCAAAAATTTACAATAGATAATAAAGTGTAAATGGTCGCAGACCTTTGACGAAGGAAGATTTAAAATTGAGGCAAATTTTTTACCGGCATTCAAAATAATTTAACGCTGTGTAAAAGATTAACCTCTGAAAATTTAAAAAATTTTGAAAATTATGTCTTTAGTTTAAAACACCCTATGAAAAAAAAATTTCATAAATAAGCATTTGCTAATCAGTTATTAGAAAAATTCCAATAGGAAAAATTTTTTTAGCTTAACTTTGGGACTGTAGTTGTACGAGGTGAACTAATGCACCGCCTCAACCATACAAGGGAGGGTCAAGAAGTTTCGTTCCTCACAGTCTATTTCTTATGCTTACTCCACACAAACGGCGACAGCAACGAAAGACAAACACATTTTGCCACGTGTCTCTGTGGCTGTCATAAAAGCCTTCACACCGCTAGGAGACGGGGAGAAGAGGCAATTTATCTGCGCATGCGCATAATCGTCTCTTTCTATTCTGATTGGCTGTCGAGCATGGTGGCAGAGACAAAAGTTGAACTTTTTCCAACTTGAAACCGCAGAGACCAGAGTCGAACCGGGGGAGTGAAAATTTGCTTGTAATACGCATGCGCAACAACGAAGATACATTATTTTCGTCTCCGTCGCCGTTGGTGTGGAGTAAGCATTAGCATATTACTATGTTAAACCTGTGCTAAACCTGTCTAGACCTGTGTTTGCCGAATAAGGTGTCGCAAATAAATTTGTGTATTCCGTGACGTAAGGTGTCGTTAGTCTCTCTATTCTAAAAAAAGCTAACTGCCGCTGCAGCAGCCGCCGCAGCAGCCGCCGCCGCCGCTGTCAAAAGCTTGTCACGCTATCTCCTCCGAAACCGCTGGGGGTATGGGGTCGAGACCGATACCCATCGATGCAGAATAATGTGGGGAACAAAGTAAGACATGTCTCATATTCGTCGGATTTTAAGTTTTTTTTTTATTTTATGTTTTGTGGGAAAATATTGACTTTTTCATGTTCAGATTACGATAACTCGCCAAAAAAAGATCGTAGAATTTTTAATTTTTTTTTACAATCTAAGACTACAGACATTTCTCCTTCAAACAAGACCTCATTTGTTTAAAAATAATTTAAAACAGACTGATATTTTTATTAAAATTGAAAACCCTCTTTTTGGAAAAATTTATGCGTTTCGAGATATATAAATTCGATGCTATCAGACTTATTATGTTACAAAGAAAATATTTATATCAACTGGAAGATGAAAGCTTTCTCATTCATATAAACTTCATTTCAAGTCTCTATCTTAAAATTTCAATTTTTAATTGAATTTTAAAGAAATACTTCAAAAGAATCTTCTCATTCGCTTGCTTTGCAGAAGGATTGAAAGAAGATCCGATTTTTCACCCATCTTCATCCGGGCTTATACCCCCCATCTACCCGGGCTTCATCCATTTCGCCGGGAGGGGGGGGGAAGCTTCAACTGTAAACAAATGAATGACTCAATTGCTGTAAACAAGTATTGAGTCATTCATTCACTTGATTCACCAGAGGAGCGAGCGTAGCGAGCCTAGGGGCGAAGCCCCTAGTTAATGTATATAAATAACCGTGAAACAAAGTATTTTTGACTGTTTTCAAATTCTCAGTGACATACCTTAACGATCTAAACTACATTTTTGGGGATAAAATCCACAATCATATTTAAAAACCTCCATTAGTGCAGCCTATCAGAATTTATGAGTATACAGGGTGTCCGGGCTAAAAGTATCCAAAAGTTATGGCTTATTTTTATGGAACAACCCATTAGAACAGAAGAAAAATTATTTATATAGAAAGAACACATCACCAAGTTTTACTGTCAATAGATTTCGACGTGTGCATCTTTTGTAGCACGACAAACGTCTAAACGGTAATCCAGCTCTCTCCAAGTGTTTCGTAGCATATCAGGAGTTATTAGACGAATTGCTTGACTGATATGCTTCTTCAACTCATCCACAGTTTCAATTGTTTGTTTAAACACAACGGATTTAATGAATCCCCAAGCAAAAATGTTTAATGGAGTCAAATCCTGTTGGAACAGGAAACCCGGTGGAATTAGTGGAACAGCAAAGTTTTCCAGCTTATCAAGATAAACGTGTCCCGTAACAGTGCGCTCTACGAAGAAAAATGATGCCATTTACGTGCATTCATAACCTTGAAATCTATTGATATTAAAACTTGGTGTGATGTTCTTTCTATTTAAATATTTTTAAAAAAAAAATTCTAATGGGTAGTTCCGTAAAAATAAGCCATAACTTTTGAATACTTTTAACCCGGCTACCCTATATTTCAAATTCAAAAGAAAAAGAAGGGTGTTCAAATCCATTCAAAGTTAAATAAAAGCATACAAGATTTTTCAGTGGATTATGATTTTTTTTCTTTGTAATTGCTCCAGTGATTAAGTGAAAAGTTACATTTAGGGTCCGTTCACATAGAATCAGTTATCGTCAGCGTTACTCGTATTGAAATATATTTAACCAATTACAAACCTCCAAACGATTAGCCACGAAATTGTTAAGGTCTATGATTGGTTTAAAATATATCAATACGAGTAACGCTGACGCCGACGGATTCTATGTGAACAGGCCCTTAGAGAATGCCTTTTTCAATTTCACCTACGAAATGTTTGGCGAAAATTCGGGTTTATCAAAATGGGCTACTCAAATTCTTATACTGTTCCCAACGGCTTATTTTCTTGAATCGGGCTCTTCTTTTAATTACGTTGGCACAAAACTAGACATCGCAACAGCCTCGACGTTGCACCGGCGTGTAACCAATTCAAATATCCAATTTTAAATCAAATTGAAGGGTTCAACGACAAAATTAGTTCAGGAACTTCAGAAGTGGACTAACAGATTCCGCTGAATTATCTATCTTCAGTGATAAGGCTGCTGTTTATCAACCCTATTTGATTCGCTCACCTCGATGTTTACCTATGGCGAAAATGTGTCTACTATTTCATTGCACCAGCTGGGGCCCGTCATAGCAACTAAGGTCATACAGGATGTTGCCCCCACCTGTGAGGGGAGACCATAGCAGACAACCCCCCCCCCCACCCATATGTTGTGACATTGTCTCAATTACTACACGAATTAGAATTTTTATAAGTATGTGATGCCCCGTTCCTACCCCTCAACATGTCATCTATCTGCGAACTGTTGATCTGGGCGGTCTCATAAACTCTAGGATAAGAGGCCCATAAAGTTCTTGTAATGTGCGGCTCTGACGTTATAGAACGCATAAATCCCAGAGTGGTTCGAGGGCTTTTGAGATTTTTGACACTATAGGGACATTTAGAATCCCATAAACTTCGAACACTTACCAGCACTTCAAACGCCAGAGAAATCCCTTTGAATTCGCCGACAGTATAAAAGAAGACCCCCAATAGTCCAGAAGAAGAGATCTGTTTTTGAGTGCCAGAGAGACGCAGCTCTCTCCTGGTCAGAGACGCCTCATAGGCCAGACCTGTCTTTGAACCCGAAGCCATCCTGACTAACTGTATATATTCTAACTCGCTGTACATACTTGCTTTAACTGTTGTAGTTGTAGTATGTTTAACGTATCGTAGTAAAGTAATTGAAGAGAAAGGCTTGTCGTATTATTGACTACGGTACAATGTCTACTATATTTACAGCTACATAAATGTTGATAATCCAATAAAATGGTATTTCAAAATAGCCTGAACTTGTTCTGCACCTTGCAACTGGATTCATTTTATAAATTTCGTACACCAAAGGAATTTAGGAGTGTTTAAAATACACTGCACCAGATTTTCCCCCGATTAATTTAAATTAAAAAATATTTGCATGTTTTTTTAAACGAAAAATTCCCCAAGGTGTAAATTTTCTTTCTCTATTACGGAGTACAATAAATAAAAAAAAAAATAAAAAAAAACTTTAGAGTCGGCTATCCTTGGACACATTTTCTCCGTAGGTTAACATTGAGGTGAGCGAATCCAATAGGGTTAGTACGCAGAATCCTTAATTAGTTGAAAGGCAGAGGTTCTAGGAGGAAAAATCAGGTTTGATCGTATCAAAGAAATAATTAAAATTATAATGGGCAGTGTTACTCAGATGCCAAGCAAAGAATGTGCATTTGAGTGTAACTTAGTTTTCTTCAAGGAATGCCGCTTGAGTTGCATCTTTTTAAAGCTTGAGTATTGTCAGTTCCTTTAATGCATTACTTTTTACATTTCAGTTACTCCAACGAAAAATTCTGTTAGACTGAAAACAGCCAGTAATGTGGGAGAAGGTAAGCTTAGTTTCCTTTTTTTTTCCTTATTTAAAAAAAAAATCTTTTACGATGTTCTCTTCTGATTAAACTGATGTAGTACAGTCGAACCCCGTTATAGCGAACCCGGTATAATGAACGAAAATTTTGGTCCCGCCGTTTTCCTCTTGTACGTAATTTGTGTCAGTTTAATGTAATCGACTTTAGTCAATTTAATTCACTAATGATCATTTTTAATAGATTTTATCATTTCTTTAATACATCATTATTGAATACACATTGCAACTAATGAGTTATACATTTTGTGAACTCTAGCATTTTTCTTAACGGTTCGGATAAAGCGAACAAAACCTTTGGTCCCTTGAAGTTCGTTATAACGGGGTTCGACTGTATTTTTTTTTTTTTTAATGCAGGGCTTTGTTAAAATAAACTTCGTACATCTTTGTCTTTTAATCATGAATCCCTCTTCCGAAAATTATCTATGTCGTTGACAATACGCGCCCAACTAAGCCTACGTACTGCAACTTGATTATTTGGTTAATTTATGCCATTCCTTTCATAGAAACACTTGCTTTATTCTTCTTACATCACACATTTCATGAAATGTGTCTCGAATAAACTACTGAAAATAACGTACCGCAAGTAAGGGCCTGTTCACATAGAATCCATCAGCGTCGGCAACTCGCATCGTTTAATTTTTTTCAACCAGTTTTTTCACAGACCTCCAGACGTTTAGTTAGGAAATTGTTGAAGTCTGGATTTGTTTAAAATACTCGTATTTCGATGCGAGTAACGCTCACGTGCGCAATGTGAACAAATCCTAATGCTTAAACAAGTACCGTTGTAAGCGATTCAAAGGCTGTGAAATGCTAGTGAAATCTGTTATCCGAATTGCCTATTTCTCTCCGTTTCTATTCTTCCCACACTTTGTATTAAATGTAACTATGAAAATTAAAGTTTCCCTGAAAGAAGCATGTTTTGAAAAACTTTTAAGACAACTTTAAAGTACTGTTATCAATGCTCTTACAATTTTTGTTTTTGTTTGTACATTACAGATAAGAAAAAGAAAATCGCACAAGAACTGAAAGCTGCTATCGAAGGTAGGCGTGTTTTGTGTAAAATTTATTTCCCAATCATGCAGTACAATTAAAAATAAATAAATAAATCTGTCAATCCAAGTCGGCAATCCCTGGACACATTTTCTCCATAGGTTAACACTGAAGTGAGCTAATCCAATAGAGTTAGTACGCAAGCAGCCTTGACTTCTGCCATTCCTTTCATAGAAACACTTGCTTTATTCTTCTTACATCGCTCGTTTCATAAAATGGGTTTCGGATAAACTACTTACAATAACGTACGGCAAATAATGCTTAAACAAGTATCGTTGTATGCGATTCAAACGCGGAGAAATTCTAGTTAAATCTGTTATTCCAATTAGACTACTTCTCTCCGTTTCTACTCTTCCCACTCTTTGTATTAAATATAACTCTGAAAATTAAAGTTCCCCTGAAAGAAGCATGCATTGAAAAGCTTATAAAACAACTTTAAGGTAATATTATCTATGCTCTTATAATTTTTTGTTGTTTTAATATATCAGATAAGAAAAAGAAAATTGCACAAGAACTTAAAGCTTCTATCGAAGAGGAAAAAGGTAGGCGTTTTTTGAGTGTTCGTGTCTTTTTCGAAGCTCGCGATTTTCTAATCCGTCTCTGTGCATTGGACAGCAGTTCCAAGACGTATTCGTTCTTCTCTCGTTGATTTAAAATTGAACTATCTATTCACTAACCTCCATAAACAGTATAGAAGTCAGAGAGTTAGCTGTTGCACTGGGTAACATAATAAACCGGTATCCATTTGCATACGTATTAAACAGCTTGATTGTTTCGCTTACTTTTACTAGTTCTTGCAGAGTAACAATTGCTTTAATCTTCCTGCATTTCTTTTCGATATTCCGTATTATACTTGTCTCACATACTTTGGGAACAAACTAACTCAAGAACAACTTATGACGTTTAACGCTAATATGTCTCCTTGTATGCAGCTTTACTAATATATGGAATGTCGTAGTTTTATCTGATGCTTCACTTTTTATCCCTCGCATATTTTGCATCAAAGATACGAACTGAAAACTGAATGTTCTGAATAAAAGCCCCGTTTGAAAACTTTAGTAATATTATTGATTTAGTAATATTATCTATATATTTAAGTCGCTAAGCCAATTCTTTGGGCAGACCATGAGAGAAAACTTCTGCAACCATTTTTCTTCATTTTGACCTCAAACGAACGATTTTAATCCATAGATATGTTAAATTTGGTTTTTGTAATAGCAATTTCTATTATATAGCGATAATTTACGATTAAAAATTTATTTCTCTGCATGTTCAGTGACATGTTTAATTCTAGCTTTAGATGCGTACTAACCAAGGAGAACGCATAATCACGTTAATTTGCTTATTCCGAGGAATCTCTCTACCTCTCTCACTGCCATTTTTATTTTTAATTAAGTTTGTGAGATATAGAACTAAACCGGACGGAAATTGTTCATTTCGCATTGTTGAATAACCTTATTTCTTTTCATTGGGTTCAATAGTAATTTTTTAAAGTGTATTTCTTTATTCTTAATATTATGATTTTCAACATTGGGCAATCATGTGTTTAGTATAATTTGTGTATTAGTACATTTATTTACTATTCAGCCGTCATATTTTGACAGGTACCAACTAGTTAAAAAAAAAAAAAAAAAAAACACGAAAATATCCCGAAGTGTAAAATTTCTTTCCCTATTACGGAGTACAATTATTTATTTTTTAAACTAGGGGCTTCGCCTTTAGGCTCGCTACGCTCGCTCCTCTGTTATGGCTAATAGCGAGATACATAGGGGTGATTCTCGGGCAATGTAACAGCTTCCATCCATTTACTGTTGTCACCCTTAATGTGAAGGACGTTTCATCACTGTTGAATTATCAGCTTTAAAATTCAATTAAAAATCGAAAATTTAAGATATAGACTTGAAATGGGGTTTATATGAATAAGAAAGCTTTCAGCTCCCAGATGATGTAAATATTTTCTTTGTAAGATAAAAACTGGAGGAGCATCGATATTACATCCACATAGAGGACGATATTTCTTGAAAAACTGTTTCATTTTTTGATGAAAATATTAGTCTGTTTTAAAATATTTTTAAACAAATGAGGTCTAGTTTGAAAGAGAAATGTCTGTAGTCTTAGATTGCAAAAAGATCAAAATTCTACGATCATTTTTTGGCGAGTCTATCGTAATCTGAAGATGAAAAAGTAAATATTTTCCCACAAAACATAAAATAAAAAAACAACTTAAAGTCCGACGAAGATGAGACATGTCTTACTTTGGTCCCCCCATTTTTCTGCATCCATTGATATCGCTCTCGACCCCATACCCCCAGCGGTTTCGGAGGAGATACTTTTTTTTAGAATAGAGAGATATCTTTCAATCCAAGTCGGCAATCCCTGGACACATTTTCTCCATAGGTTAACATTGAGGTGAGCTAATCCAATAGGGTTAGTACACAGCAGCCTTGACTTCTGCCATTCCCTTCATAGAAACACTTGCTTTATTCTTCTTACATCGCTCGTTTCATAAAATGTGTCTCGGATAAACTACTGCGAATAACGTACGGTAAATGATACTTAAACAAGTACCGTTGTATGCGATTCAAACGCGGAGAAATTCTAGTTAAATCTGTTATTCCAATTAGACTACTTCTCTCCGTTTCTACTCTTCCTACACTTTGTATTAAATACAACTCTGAAAATTAAAGTTCCCCTGAAAGAAGCATGTTTTGGAAAGTTATAAGACAACTTTAAAGTAATATTATCAATGCTCTTTTTAATTTTAATTTTTTTTGTTTGTTTTTACATTATAGATAAGAAAAAGAAAATCGCACAAGAACTGAAAGCTTCTATCAAAGAGGAAATAGGTAAGCGTTTTTTGAGTATTCGTGTCTTTTTCGAAACTCGCGATTTTCTAATCCGTCTCTGTGCATTGGACAGCAGTTCCCAGATGTATTCGTTCTTCTCTCGTTGATTTAAAATTCAACTATCTTTCCACCTCCATAAATAAGATGCTAAGTCTATTGTTTGGTCAGTCCGTGAGGGGAAACTACTGCATCAATTTGTTTCATTTTGGTCTTATATCAAATATTTTAATCTATAGATGGGTCAAATTTGGTTTCTGTAACCGCAGTTTCTATTAATTAGCGATCTAAAAAAAAAAAAATTGCTCTCTGCGCATGCTCAGTGACATGTTTAAATCTGGCTTTAGATACGTACTAAGCAGGAAAATGCAAAAATACGTTAATTTGTTTATTCCGAGGAATCTCTCTAGCTCTCTATCATTTTTTAAAAATTATGTTTGTAAGATATAGAATTAAACCTGACGGAAATGGTTTATTTCTCGCTCTTGAGTAACCCTATTTCTTTTTATCGGGTTCAGTAGTAATTTTTTCAAAGTGTAGTTCTCTATTCTCAATATTATGATTTTCAACATTTGACAATAATGTGCCGAGTATAATTTGTGTATTAGTACATTTATTTACTATCCAGCCGCTATGTTTGGACGGCTACCAACTAGTTTCTTTTACGTTACAGAGAGGAAAAAGAAAATTGCGAAAGCTGCTCTCGAAAGAAAAGAAGCGAAAGCTGCTCTCGAAAGAAAAGAAGCGAAAGCTGCTCTCGATAGAAAAGAAGCGAAAGCTGCTCTCGAAAGAAAAGAAGCGAAAGCTGCTCTCGCAGAGGAAAAAGGTAAGCTTTATTGATTTTGGCCTTTTTCGGAGTTTGCGGTCATCCAATCGGGATGTTTGGCAAAGCATTCTACAGATATACGGACATATATTCAAGAAACTAAATACAATTATCTTTCCCTTTGCAAAAATTATTGCGCAGAGTAACTTAAGAAAGTCGGACTTTATTACAGCTAAATTTTTAACTAATGTCTGTGGGCATCTAGACTATATACATCGACGTCATGAATTTATGGATATTTCAACGCTTTAAAAAACTTACAGTGGTTCGTTGTATTCACCCTAACAATCAAAGTATTTGTTTCAATTATTTAATAACATTTACTTTAATTTTTTCGTGTTTCTTCCCATGCTTTTTATACTACTTTGTCCCATATTTTTTAAGTTTTTCAAATAAGTAATTTGTATAATAACAGCTGAAGGTAAACAAACGTATGTTAGTAAGCAGACACGGGGACGGGCTAATCTCGCGAACCGAGCATAGCAGGATATCGCGACTGGTACCGATATACGCAGACGGACGAGACGCGTGCACAGATGCTATCCTCAACTTTCAAAACTTTAAACTTTTTAAATTATTAAATTAAAACCGCCGAACTCAAAAGAGACGGACAGCAGAAACAGCTGTCATTCCGGGTGGACCAGCTCCTTTCCGTTTCGCAAATTTCCACTATTTTCATGCATGCAAAATTAAACTTTTCCGCCCACCAATCGACAAATTTTTTATTTCCATGTGTTTTACAACTCTTCATCTTTAAGGATTTACACATTTTTTATAATGTAAAAAATGTTTTTCATTGCAAACGAAGCTTTTTCCCCAAAGCATTTTTCCGAATTTCACGAAATCGACAATTTTGATGGACAGATATTTCGGTTTTCTGCACCTATTAATGTCAATTTTACGATTTATCGGCATTTGCTAGATGTTCAGCTTCCAAAATATACCAAATACATTTAATAAAAAAAAGGTTATCAATCTAATAAAGCGTACTTACAAAACTCACTTTTGAAATTTCCCGCGCTGTAACTGTATGGAGAGTTCGTAATTTTTCGACTTATTATTTTACTCACTAATAATTCCAGCAAGTTCGTGAAATTTGTTTCTAATTAATAAGCAACTGATGAGGATTCTTTCGCCACCAATTTTGAATTCCTGAGAACTGTCTTTCTATTTTTTTAAGCACTTTTTCTCCTATGAGATTTAATATTTACATTCGACCATGTTGCCAAAATGAAAAATTATTAGTTGAGAACGAGTCATTTAATAATTGAAATTCAGAAATAATTTTATAGTACCAGAAATAATTTTAGTTTTAGGAAATGAGAAGTTAAAACCTTTAGAATTTTTTTCTGATTGAATGAACATTTTTGTTTAAAAAGCAAAATTTGAAAAATGAAATTTGAAAGAATTATTTCAAAATACAAAAACCAAAATTTGAAAAAAAATAATTTTAAATAATTATTTCGTTTTTTAAAAATTCTAATATATTTTTAAAAGTTATTAAACAGTTTTTAATCTTTAAGAAATAAAACCATTTCATTTTAAATCGAAAAAGCAACACATCGGGTTGCCACTCAGCTAGTATCCATAATAACTTATGACATAAAATGCTGAAAGATGTATCCTAGATTTTGTAGTGTAGATGATAGGCATTTGAGATCACGGATGCATCTATCTGCGCAACTGTAAGAGATATTTTGATACTGTAGAAATCTGCTGTGGCTGTGCTGCATCCATCCAAATAATTTATTGTTTACAAATATGTAAGTGATGTGTTCCTTTCAGGGTAATATTTACGTAAATATTCTGGTACGACGATCCATGCTTTTTATTTTACTGGCATCATATACAGTTTCTCGACAAGCAACAAAGAGAACACGATGTATAATGAGTAAACAAGTACCTAAAACCCTAGATGTAGCCCTACCAACCAACCTAGATGTATCTGATACTTCGATTTTACCGTAGTTTTTATCTTTCAAATATTTTGTATCAAAGATAAGTTTTGAAAACTGAATGTTCTCTGAAAGATGCTTCTTTTGAAAAGTTTTACAACAAATAAAAAGGAAAAAAAATCTTTTTTTTTCTCTATGCATTTTAGGTAAGAAAAAGAGAACTGCTCAAGAACTGAAAATTACTAACGAAAAGGATAAAAGTAAGCGTTATTTATCATCTTCTTTTCAGAATTTGCTGTATTATAATTGAGTTGTAAGTATTCAAAACAAGCATGCATGGTGAACTTCATGCGACCTCCTTCTTTTGGCTTAAATTGTACTATATTCCCTTCTGACCATTAACCGTTGTAAGGCAGGCCTGTATTCATGTAAGTCCCAATCTATCGGATCCATCGTCTTTCGATTTCCCCAGCTTTTAATCTCTCATATGTTTTCTGACATAACTCTGACTGAATGACCTCTGAAATGAACCTGTTTTGAAATTTTTAACTCCAGCTTCAGTGTAATGTAGTTGATGCTCATAATTTTTTATGTTCTAGCTAAGAAAAGGGGAATAACTTTACAACCGAAAACTACTGGCGAAAAGGAAAAAGGTCAGCTTTGTTAATTTTGATATTTTCGGAGTTTGTGACGATCCTGCTCCTGATAACAGGAAAAGGCCAAGAGCCATACTATCTCTTTTTTAAATGTTGTTTTTGCCTCTTTCTTTTTCTTTATATATAAGTATAGATTTTATTTATTTTATAAAGAGAGAGCGATTTTGTACGTGGAGGATAATCTTCAGAACCACTGTACCTATTTGAAAAATTCTTTCACTGTTTGAAAGGTACAATATTCCAGATGGACATAGGCTATATATTATGTATATCTGATCAGTAGAAATAAAGTTAGGGGCTTAATCCTAACAATCTCCATTGTTACCGCTACTGTCCTCTACCGCTTTTTGTGCCGAAGTCTTCAACGATCCTTAGCGTGGTGCTATCTATACTTATATATAAAAAGAGAGCGATTTTGTACGTGGAGGGTAATCTTCAGAACCACTGTACCTATTTGAAAAATTCTTTCACTGTTTGAAAGGTACATTATTCCAGATGGACATAGGCTATATATTATGTATATCTGATCAGTATAAATAATGTTAGGGACTTAATCCTAAGAATCTCCATTGTTTCCGCTACTGCCTTCTACCGCTTTTTGTTCCGAAGATTTCAGCGATCCTTATCGTGGTGCTATCGCGGTGGGCTTCTGTTCTGACGCTAGCGGTTCAAACCTAGCCGTTCTCCGGCACGTCTTTTTCTTTTAAAAAATTTATTTTAATTATTAACTAACATAAAATTAATTTAAGGTATTATTTTGGGTTATTATTAAGGTAAAAAAAGATTCACAATTTATTGGCTATCAACTGGAAATTTATTGGTATAATATTTTGTTCAACCCAGACAAAGTCGGGACGCGCCGCTAGTATAAGATAAAATGAAATAAAAAATAGAAAAAATAATAAAACTAAAAATGATACGTGGCTTGCCAAGGAAATAAAACATAATAAAATTTTATAAAATCAAATATGTACTGCTATCCCTAAACTTCCTACTCTACTTTTAGCACAGCTTAGCATCGATCGTAAACCATCCAGACTACTGTCCATGCAAGTTGCTTGCTCACTTTGCCTATTTCGAACTCACGGATCCTTAGCGCACCAATCACTTTTCTCCTTTTCTCTACTTTCTGACTAATCATGGTCCCCCGCTGCTTACGCTCTGAAAGCCTGCACTAGAGGGCTTGGCCAAGGAAGTGCAGTTAGACCCATTTTCTTTAACGGTCAAACCCTGCAACTGTGTTTGGACATGTCCAGTAAACTTGATATACAACTCCTTTAATTTCAAATTCAGTTCTCTCTCGCCAGAAAATTATCTGTTTCCTTGAATACAACTTGTAATACATCTAGATTATTTAGATAACTTTTACTTACAGGCATTGGGCATGGGACATCATGGGTGTAACTACGCAGTGTCCTCCCAAACAATGTACTGTTTACAAATATGCATGAACATGTTGTGTTCCTTGCAAAGTAACATTTACTTTACTGTTCTCGTTCATCTATCTGTGATTTGTATATTACTTGGCCCTTATTTTCTGTCTCAAATAAGCAACTGTGGGAATGACTTAAGGCGTATCTAACGTAAATAAACAAGTCTCACTGTAGGCATTTCGAAGTCTGTGGAAGCCCTAGTTTTTTTTTTAATATTTGGTACACCAGTTTTTGATTTTCCCCTCAGTTACTATCCTTCATATATTTTGTATCCCGCTTAACTCTGAAAATCGAATATTTTTGTAAAAAGAACCTTTTTTGAAAACTTTTAAGTAATATAAATGATGTTTTCTAATTTTCGTTTCAGATAAGAAAAAGAAGTTAGCTCAAGAACAGAAAATTACCGCCGAAGAGGCAAAGGGTAAGCTTCCTTTATTTTGTCACTTTTGCAGTTTCCGATTTTTCTTATATGACAGTGCGACATCTGTGCGTGGATGTGTTCAATAAACTAGATAATCTTTTTTTTTAAATAACCAAAAAAACTTAAAACTGAATTATTTTTCAATTTGAAAAATTACCGTCGCAGGGAATATACTAACGAAGGCAAACGTGCAGTGCATTCACTGTGAATTAATTGTTCGGCTCACTTCTATTACTTTTTGCAGAGTAAACTTTATATTCTAACCCCCCCTACCCGTTCTTACAGTATGCGTCCCATACTGTCCTGCTCTAATTGGCAACCTTGAGAATAACTGATGGCGTTATATGCACAAAGAAATGATGTTAAAAACTAAAACTGCTTCAAGTTTTCAACTGAACTCGTGTTGAAAACTGAAACTGCTTCAATTCTCAAATGAACTCATATTGAAAACTGAAAATCGTTAGGTTCATTTCAGAGGTCTCAGTTTTACCCGATGCACCTGTTTTTGATTTTCCGCGCAGCTTTTATTCGTTGCATTTTCTAAATCGCAGACAAGATTGAAAATTTAAATGTGCTCTGGAAGACATGTCTTTAAAAAAATTTCACTGGATCCTCAAAGTAAGTATTGTATTGATGTTCATTATTTTTATTGCAGATAATAAGCGAAAGAGAATTTCTCAGGAATTGAAAACTACTGTTGAAGAGGAAAAAGGTAAGATTCATTATTTCTTAGTCTTTTCAGGAGTTCGCGATTTTTTTCTTATTGAACTGTGTGTTATAAATCACTCGACAGCGTTACGTTTTCGATTTTTGCTGGGTTATCATCTACCTTATCATTTTTGCATTAGATTACTGCAAATGTCTTCTGAAATCATCCTCTTTTGGAAAATATTTCTTCAACTGTAAAGCATTATAGTAAATGCATTTTAATTTTTCCATTTCAGATAAGAAAAGGAAAATTGTTCAGGAATTGAAAATTGCTGCCAAAGAGGAAAAGGGTAAGCTATATTAATTTTGCCGCTTTCGTAGTTTGGGATTTTTCTGGTTGGATTCTTTGACAAAGCATTCGAGAACTATATCGCACCCCGGCAAGAAAAGTGACAACTCAAAAAAAGCAGCATTTGAGATAAATCAATTTAAAGACAACTTAAGATACAGCTTGAACTAGCATTACAATAATACTCATACAAGTGTTCTCAGGTGGACAAATTGCGAGATAGAGATGTGTCGATTTTTGTGCACGATGGGGCACTTCATACATATTTTTCAATAACATAACCTCAAAATTGTCATTTTTTGACTTGTGTCACTTTTCTTGTCGGGGTTAGATATGTGGGGGCATTTAGTAAACCAAATTCATTATTTTTTTCTTTTACTTTAAATTCAATTCCTTTTCCGCTGAAAACTATGTATTCCGTAGAATACAATAACAAAGACAAACAGGAACAGCTTCTTTATACTATAGGATACTCATGGGAGAGGAACCCTTGGTGGTCAGTCTGGTGGGGTAGCTCGAAACAAGTAATATATAAAAAAAAAAAAATTTTAAAGTTAATTCCTACTTAGGTCAACAAAGAACAAATTTGAGTGTGAACTAATAGTAGGAATTGAAGAAAAGGATTGCCTGCCAGAACCTTGCCTACTGTGCGAGATTAGGAGGGGGGGGGGGGAAAGAGAGAGAAAAAGTTTGTCAGGTTGGGGATTCGATCTCGCAACCTACAGGACGGGAGAAGGCTGCGATACCGCAGTGCTATCGTTTACACAGTAACAAGAGGAAAATTACTATTCAAGAGCAAGAGACGCTCTAGGTCTAAAACTAAAATTGATTAATTAAATTTAATTACTGAATTAATATTTGAAAAAACTATATTAACATCAAGTGCCATCCACTACAAGTTTAAAAAAATGTATTTGAACTTGAGTGGATGAATAAAAAGTACTTTTATTAACGATTGAAAATTTGAACAAGATATATATAGAGAGAGTGTGAACT
Organism: Dolomedes plantarius; assembly: GCA_907164885.2. Lineage (NCBI taxonomy): Eukaryota > Metazoa > Arthropoda > Arachnida > Araneae > Dolomedidae > Dolomedes > Dolomedes plantarius. The sequence continues at coordinate 54,026,304 of OU015503.1, forward strand.
AATAGTAGGAATTGAAAAAAGAACAGTGCGTATAAGTGTGCCCCAGACACGCGCTAGAGTTTTGATTGTGCTCAGTCAGAGTTAGATGACTCAGGTATACATTATGTAAATACATTTTAATACTTAATAAGCTGAATATTGTGTTGGTATGTTAGTTTGAATGAAATATTTTGAACATTCACTCGAGTGGAGCTGAACTTGCTACTAATAACGTCGTAGATCAGAGAAAGATCGAATTGAGGAAGACAAATGTACCTTTCCACTTTTATCGTACTTATATCAACCTTCTCAAAAAAAAAAAAAAAAAAAAAAAGCAAGAGAAAAACTTATGTTGCCCGATGCGTAAACAAATCTCCTAGTTTGTCTTTCTCGAAGGTGTAGGAAACTATAATTACATCGATACACGTGCTCTCGATAATCCTTCAGATTTTATCCGCGACATACTTTAAGTTAACTCTAAAAACTGAACGAATTACTTCGAAGGGACAGAGATTTCAATACCCTTGCATAAAGCCTCGAAATAATATTTTTGATTCGTATTATTTTTAACTTTCAGTGAAGGTGAAGGAAATTTCCGAAGAACTGAAAACTACTGGTGAATTAAAAGAAGGTAAGTTTAGTTAATTCTTTTTCTTTTTATTCGATTTTCTAAATCGATCAAAGGGCCAACTTTTTCGGAAGCAGAACTTGGATTCTTTAAATATAAATTTAATTTTCCATCCTGTTTAAAAATTATGTTTCGCTGAGTGCAACGCCCCAAAGAACAAGCCTGCGTGCCTTCTGCCATTATTTTCTCTCATGTTATCCATTTGCAATAACCCAATAACTTGCGACATTTGAATACCAAAACGAAATTCCTTTCATGGTGGAAAAAAAAAAACCTCGTTTTACCTGATTTATCAGTTCCTAGATTTTTTATTCCGTTTCTGTTACTGACGTATTTCGTCGTTTCTGAGTAATTTTGAAACCTACTATATAACTTTAAAATCATTATTCAAATTTCCATGCAGTTGAATTGAGGCTTATAATTGTTATATTTCAGATAAGAGAAAGAAAAATTTTCAAAAAACGAAAATTCCTTCCGCTGAGGAAAAAGGTAAGTTTTATTTTTCCTTTACGGATGGAGGGCGCCAAATAAGCGTTTTATTATATCTATATTACTTAGCTGCTTTTATGGCTGCAAAAAAATTTAATTCATTGCCTGAACCAACATTAAATATATTTTCCTGTTTCTTATTAGTTTGTAATTTTACTGAATGAGAAATCATCTCTTGGGCTTCAGAATGATCATATTGGTGTTTATTATTTTTGTATTTCAGTTAAGAAAAAAATTACTGAAGAATTGAAAATTCCTGTCAATAAAGAAACAGGTAAGATTATTTTATTCGCGACATACTTTTTAAGTTAACTCTAAAAACTGAACGAATTACTTCACTAAGAGACAGAGATTTTGAATACCCTTACATAAAGCCTCAAAGTAATATTTTTGTTGCTTATTATTTTCAACTTTCAGATAAAGTGGAGCAAATTTCCGAAGAACTGAAAGCTACTGGTGAATTAAAAGAAGGTAAGTTTAACCTATTATGTAACTTTAAAATCATTATTCCAACTTCCACGCAGTTGAATTGAGGCTTATTATTGTTATGTTTCAGATAAGAAAAAGAAAAATTCTCAAAAAACGAAAATTTCTTCCGCTGAGGAAAAGGGTATGTTTTATTTATTCCTTTACGGATGGTGGGGTACAAATGAGTGGTTTGTTATACCTATACTACTTAGCTGTTTTTATGGCTGCTATAAATTAATTCATTGTCGGAACCAACATTAAATATATTTTCCTAATTACCATTAGTTTGTTATTTCAATGGAGGTTTATTAAATGATTATGGTAACTAATGCATGCCAATATTAATTTTGTCCCAATAAAGGTAATTTTTCGTAAAGGCTGCTTTGTACTAACCCTATTGGATACGCTCGCCAATATTAATCCGTGGAGAAAATGTGTCTTCTATTCACATCTACATAAATGCTGATAATCGAACAAAATTGTATTATCACATGCCTGAACTTTTCGGCACCTTGCAACATGACTCGTTTTATAAATTGCGGTTACCACAGGAAATCTTCACCCTAGGTTAACATAGGTTACCCTAGGTGAGTGAATCCAATAGGGTTAGTACACAGGGGCCTTAATACTTGATTGGAGTCTACATGATAAAATCATGCCGCATACAAAAATATCTTTACGTAACATATTCCAAACTTTTACTTAAATATATTTTTAAAAGTTCATTCGAAGCTTTCAGGATTAGTTTTTTTCTTCTATAGTCATACGATTGAAACTTTTTCATGGACCAGCTCAATGAATCTGATATTCTTTTCTTTTCTAGCCCTAAGGTTGTGTTGGTTTCACTTTGACAGATTTCCGCGAGTGATCATTTAAAATCTCATACCGTGATTTTCCATATTATATTTAAATTCATTTCTACCTCCGATTCTAAAAGCATATATGTTGCGCTGAATTCAACGGCGATACCAAGTGTGCCTGTTGCAAATTGATTCTTTAGCTAACAGATTCCATTTCTTTGAATTTAATTCTTGCTTTAGCATTTCCTTGTATCTTCCCATGTCCTTCTTTACATTGTTCTCAAATTAGCGATAGCGGGAATAACTGAGGATGTTTTGGATGAATAAACCAGAATCCAGAAACATATATCGATCAAGGAAAAATTCGTAATTGTATCAAATTAATCACTTTTGGATTATCGTTCCAATTTTCACGTTATTTTTTTAAGAAAGTTAATTATATATTGGAATTAGATGAAATATCTTCATTTAAACAATTTTAAAAAACTTAATTTCCTATTATGGAAAAAGATTTAGGAAACTATTTCTTGAGCTTCAAAATGATTATATTAGTGTTTATTATTTTTGCATTTCAGCTAAGAAAAAAATAACTGAAGAATTGAAAATTCCTGTCGATGAAAAAACAGGTAAGATTATTTTTCCTGTGTTTGTCCGAGATTGCGATTTTTGTGAGGACAACAGATGTACCTCTCCACTTTTATCGTACTTATGCCAACCTTCTCAATAAAGAAGCAACCGGAAGAAAAATTTATTTTTTCCGATGAGTAAACAAATCTCCTTGTTTGTTTTTCTCGAAGGTGTAGGAGATTATAGTTTTATCTAATACACGTGCTCTCGATAATCCTCTAGATTTTATCCACGAGATAGTTTTTAAGTTAAAACTGAACGAATTACCCCTAAGGGACAGAGATTGGAATACACTTACATAAAGCCTCAAAGTAATATTTTTGATGCTTATTATTTTCAACTTTCAGATAAAGTGGAGCAAATTTCCGAAGAACTGAAAACTACTGGTGAATTAAAAGAAGGTAAGTTGAATAATTCTATTTTTTCTTTTCTAAATCAATCAAAGGGTCAAAGTTTTCGGAAGCAGTCCTTCGATTCTTTTGATATGAATCGAAGTATGAAGTTTCCATCCTGTTAAAAATTATCTGTTTCGCTGAGTGCAACGGCACCAAGAACAAGCCTGCATGCCTAGTGCCATTATTTTGTGTCATGTTATCCATCTGAAATAAGCCACCTTGAACTTGAGACATTTGAATACGTAAACAAGATTCCTTTCATGGTGCAAAATATACCTCGTTTTATCTGATTAATCAGCTCCTAGATTTTTCATTCCGTTTTTATTACTGAAGTATTTCGTCGTTTCTCAGCAATTTTGAAACCTACTATATAACTTGAAAATCATTATTTAAACATCCAAGCAGTTGTATTGAGGCTTATTATTGTTACATTTCAGATAAGAAAAAGAAAAATTCTCAAAAAACGAAAATTTCTCCCGCTGAGGAAAAAGGTAAGTTTTATTTATTCTTTTCCTGATGGTGGGCGCCAAATGAGTGGTTTATTATATCTATACTACTTAGCTGCTTTTATGGCCGCAAAAAATTAATTCATTGCCTGAACCAACATTAAATATAGTTTCCTATTTCCAATTAGTTTGTAATTTCAATGAAGGTTTATTAAATGATTATGGAAACTAATCCATCCTAATATTTATTTTGTCCCAATATCGGCAATTTTTGCGTAAAATATGCAATTCTTTCTAAAGACTGCTTTGTACTAACCCTATTGGATTCGCTCGCCAATGTTTACCCATGGAGAAAATGTGTCTACTATTCATATCTACATAAATGCTGATAATCGTACAAAATGGTATTTTCAGACAGCCTGAACTTTTCGGCACCTTGCAACAGGACTCGTTTTATAAATTACGCCCACCACAGGAAATTTTCACCATAGGTTAACATTGAGGTGAGAAAATCCAATAGGGTTAGTACACAGAGGTCTTAATGCTTGATTGAAGTGTACATGATAAAATCTTGCGTCATACAATATCTTTACGCAACATATTCCAAACTTTTACTTAAATATATTTTTAAAAATTCATTCGAAGCTTTCAGGGTATGTTTTTTTCTTCTATAATCATACCTTTTTCATGGACCACCTCAATGAACCTGATATTCCCTTCTTCTCTAGCGCTAAGGTTATGCTGGTTTCACCTTGACAGATTTCCGCGAGTGATTATTTAAAATCTCAAACTGAGTTTTTCTATATTATATTTAAATTCATTTCTACCTCCAATTCTAAAAGCATATATGTTGCGCTGAATTCAACGGCGATACGACATGTGCCTGCTGCAAATTGATTCTATAGCTAACAGCTTCCATTTCTTTGAATTTAATTCTTGCTTTAGCATTCCCTTGTATCTCCCCATGGCCTTCTTTACATTGTTCTCAAATTAGCGATAGTGGGAATAACTGAGGATGTTTTGGATGAATAAACCAGAATCCAGAAACATATATCGATCAAGGAAAAATTCGTAATTGTATCAAATTCATCAATTTTGGATTATCGTCCGATTTTTACGTTATTTTTTAATAAAGTTAATTAAATATTGGAATTAGATGAAATATCTTGATTTAAACAATTTAAAAAAACTTAATTTCCTATTATGGAAAAAGATTTAGGAAACTTTTTCTTGAGCATTAAAATGATCATATTAGTGTTTATTATTTTTGCATTTCAGCTAAGAAAAAAATAACTGAAGAATTGAAAATTCCTGTCGATGTAGAAACAGGTAAGATTATTTTTTCCTGTGTTTCTCCGAGTTTGTGATTTTTGTGAGGACAACAGTACCTCTCCACTTTTATCGTACTTATGTCAGCCTTCTCAAAAAAGAAGCAACCGGGAGAAAAACTTACTTTTTCCGATGCGTAAACAAATCTCCTTGTTTGTCTTTCTCGAAGGTGTAGGAAATTATAGTTTTCTCTAATACACGTGCTCTCGATAATCCCCCAGATTTCATCCGCGACATAGTTTTTTTTTTTTTTTTAAGTTAACTCTAAAATCTGAGCGAATTACTCCTAAGGCACAGAGATTTGAATACACTTACATAAAGACTCAAAGTAATATTTTTGATGCTTATTATTTTCAACTTTCAGATAAAGCGGAGCAAATTTCCGAAGAACTGAAAACTACTGGTGAATTAAAAGAAGGTAAGTTGAATAATTCTTTTTTTTTTTCTAAATGAATCAAAGGGTCGTTTTCGGAAGCAGAACTTGGATTCTTTAGATATAAATTTAATTTTCCATCCTGTTAAAAATTATGTGTTTAGCTGAGTGCAACGGCACCAACACCAAGCCTGCGAGCCTACTGCCATTTTCTCGTCTCAGGTTATCCATCTGAAATACGCGACCTTCAACTTGAGACATTTGAATACGTAAACAAGATTCCTTTCATGGAGGAAAAATACCTCTTTTTGTCTGATTTATCAAGTTCCTAGATTTTTCATTCCGTTTTGTTCCTGACGTATTTCGTCGTTTCTAAGTAATTTTGAAACCTACTATATAACTTGAAAATCATTATTCAAACATCCAAGCAGTTGTATTGAGGCTTATTATTTTTGCATTTCAGACAAGAAAAAGAAAAATGCTCAAAAAACGAAAATTTCTTCCGCTGAGGAAAAAGGTAAGTTTATTTATTTCTTTGCGGATGGAGGGCGCCAAATGAGTGGTTTATTATGACTATACTATTTAGATGCTTTTATGGCCGCAAAAAATTAATTCGTTGCCTGAACCAACATTAAATATAGTTTCCTATTTCCAATTAGTTTGCAGTTTCAATGAAGGTTTATTAAATGATTATGGAAACTAATCCATGCTAATATTTATCTTGTCCCAATATCGGTAATTTTTCCGAAAAACATGCAATTTTTTCTAAAGGCTGCTGTGTACTAACCCTATTGGATTCGCTCACCAATGTTAACCCATGGAGAAAATGTGTCTTCTATTCACATCTACATAAGTGCTGATAATCCAATAAAAATGGTATTTTCAGATAGCCTGATCTTTTCGGCACCCTGCAACAGGATGCGTTTTATAAATTACGACCACCAAAGGAAATTTTCACCATAGGTTAACATTGGTTAGCGAATCCAATAGGGTTAGTGCACAGAGGCCTTAATGCTTGATTGAAATCTACATGATAAAATCTTGTCTCATATAAAAATATCTTTACGTTAACATATTCCAAACTTTTACTTAAATATATTTTTAAAAAATTTGTCGAAGCATGCAGGTTTTGTTAATCTTCTTGAATCATACCATTGAACACTTGTTGATGGACTAGCTTAATGAACCTGATATTCCTTCCCTTTCTAGCGCTAAGGTTGTGCTGGTTTCACTTTGACAGATTTCTACGAGTGATTATTTAAAATCTCAATCCGAATTTTTCTGTATTAAATTCATTTCTTCCTCAGATTCTAGAATCATGTATGCTGCGCTGAATTCAACGGCAAGACCATGTCTACCTGCTGGAAATTGATTCTTTAGCTAACTTCTTTCCTCTCTTTGAATTTAATTCTTGCTTTAGCATTTCCTTGCATCTTCTCATGACCTTTGCATTGTTCTCAAATTGGCGACAGCCGGAATAACTTAGGACGGTCTGGATGCATAAACCAGATTCGTGACATGTATTTCAATGTAGGAAAAATTCGTAATTTTGTTCAATTCATCTCCTTTAGATTTTCGTCCAATTTTGAGGTTATTTTTTAATAAATTATTGGAATTAGACTAAGTATCTTTATTTAAATAATTTAAAAAACTGAATTTCATATTATAAAAAAAAAGATTTAGAAAACTATTGCTTGATCTTCAGAATGATCATACTGGTGTTTACTATTTTTGCATTTCAGCTGAGAAAAAAATAACTGAAGAATTAAAAATTCCTGTCGATGAAGAAACAGGTAAGATTATTTTTACTCTGTTTGTCAGAGATTGTGATTTTTTATTTAGGTTTTGCATGTGATAAGTCAGGGGCTGTATACAGACTTGTTAACTGATATAACTCATTTTTTGAATGAACTGATGATGTACATCATTTTTTTAACTCGATCCTTCCTCGATTTCAAAATATTGTTGCGCTGAGTTCTAGACAAAACCAAGCCAGCCTACTGCAAATTGACGGTTTGTCAATCTTTGCCCCCGTTTTTTTAAATTTATCTTTGCATTTGTACTCCCATGTAGTTTTTTTTCTTTTCTTATAGTATAATTTATTATATTAGCCATCTTAATGCCCCGGCAGAAAATTTAGGAAAGGTAAATTCACGAATAATATTGTGGCCCTAAAAACCACGTCTGTCCTGGCTGGATGTTACAGGCCCCTCTTTCAAAAATACCCAGTCTCTACCCCTCGGCTTGAAACTCCGAGGTCCATCTTCTTAGAAATCGTTTCCTCACAATCGGGAGGGCTGGCAGATTATCGGCTGACAGCTCTTCTTAACGCCGAAACTTTATTACATTCCAGTCAAAATCGCATAGAGCTTTCGCTCGGAAACACAGCTTTACGAGGGTGATGGGAGACGCTTTCTGTTTTTCCAAACAGTTATTCACACAACTAGTTAGAGAAACCGCTATCCTGGGATTAACTTTCATGCCAAAAACTCTGGCTCCATTTCCTGATATAGTTTTTTAATCCCCCACGTGTTCAAAAACGGTGGGAACTGGCAAAAATACCCCGATAAACACACAGCTGTGTGTCGTGCACCCTGTGTAGGTCTTGGGACAAATAACCCATTACTTCCATTACGTTACAATATTGAGATGAACCAATCCAATAGGGTTAGTAAGCAGCAGCCTTACGATTTCTATTTAAAAAATATTTTCTTTTTGACTAAAAATATTTGATACTCTGAGTACGACATACATTAAAATCGGATTTATCAGTTAACATTGAGTATTGCTCTCATACTAACATTTTCCTTATTACTGATAGGTACCTCTCCATTTTTATCGTACTTATGTCAACCTTCTCAAAAAAGGAGCAACCGTGAGGAAAAATTATGTCCTATGCGTAAACAAATATCCCTGTTTGTGTTTCTCGAAGGTGTAAGAAACTATAGTTTATCTGATACACGTGCTCTCGATAATCCCTCCGATTTTATCCGCGAGATTGTTTTTAAGTTAACTCAAAAACTGAAAGAGTTACTTCTACGGGACAGATATTTCAATACCCTTACATAAAGCCTCAAAGTAATATTTTTGATGATTATTATTTGTAACTTTAGTTACGGTGGAAGAAATTTCGGAAAAACCCAAATCTACTGGTGAATTAAAAGAAGATAAGATTAATTAGTTCTTTTTTTCTTTTTCCCTTTTTTTTTTCGATCTTCTAAATGAATCAAAGGGTCGTTTTCGGAAGCAGAACTTGGATTCTTTAGATATAAATTTAATTTTCCATCCTGTTAAAAATTATCTGTTTCGCTGAGTGCAACGGCACCAAGAAGAAGCCTGCATGCCTAGTGCCATTATTTTGTGTCATGTTATCCATCTGAAATAAGCGACCTTGAACTTGAGACATTTGAATACGTAAACGAGATTCCTTTCATGGAGGAAAAATACCTCTTTTTGTCTGATTTATCAAGTTCCTAGATTTTTCATTCCGTTTTGTTCCTGACGTATTTCGTCGTTTCTAAGTAATTTTGAAACCTACTATATAACTTGAAAATCATTATTCAAACATCCAAGCAGTTGTATTGAGGCTTATTATTTTTGCATTTCAGATAAGAAAAAGAAAAATGCTCAAAAAACGAAAATTTCTTCCGCTGAGGAAAAAGGTAAGTTTTATTTATTCCTTTCGGATGGATAGCGCCAAATAAGCGGTTAATTATACCTACAATTCTTGTCTCTTTTTATGGCTGCAAGAAATTCATTGCCTGAACCATTATTAAATATATTTTCCCAATTCCTTTTAAATTTTTAATTCCAATGAAGGTTTATTGAATGATTATGGAAACTAAATCATGCTGATATGTATTTTTTCCCAATATGGATATTTTTTGCGTAAAATGTGCAATTTTTCCCGAAGACTGCTCTCTGCTAACCCTATTGGATCAGCTGTCCCCAGTGTTAACCTACGGAGAAAATGTGTCTACTATTTATAGCTACATAAATTCTGATCATCCAATAAAAAGGGTATTTTCAGGTAGCCTGGAATTTTTCTACAACTTGCAACAGGATTCATTTTATAAATTTCGTCCACCAAAAGAATTTCAGAGCGTTTATAACACACTAGACCAGATTTCCTCCCTCCTTCCCGGATAATTTAAATTTTAATACATTTTTATGCATTTAATCGAAAAATACAGCAAGGTATAAAATTTCTTTTCAATTACGGAGTATAATTTAAAAAAACAATTTTCAACCCAACTCCGCAATCTTCGTATCCATTTTCTCCATAGGTTAACATTGAGGTGAACGAATCCAATAGGGTTCGTGCCTTAATGCTACATGGAAGTGATACATGATAAAATATTATTTCATAAAAAAAATTTGTTACGTAACGTATTCAGACGTTTACTTAAATATGTTTTTTTAAAATTCTGTCGAAGCTCGCAGTTTTTTCTTTTTTAAAAAGCATTCTATAATCAATCATAGCATTAAACAATTGTTCCTGAGATGTATTTCGATCTAGGAAGTATTTGTAATTTTGTGAAATTCATCTCTCTTCGATTTCAGTCCAACTTTGACGTTATTTTTTCTTAATAAAGTCTATTAAAAAAATTTTTAATTGGACCAAGTATCTTGATTTTAAACAATTTTAAAAAACTGAATTTCCTATATTTAGAAAACTATCTCTTGAGCTTCAGAGTGATCATATTGGTGTTAATTATTTTTGCATTTCAGCTAAGAATAAAATAACTGAAGAATTGAAAATTCCTGTTCATGAAGAAACAGGTAAGATTATTTTTACTGCGTTTTTCGGAGATTGCGATTTTTTATTTAGGTTTTGCATTTGATAAGTCAGTGGCTGTATGCGGACGTGTGATATGATATAACTCATTTTTTGAATGAACTGATGATGTACATCACTTTTTTTAACTCGATCCTTCCTCGAATTCAAAATAATTTGTTGCGCTGAGTTCTAGACAAAACCAAGCCAGCCTACTGCAAATTGACGTTTATCAATCTTTGCCCCCGTTTTTTAAATTAATGTTTCGTTGGTACTCCCATGTAGTTTTTTGTTTTTTCTTATATAATTATATATATAATAGCCGTTGTCTCTGTATAACACTTCCGGGCTGTACTCATCTTTCAATTGAAGCCCTCAGTAAACAAACAGCCGGGTAGGCTTAATTTCAATTTCAGATGTGAATCAGAATTTTTTCTTACCTAAAAACTAATATCTTCTCCATCAAATCACGTTTGTTCAGCCTATTTTTCTATAAAACATTCAGAACTAAAAAAATTGGATGCTTTTAGCTGTATATTTAACAGTTTTTAAAAATCTGTTTACTTTTGCGATGAATTCTGAAAGTACTCAAATTTGAATGTGAATGAATCAAGTAGCTCAAGTATTCATATCGCGTAGTGAGCTGTGAAAAACTGGATGGCAGTCTACTACTCCAATCCCATGAAAAATTAAATAAATAAAAAATAATGAAAGGATTTGCTTTTACAAGGTGTCGATTAAATGCAATATTGTTAGATAATTCGGGATATTTTTTAACTTTCATATACTTTTTTCCATTATGACGTCATTATTAGGATTATGACGTCAAAATGACGGGTTGGATGGCAGTTTACTACTCCAATCGCATGAAAAACTAAATAAATAAAAAATAATGAAAGGGTTTGCTTTTACAAGGTGTGGATTAAATACAATATTGTTAGATAATTCGGGATATTTTTTAACTTTCATATACTTTTTCCATTATGACGTCATTATTAGTATTATGACGTCAAAATGACGGGTTACCTTCTAGTATATTATATTAGGCATCTTAAATGCCCCCAACCAACAGAAAATTTAGGATCACGAAGAATATTGAGATGAGCTAATCCAATAGGGATAATACACAACAGCCTTACGATTTCAATTAAAAAAAAATTTTCTTTTTGACTAAAACTATTCGATTCCCTGAGTTCGAAGGCAGACATACATTAAAATCAGATTTATCAGCTAACATAGAGTATTGGTTGCATACTAACATTTTCCTTATTATTGATAGGTACCTCTCCATTTTTATCGTACTTATGTCAACCTTTTCAAAAAAGGAGCAACTGTGAGGAAAATTTATGTTGTCCTATGCATAAACAAATATCCCTGTTCGTGTTTCTCAAAGATGTAGGAAACTATAGTTTTATCTGATACACATGCTCTCGATAATCCCTCCGATTTTATCTGCGAGATTGTTTTTATGTTAACTCTAAAAATTGAACGAATTACTCCTACGGGTTTTTATGTTAACTCTAAAAATTGAACGAATTACTCCTACGGGATAAATATTTCAATAGCCTTACATAAAGCCTCAAAGTAATATTTTTGATGATTATTATTTTTAACTTTCAGTCAAGGTGGCGGAAATTTCCGAAGAACTGAAATCTACTGGTGAATTAAAAGAAGGTAAGATTAATTATTTCTTTTTTTTTTTTCGATTTTCTAAATGAATCAAAGGGTCAGATTTTTCGGAAGCAGAACGAGGACTCTTTATATATAAATTTGATTTTCCAACCTGTTAAAAGTTACGTTTCGCTGATTGCAACGTCCCCAAGAACATCCCTGCGTGGTTACTGCCATTATTTTGTCTCCTGTTATCCATCTGAAATAAGCCACATGGAACGTGCAACATTTGGATACGTAAACAAGATTCCTGCCAGGGTGGAAAAATACCTCGTGTTATCTGATTAATCAGATCTAGATTTTTCATTCCGTTTTGTTCCTAACGTATTTCGTCATTTCTCAGTAATTTTGAAACCTGCTATATAACTTGAAAATCATTATTCAAACTTCCACGCATTTGAGGCTTATTACTGTTGTATTTCAGATAAGAAAAAGAAACTTGCTCAAAAGACGAAAATTTCTCCCGCTGAGGAAAAAGGTAAGTTCTATTTATTCCCTTCGGATGGATAGCGCCAAATAAGCGGCTAATTATTCCTACAATTCTTGTCTCCTTTTATGGCTGCAAGAAATTAATTCATTGCCTGAACCATCATTAAATATATTTTCCCAATTCCCATTAATTTTTAATTTCAATAAAGGTATCTTGATTTAAACAATTTTAAAAAACTGAATTTCCTATATTTAGAAAACTACACTGCTCAAAACAATTAGGGGAGCACATGGTTTTAACGAAATTACGCAAATACTTACACCGATAAGTAACATAAAATAAATCATCCATAATTTAAAGCCTAGCAGGAAACAGAAGAAAACTTCATATGCAAATCAAAGTTCATGACGTCAAAAACCAGAAAAAGAACATAAGGGAGGAAATCGGGATGTTGCAGAAACGTCTGTTTCACTGCCTAAACTGTGAAATTTGATTGCTCAGTTATTCTTTTTGAGAAAAAGTGACTTGAAAATGTCTCAACAACGTGATTTACCGGAAACCATGGCATGGCGTATTATAGGCAGACTTGAATCCGGGCAAACACAACGTAGTGTCGCGGACGCTGTTGTAGTCGCCAGAAGTGTCGTTGTAAGGCTGTGGAATCGATTCCTAGAAACAGGGAATGTTAGACGTCGACCAGGGCAAGGTCGGCCACGCGCCACTACAGCAACTGATGACCGGTATATACTGTTAATAGCTCGTAGAAACAGAACAGACAATACTACTCAGCTGCAAAGATAGTTGCTCTTGGCAACAGGACGAAGGGTGTCCAACCAAACAGTATGTAATAGGCTTCATCAGGGAGGTGTCTATGCACGTAGGCCAATGGTCTGCATTCCGTTGACCTCACGTACCGTGCGGCCCGAAGAAGATGGGCTGCTGAACATCGAGATTGGGAGCAACATGATTGGAGCCAAGTGCTGTTTACAGACGAGTCCCGATTCAGTCTGGAGTGTGACACCCGACGTGTTTTGGTATGGAGGGAAAGGGGCACTCGAAATAACCCCACATTTGTTCGTGAAAGGTCACAATACAGACGAGCTGGTTTTATGGTATGGGGTGGAATCAGCATAGGTGGACGTACGGACCTGCATATCATTCGGAATGGTACTTTGATGGCCCGAAGGTATGCAGACGAGATACTGAGACCTCATGTCATAACTTACGCTGCAGCCATTGGAGATTCCTTTGTTTTCCAGCATGATAATGCCAGACCGCATACAGCTCGTCTTGTGGAGAACATGCTTGAAGCTGAAACAATACAGCGTATGGAATGACCAGCGTGCTCTCCTGACCTGAATCTAATCAAGCATGTTTGGGACATGCTCGGACGACGCATTGCTGCGACACCAAGTCCTCCTTTTACTCTCCGAGACTTTGAGATTGCACTTCTTGAGGAGTGGAACAGTATTCCCCAAAGTCTTACGGATAACATCATCGCATCCATGGAAAACAGGTGTGCAGTAGTCTTAGATGTTCGAGGAGACCACACGCCATATTAAAAATCTTGCATCATTTCTAAACAATACTTTTTTTATCGTTTACATGTAACCAAATTGTTACCCTAAATCATCTTTTCATGTTTTTTCCATATTTTCAAAGAATTAAAGCTTAATTACAATTTTTTTACGTCTTTTTTTCTGTATTGAGCATTGATACGCGTGTACTATCCACTTTTTGCCAATACGTGGCTGTGTAGCACAGTATTCTTAACTTCTTTGCTTGCTCCCCTAATTCTTTTAAGCAGTGTATGTCGTGAGCTTCAGAATGATCATATTGTTTATTATTTTTGCATTTCAGCTAAGAAAAAAGTAACTGAAGAAATGAAAATTCCTGTCGATGAAGAAACTGGTAAGATAATTTTTCTTGTATTTCTCGGAGATTTCGATTTTTTTTAGATAACAAATATGTACCTCCCCATTTTTATCGCACTTATATCAACCTTCTCAAAAAGAAGCAATCGCGAGAAAATCTTATGTTGTCCGATGCGTAAACAAATATCCTTGTTTGTCTTTGTCGAATGTGTAGGAAACTATAGTTTTATATGATACACGTCCTCTCGATAATCCCTCAGATTTAATCCTTGACATAATTTTTAAGTTAACTCTAAAAACTGAACGAATTACGCCTGTGTGACAGAGATTTGAATACCCTTACATAAAGCATTACAATTTTTATGCTTATTATTTTAAACTTATAGATAAGTTGGAAGAAATTTCCGAAGAACTGAAAACTACTGGTGAATTAAAAGAAGGTAAGCTTAATTCTCGATTTTATAAATGAATGAAAGGATCAAAATTTTGGAAACAGAACGTGTGGACTCTTTAAATATAAATTTAAATTTCCATCCTGTTAAAAATTAGCTTTTACGCTGAGTGCAGCGTCACCCAGAACAAGCCTTCGTGCCTACTGCCGTTATTTCGCCTAGATTTTTCATTCTGTTATTGTTCCTGAAGTATTTAGTCGTTTCTCAGTAATTTTGAAACCTACTATATAACTTAAATCATTATTCAAACTGCAACGCTGTTGAATTGAGGCTTATTATTGTTATATTTCAGATAAGAAAAAGAAAAATTCTCAAAAAACGAAAATTCCTTCCGCTGAGGAAAAAGGTAAGTTTTATTTATTCCTTTTTACGGATGGAGGGCGCCAAATAAGCGGTTAATTATTCCTACAATTCTAACAATTCCTACAATTTTGCATTTCAGCTAAGAAAAAAATAACTGAAGAATTGAAAATTCCCGTCGATGGAGAAACAGGTAAGATTATTTTTACTGTGTTTGTCGGAGATTGCGATTTTTTATTTAGGTTTTTCATTTGATGAGTCAGTGGCTGTATACGGACGTGTTAAATGATATAAGTAATTTTTGAATGAACTGATGATGTACTTCATTTTTTTATTCCATTCTTTATCCAATTCAAAATAGTTTGTTGCGCTGAGTTCCAGACAAGACCACGCCACCCTACTGCAAATTTTGTTAACCTTTGCTTCCGTTTTATAAATTATTTTAGTACTCCCGTGTAGATTTTTTTTAATGTATTTTCTTATATGTCTATATTAACCATCTTAAATAAGCCCCCAGCAGAAAATTTAGGAAAAGTTACATCGAGTATTTCTTGCATAGTAACATTTTCTGTATTATTGATATGTACCTCTCCATTTTTTATCGTACTTATGTCAACCTTCTCAAAAACAAAAGAAACCGTGAGAAAAACTTATGTTGTCCGATGCGTAATCAAATCTCTTGGTTATTTTTTTCACTAAGGTGTAGGAAACTATAGTTTTATCTAATACACGTGCTCCGCGACATTTATCCGCGACATACTTTTTGAGTTGACCCTAAACACTGAAAGAATTACTTCTAAAGGACAGAGATTTTAATACCCTTACAAAAAGCTTCAAAGAAATATTTTTGATGCTTATTATTTTTAACTTTCAGTTAAGGTGGATGAAATTTTCGAAGAACTGAAAACTACTGGTGAATTAAATGAAGGTAAGCTCAATTGATCCCCCCCCCCCCCCCCACCTTTATTTTTTCGATTCTCTAAATAAATTAAAGAATCAGTTACCAGAAGCAGAACGTAGACTCTTTAAAAATGAATTTAATTTTTCATCCTGTTAAAAATTATTTCTACGCTGAGTGCAACGTCACCAAGAACAAAATGGCATGCCTACTACCATTATCTCGTCTCAGGTTATCCATCTGAAAAAAGCCACCTTGAACTTGAGACATTTGAATACGTAAACAAGATTTCTTTCATGGTGGAAAAATACCACTTTTTATGTGATTAATCAGTTCCTAGATTTTTCATTCCGTTTTGTTCCTAACGTATTTCGTCGTATCTGAGTAATTTTGAAACCTACTATATAACTTGAAATTCATTATTCAAACTTCCACACGGTTGAATTGAGGCTTATTATTGTTGTATTTCAGATAAGAAAAAGAAAAATGCTCCAAAAGCGAAAATTTCTTCAGCTGAGGAAAAAGGTAAGTTTTATTTATTTCTCTACGGATGGAGGACGCCAAATAAGCGGATTATTATATTTGTAATAGTTAGCTGATTTTATGGCTGCAAAAAATTAATTCATTGCCTGAACCTAATTTAAATATATATTCCGAATTCCTATTAGTTTGTAATTTCAATGAAGGTTTATTGAACGATTTTGGAAATTAAACCACGCTGATATTTATTTTTTCGAAATATCGGCAATTTTTGCGTAAAATATGTAATTTTTCCTCTAGGCTGCTGTGTACAAACCGTATTGGAATCCTTAACCGCAATGTTAATCGATAGAGTAAATGTGTTTATTATTTACAGTTACACATATGCTAATAATCCAATACAAATTTTCAGATAGCCTGAATTTTTCTGCACCTTGCATCAGAGCTCCATTTTATAAATTTCCTCACGAAAGGAATTTCAGACAGTTAAAAACGCACTAGACCACCCCCCCCCCCGGATAATTTTAAAATGTTTGCATTATTGTATTTAAACGAAAAATGCCCCAAAGTGTAACATTTTTTTCTCTATTACGGAGTATAATTTTAAAAAAAAATATATATTTCAATTCAAATCGGCAATCCTCGGACCCATTTTCTCCATAGGATAACATTAAGGTGACCGAATCCAATAGGGTTACTGTGCAGACGCTTGATTGAAGTGCACATGATAATATCTTGTTTAATACAAAATAAAATTTCCGTAACATTTTCTGAACTTTTGCTTAAATATATTTAAAAAAATTCTTTCGAAGCTTTCAGGGTTTGTTTTTTTTTCTTCTATTTTCATGGACCAGTTCAATGAACCTCATATTTCTTCCATTTCTAGCTCTAAGGTTCTGCTGTTTCCACTTTGACAGTTTTCCGCGAGTGATTATTTAAAATCTCAAACCGAGTTTTTCTATATTATATTTAAATTCATTTCTACCTCTGATTCTAAAAGCATATATGCTGCGCTGAATTCAACAGCAAGGCCAAGTCTGTTTGCTGCAAATCGATTGTTTAGCTAACAATTCCTCTTTTTTTTTTTTTTTTTTTTTTCCCTTTTTTTTTTATAATTTAATTCTTGATTTATCATTCTTGGAATCTTCCCATGACCTTCTTTACACTTTGTTCTCAAATCAGCGACAGTAGGAATAATTTAGGATAGTTTGGATACACAAACCAAATTCCCGAGATGTTTTTCGATGTAGGAAAAATTCCTAATTTTGTCTAATTAATCTTTAGATTTTCGTCCAATTTTAACGTTATTATTTTTAATAAAGTGTGTTAAATATTGGAATTAGTTAAAATATCTTGATTTAAATAAGTTTAAAACTGAATTTCCTATTATGGAAATAGATTTAGGAAACTATTTCTTGAGTTTCAGAATTATCATATTGTTTATTATTTTTGCATTTCAGCTAAGAAAGAAGTAACTGAAGAACAGAAAATTCCTGTTGATGAAGAAACTGGTAAGATTATTTTTCTTGTGTTTTTCGGAAATTGCGATTTTTTTTAGACAATAGATAAGTACCTCATCATTTTTATCGTACTTATATCAACCTTCTCAAAAAGAAGCAATCGCGAGAAAAACTTATGTTGTCCACAAAATGCTTAAACAAATATCCTTGTTTGTCGAATATGTAGGAAACTATAGTTTTATCTGATACACGTGCTCTCGATAATCCCTCAGATTTTATCCGTGACAAACTTTTTAAGTTAACTCTAAAAACTGAACGAATTACTTCTATGAGACGGAGATTTGAATACCCTTACATGAAGCCTCACATTTTTTATGCTTATTATTTTAAACTTACAGATAAGTTGGAAGAAATTTCCGAAGAACTGAAAACTGCTGGTGAATTAAAAGAAGGTAAGCTTAATTCTATTTTTTCTCAAATTTCTAAATGAATCAAAGGGTCAAAATTTTAGGAAACAGAACGTGGACTCTTTAAATATAAATTTAATTTTCCATCCTGTTAAAAACTAGCTTTTACTGAGTGCAACGTCACCCAGAACAAGCCTTCGTGCCTACTGCCGTTATTTCGTCTCAAGTTATCTATCTGAAATAAGCCACTTTGAACGTGTGACATTTGAATACGTAAACAAGATTCCTTTCATGGAGGAAAAATACCTCTTTTTATCTGATATATCAAGTTCCTAGATTTGTCATTCCGTTTTGTTCCTGACGTATTTCGTCGTTTCTCCGTAATTTTGAAACCTGCTATATAACATTAAAATCATTATTCAAACTTCCACGCAGTTGAATTGAGGCTTATTATTGTTATATTTCAGATAAGAAAAAGAAAAATTCTCAAAAAACGAAAATTCCTTCCGCTGAAGAAAAGGGTAAGTTTTATCTATTCCTTCTTACGGATGGAGGGCGCCAAATAAGCGGTTAATTATACATACAATTCCTGTCTCCTTTTATGGCTGGAAGAAATTAATTCATTGCTTGATCCATCATTAAATATATTTTCCCAATTGCCATTAATTTTTAATTTCAGTGAAGGTATCTTGATTTAAACAATTTAATAAAACTTAATTTTCTATATTTAGAAAACTATCTCTTGAGCTTCAGAATGATCATATTGGTGTTAATTATTTTTGCATTTCAGCTAAGAAAAAAATAACTGCAGAATTGAAAATCCCTGTCGATCGAGAAACAGGTAAGATTATTTTTATTGTGTTTGTCGGAGATTGCGATTTTTTATTTAGGTTTTTCATTTGATAAGTCAGTTGCTGTATACGGACGTGAAATGATATAACTCATTTTTTGAATGAACAGATGATGTACTTCATTTTTTTTAAGTCGATTCTTCATCCAATTCAAAGTAATTTGTTGCGCTGAGTTCCAGACAAGACCATGCCACCCTACTGCAAATTTTGTTAACCTTTGCCCCCGTTTTATGAATTAATATTTACTTTAGTACTCCCATGTAGATTTTTTTAAATGTATTTTCTTATGTCTTATATTAACCATCTTAAATAAGCCCCGAGCAGACAATTTTGGAAAAGTAACATGGAGTATTTCTTGCATAGTAACATTTTATATATTATTGATATGTACCTCCCCATTTTTATCGTACTTATGTCAACCTTCTCAAAAAAAAAAAAAAGAAACCATGAGAAAAACTTATGTTGTCCGATGCGTAAACAAATCTCTTGGTTTTTTTTTTTTTTTTTCACGAAGGTGTAGGAAACTATAGTTTTATCTCATACACGTGCTCTCGGTAATCCCTCAGATTTTATCCGCGACATACTTTTTGAGTTGACTCTAACCACTGAAAGAATTACTTCTAAAGGACAGATATTTTAATGCCCTTACAAAGAACCTCAAAGAAATATGACAGAAATTGGAATACACTTACATAAGGGGCAGAGATTGGATTACACTTACATAAAGCCTCAAAGTAATATTTTTGATGCTTATTATTTTTAACTTTCAGTTAAGGTGGATGAAATTTCCGAAGAACTGAAAACTACTGGTGAATTAAATGAAGGTAAGCTCAATTGATCCCCCCCCCCCATTTTTTTCGGTTTTTTAAAAAATGAAAGAATCAGAGTTTCCGGAATCAGAACGTGGACTCTTTAAAAATGAATTTAATTTTTCATCCTGTTAAAAATTATTTCTACTCTGAGTTTAACGTCACCAAGAACAAAATGGCGTGCCTACTACCATTATCTCGTCTCAGGTTATCCATCTGAAAAAAGCCTCCTTAAACGTGCGACATTTGAATACGAAAACAAGATTCCTTTCATTGTGGAAAAATACCTCTTTTTATCTGATTAATCAGTTCCTAGATTTTTCATTCCGTTTCGTTCCTAACGTATTTCGTCGTATCTGAGTAATTTTGAAACCTACTATATAACTTGAAATTCATTATCCAAACTTCCACGCAGTTGTATTGAGGCTAAATATTGTTATATTTCAGATAAGAAAGAGAAAACTGCTCCAAAAACGAAAATTTCTTCAGCTGAGGAAAAAGGTAAGTTTTATTTATTACTCTACGGAAAGAGGTCACCAAATAAACGGATATTTATACCTGTAATATTTAGCTGCTTTTATGGTGGCAAAAAATTAATTCATTGCCTGAATCTAATTTAAATATATATTTCGAATTCTTATTAGTTTGTAATTTCAATGAAGGTTTATTGAATGATTATGGAAATTAAACCATGGTGATATTTATTTTTTCCAAATATTGACAATTTTTGCGTAAAATATGTAATTTTTCTTGAAGGCTGCTGTGTACTAACCGTATCGGATTCCCCAACCGCAATGTTAACCGATGAAGAAAATGTGTTTATTATTTACAGCTACACATATGCTGATAATCCAATAAAAATTTTCAGATAGCCTGAATTTTTCTGCACCTTGCAACAGGATTCCATCTTATAAATTTCATCACCAAAGGAATTTCAGAGCGTTAAAAACGCACTAGACCACATTCCCCTACCGGATAGTTTATAAATGTTTACATTATTGTATTTAAACGAAAAATGCCCCCAAAGTATAAAATTTTATTCTCTATTACGGAGTATAATTAAAAAAAAAAAAATCTTTCAATCCAAATCGGCAATCCTCGGACCCATTTTTTCCATAGGTTAACATTAAGCTGAGCTTATCCAATAGGTTTACTGTGCAGTAGCCTTAATGCTAGATTGACGTCTACATAATAATATCTTGTTAATTAAAAAAAAAATCTTTCCGTACCATATTCTGAACTTTTACTTAAATATATTTAAAAAATTCTTTCAAAGCTTTCAGGGTTTGTTTTTTTCTTCTATGTTCATGCGCTAGTTCAATGAACCTCATATTTCTTCCCTTTTTAGCTCTAAGGTTCTGCTGGATCCACTTTGACATTTTCCGCGATTGATTATTTAAAATCTCAAATCGAGTTTTTCTATATTATATTTAAATTCATTTCTACCTCTGATTCTAAAGGCATATGTTGCGCTGAATTCAACAGCAAGACGAAGTTTGTTTGCTGCAAATTGATTGTTTAGCTAACACCTTCCTTTTTTTTTCTTTTTCTCTTTAAATAATTTAATTCTTGATTTAGCATTTCCTAGTATCATCCCATGACCGTCTTTACACTTTGTTCTCAAATCAGCGACAGCGGGAATAACTTAGGATGGTTTGGATGCACAAACGAAATTCCCGACATATATTTTTGATCTAGGGAAATGTCGTAATTTTGTCCAAATCATGTTTTAGATTTTCGTCCAATTTTGACGTTATTTATTTTTTAATAAAGTGTATTAAATATTGGAATTAGTTGAAATATCTTGATTTAAATAATTTAAAAAACTGAATTCCCTTTTAGGGAAATAGATTTAGGACTCTTATTTATTGAGCTTCAGAGCTTCGTTATCATATTGTTTATTATTTTTGCATTTTTTAGCTAAGAAAAAAGTAACTGAAGAACTGAAAATTCCTGTTGATGAAGAAACTGGTAAGATTATTTTTCTTGTGTTTCTCGGAGATTGCGATTTTTTTTTGAGACAGCAAATAAGTACCTCACCATTTTTATCGTACTCATATCAACCTTCTCAAAAAGAAGCAATCGCGAGAAAAACTTATGTTGTCCGATGCGTAAACAAATATCCTTGTTCGTCTTTGTTGAAGGTGTAGGAAACTATAGTTTTATGTGATACACGTGCTCTCGATATACCCTCAGATTTTATCCTTGACATACTTTTTAAGTTAACTCTAAAAACTGAACGAATTACTTCTGTGAGACAGAGATTTGAATCCCCTTACATAAAGCCTCACATTTTTTATACTTATTATTTTAAACTTACAGATAAGTTGGAAGAAATTTCCGAAGAACTGAAAACTGCTGGTGAATTAAAAGAAGGTAAGCTTAGTTCTATTTTTTCTCAATTTTCTAAATGAATCAAAGGCTCAAAATTTTTGGAAGCAGAACGCGGACTCTCTCAATATAAATTTAATTTTCCATCCTGTTAAAAATTAACTTTTACGCTGACTGCAACGTCACCCAGAACAAGCTTTCGTGCCTACTGCCGTTATTTCGTCTCAAGTTATCTATCTGAAATAAGCCACTTTGAACGTGTGACATTTGAATACGTAAACAAGATTCCTTTCATGGAGGAGAAATACCTCTTTTTATCTCATTTATCAAGTTCCTAGATTTTTCATTCCGTTTCGTTCCTGGCGTATTTCGTAGTTTCGCAGTAATTTCGAAACCTACTATATAACTTTAAAATCATTATTCAAACTTCCATGCAGTTGAATTGAGGCTTATTATTGTTATATTTCAGATAAGAAAAAGGAAAATTCTCAAAAAACGAAAATTCCTGCCGCTGAGGAAAAAGGTAAGTTTCATTTATTCCTTTACGGATGGAGGGCGCCAAATAAGCGTTTTATTATATCTATATTACTTAGCTGCTTTTATGGCTGCAAAAAAATTCATTGCCTGAACCAACATTAAATATATATATTCTTGTTTCTTATTAGTTTGTAATTTTAGTGAATGAGAAATCATCTCTTGGGCTTCAGAATGATCATATTGGTGTTTTATTATTTTTGTATTTCAGCTAAGAAAAAAGTTACTGAAGATATGAAAATTCCTGTCAATGAAGAAACAGGTAAGATTATTTTATCCGCGACACACTTTTTAAGTTAACTCTAAAAACTGAACGAATTACTTCTAAGAGACAGATTTTGAATACCCTTGCATAAAGCCTCAAAGAAATATTTTTGATGATTATTTTTAACTTTCAGTTAAGGTGGATGAAATTTCCGAAGAACTGAAAACTACTGGTGAATTAAATGAAGGTAAGCTTAGTTAATTCTATTTTTTTTTTTTTCGTTTTTCTAAATGAGTGGTCAGTTTTGGAAGCAAAACGGGGTTTCTTTAAATATAATTTTCATCCTGTTAAAAATTATGTTTCGCTGAGTGCAACAGCACCAAGAAAAAGCCTCCGTACCTACTGCCATTATTTTGTCTCATGTTACCCATCTGAAATTAGCGACCTTGAACGTGCAACATTTTAATGCGAAAACAGATTCCTTTCATGAGGAAAAACTACCTCGTTTTATCTGATTTATCGAGTTCCTAGATTTTTCATTCCGTTATTCTTACTAACGTATTTCGTCGTTTCTCAGTAATTTTGAAACCCGCTATATAATTTGAAATCATTATTCAATCTTCCACGCAGTTGCATTGAGGCTTATTAATGTTGTATTTCAGATAAGAAAAAGACAAATTCTCAAAAAACGAAGATTTCTTCCGCTGAGGAAAAAGGTAAGTTTTATTTATTACTCTATGGATGGTGGGCGGTAAATGAGTGGTTTATTATATCTGTATTGCTTAGCTGCTTTTATGGCTGCAAAAAATTAATTCCTTGCGTGAACGTGTATTAAATATACAGGATGGTTATAAAAAAAACTTTGCTAATGGAACTCTAGCAGCTGTTCCGTTCAACCGATCGAGATGAGATTTCAGACATAGTTATTCAAAGTTTTGAGCTCGGGATTTTGTGAACGGCTGCAAAGTGGCGCTCACGATTACTGTTGTAGGTACAGAAACTGGAAATTTTCGAATGGCAACACCCTCGTTTTACCGTCGCAAAATGCTCAGAGCATGCGAAAACCCTAAATAGCGTTGGAACGGTACGTGTATCACAAAAAATAGACGCGTTGTGCACGCACACACAAAAAAAAGATCTCTGCGAACGACCTACAAACACACGATCGGGGCGCACGGAGGAAATTTGCATGTGACAGATGCAAGATACCAGTCACTGATGCCAGCACAGATCGGACAAAAGAAAACTTTTATTTGGATTACACATTTTCCACAAGGGTGCCATCATCGTGTTTTTGTTGGTCGTTCGTACAGCTGTTTTTTGTGCGTGCATAACGCGTCCGTTTTCTGTGATACACTTACCGTTCCAACGCTATTTAGGGTTTTCGCATGCGCTGAGCATTTTGCGTCGGAAAAAAGTGGGCGTTGCTATTCGAAAATTTCGAGTTTCTATAACCGTAACTGTGATCGCCACATTGTTGCCGTTCTCAGAATCTCGAGCTGATACCTCTGAATAACTATATCTGAAATCTTATCTTGATCGGTTGAAAGGAACAGCAGCTAGAGGTCCATATATCGGCGAACTTTAATGACCAACCTGTATATTCCGAATTCTCATTAGTTTTTAACTTCAATGCAGGTTTATTGAATGATTATGGAAACTAAACTAATTCGGAATATTTAAAATTTTTCCAAATATCGGTAATTTTTGCGTGAAATATGCATTTTTTCCTTGAGGCTGCTTTGTACTAACCGTATTGGATTAGCTCACCTCAATGTTAACCTACGGAGAAAATGTGTCCAAGGATTGGCGACTTGGATTTGATTTTTTTTTAAAATTGTACACCGTAATAAAGAAATTTAACACTTTCGGGCATTTTCCTTTTTTTTTTTTAAATGCAAACAATATTTTAAATTTTGAATTTTTCAGGGAAAATATTTGGTCTAGTGTGTTTTCAACGCTTCTAAATTCCTTTGGTGGGCGAAATTTATCAAATGAATCCTGTTGCAAGGTGCAGAAATGTTCAAGCAATCTGAAAATACCATTTTGTTGGATTATCAGCATTTATGTAGCTATGAATAGTAAACACATTTTCTCTAGGGTTAACATTCGTGAGCGAATCCAATAGGGTTAGTACAGATCAGCCTTAATGCTCGATTGAAGTCTAAATGATAAAATCTTGTTTCATATAAAACATATCTTTATGTAACATAGTTTAAGCATTTACTTAAATATATTTAAAAAAAACTCGTCGGAATTGATATTGTGTTACTGTCGAAGATTGCAGGTGTTCCTCCCCCCCCTTCCTCCCCTCAAAATTCATAGCATTGAACACTTCATCATAGACGAGTTCAATGAACCTGATATTCCTTCCCTTTTTAGCGCTAAGGTAGTGCTCGTCTTATTCTTACAGTTTTCTGCGAATGCTTATTTAAAATCTCAAACTCAGTTTTTCTATCATATTTAAATTCATTTTTACATCCGATTTTAAATGAATGCCGTACGATGTCTGAATGGCTAGGGCTCTGGCATTCGGTACTGGAGTCTGTTTGCTGGAGTCCCACTCCTGACATGGGCGTTTTTAGCCGTTCGGATTCAAACAGTAGGTCCCGGTCTAATTAGCCCTCGTGTAGCAAAAGTTGACTGAAGCGCTCCAAACCAAACCGAATAAAATCAAACTGATTCTTAAAGCATTGTGGCGTGATAGGCTTTTCTCTGAGGCTTTTTAAAATTAATAAAATCGTGGCCAAGAAAAACACAGTCCGAGTTGTAAATGATAAGGCCAAAGGTTAACAAAAGACTTAAATAGATTTAATAACAATGAAACGAAATAAATTAACATTAAACTAGTACAGCAGAATCAAATGAATTTTAACTTAAGTGCAGAGTAATTTAACAGTACGATCCGAGACCCGGTTATAGCCTCCAACAGGAGCTTAAAAAAACATGCGACTGTCTCGCCTGTTTTTTACATGGTGTTTTTCGAGAGATCACCAAGTCTATGACTATATTTCGTGGCCCTTTTCTTTGTTGGCATGTCTTGGAATTCCTCAGAAGGCTGCTCCGGTCGAAAACAGGAGCCGTGCGGATTAGCTGGCGACACTCTTTCTTATTGACGAATATTTCGGCCATCTTTATTGCGCTATAGTGTCAAACTCGCATTTGAGCTATTGCTACGAAAGACAGTTTTATGAGGCGATGGGAGACGCTTCTGTTTTTACAAAACAGATATTCCCACATCTTGCGCGGAAAACCAATACGCCTGGCTTAACTTCCCAGGCAAAAAATTCTGGCGGCATTTGCTGGTACTGTCCGACCACGAAAGCAAGGTCCCTGGAAGCTGTTATGCATGCGCGAGAAAAGCTAGTCTACTTAGAAAATAGGGGAAAACGTCATATTTTCGGATGTGTCTGTTCATGAAATACGGAATGTATTTCAGACTGCTTTTTGTCCGCAAATTTAAAGTTATTTTTTAAAACTTTATTTTTGATCGAATATGTGAATAATAATTTCAAAATAATAAAAAGAAAGAAGCAAATCTATTTAAAAAATAGGAGTTTTATAGGAGTGGATATTTTCGGATTACAACACAATCAAAATTATCTAAAGCTACGTTTTCGGTGGTTCTTTTTTTTCTGACGTTTCCTGGGAGATTCAAATTTTGGAGTTTCTTCACCCTTTGCTTCTCTGCGTATTCTTTTTACACTGGATATTGATATCCCGGTCATTTCACTAGCTCTCTTTAGGGATTGCGAAAGTGGAACAATAACATTTCCTTCTAGTGCTTCTTTATCACACAATTTAATTACATTGTGTATTATACGTTTACAATCACTACGGAACGGCTTATTCCGAGCAGTTGTGTTGGGTAAAGGATCCATTAATTTTAATATAATAATCAAAATAACAGACGAGGAAAAAGCAAGCAAGCAAGCGCAGTTAGTAACCGATTCTAATGGTGCATTCACATTGGACAGAGCTCTCTCCCCGACTCTCCTGTCAACATTAGTCACGGTAATATTAGACACGGTATTTAGAACCACCCCCATTCCAATGAACACGTGTCTTCCAGATATTCCCCCATTTAGAACCCCCCCCATTCAAGCCGCCAAAGTCTTCGTGTTTCTTGATCTAGTGTGACCCGCCCCCACTGTCACCATTTGACCCCCGGGACCTCGAGTTCGTCTTTGATGCTCTGCAAATGGACCGCTTCAGAAGGCGATCCGGCGCAGGGAAACACAGTACAGAGACATAAATCACTGGAATAGGCAGAGAGCGCTGTGCAAGTCTGCACGCGCTATAAAGAATGTCGAGAGAATACGAGACTTTTCCCCCTCCTTCCTCAGCAGCCTTACCTACAGCGTGAATAGAACCGTCTTGGCACTATGCCAACCGTGGTTCTTCGTACTGTGGTCGGACAGTATCGGTTTTTTAATCCGCTCGGAATCCACACACGTGTTCAAAACAGCGGGAACTAGAAAATCGTATTTCGAAACGCACACACGTGAGTTCGTGCACACTGTGGGGTCTTGTGAAAATACCCCCATACTTGAGTGACGCTACAGCATATATGCTACGCTGAATTCAACGGCAAGACCAAGTCTGTCTGCTGCATATTGATTGTTTAGCTTACACCTTCCATTTCTTTGAATTTAATTCTTGCTTTAGCATTTCCTTGCTTCTTACCACGAACTTCGTTACATTGTTCTCAAATTATTATCCTTCTGAAATTATCGACAGCGGGAATAATTTAGGATGATTTGGATGCATAAACCAGATTCCCGAGATTTATTTCGATGTAGGAAAAATTGGTAATTTTGGCCAATTCATCTCTTTTGTGTTTTCATTTAATTTTGACGTTATTTATTTTGTAATGAAGTCAATTACCGTATTTTTTGGACCATATGACGAACTTTTTTACATTAAAAGATAGACTTAAAAGTCGGGTGCGTCTTATGGTCCAAAGATAACATTAAAATAAAATGAATATTTTTTTTTATATATTGTATATATTATTTATTATATTTATTTTTTTATCTTTATTAAGTAAGTAATTGAAAATGTCTTTATATACCTAACAAAATACAACATATTTTTTCTAAAAATTCTCATAAATTTGTGGTGCGTCATATGGTCTGAAAAATACGGTAAATGTCGCAATTAGACTAAGTATCTTAATTTTAAAAAAAATGAATTTCCTAATATGGAAAAAGATTTAGGAAACTATTTCTTGAGATTTCTAGCGATTATATTGGTGTTTATTATTTTTGCATTTCAGCCAAGAAAAAAATAACTGAAGAATTGAAAATTCCTGGCGATGAAGAAACAGGTAAGATTTCGTCTTTTTTTCTTTTTCGGAGATAGCGATTTTTTTTATTATTTATTTATTTGGGTTTTGCATGTGATAATTCAGCGGCTGTATACGGACGTGTTAAACGGTATATTTTCATTTTTTGAATGAACTGATTATTTACTACATTAAGTTCGATTCTTCCTCCAATTCGATATAATTTGTTGCTCTGAGTTCCGAAGACGTGACCAAGCCAGCCTTCTGCAAATTGGTGGTATGCTTACTTTTGTCCCCCGTTGTTAAAATCAATATATTCTTTAGTACTCTCATGTAGATTTTTTAACATAGGATTACGTTCCTCCATAACGTTTCCGCGGTAAAACAAAATTTATGGCGCTAAAATCATCGTCGCGAGTTATAAATGGAGAGTGGCAGGGTAGACATACGTAACTTATTTTTCTATCGACCTATTCTGCATCGGACTTACCATCGACCTATTCTGCATAGGGTTATCACTATCGATACGTAATTTTCGTATTTACGAAATAGATGCGAAATTTGCCGATATGAGAGAATAAATACGAAAATTTTCTTTTTATGACTTTTCGGCGAAAACTCTTGTGATAAACGGATTTTTAAGCGAAATTTGCTAATAATAGTAATAATTTATTAGCATAATTACTTAACTAAGACAATCCACAGTCTTTAACTAAGAGATTTCACTCTCGAAATTTGGTTATTACTTATTGCTAAAGACTTAAGAGAATGTGGAGACTACTACAATATTAGCTTTTAACTAAGAATTATGATACTAACCTAACCAAGTAAAATTGTGATTTTTTTTTTTAATCAATGAGACATTTTTGAATTTATATATGTATTATTTTGCGAATAAATGCGAAATTTTATATATCGTAATCTTTTTTTGGCGAAATTTCGATTTTTTTAATGCGAAATTTACGTACCCCTAGTTATTACTCATCCTTCTCTTCGTATGTAGGAATTTTATTTGGTTAAAAAAAAAAAGAGGTAAGCAACGGTAAGTAATCGTACGTAACCCGCGGTAATACTTGTAACTTTTTTTTCTAATTTTTAGATAATTAACTTTTGCAATGAAAATAACGTGAAACTAATACTTAACCAAAAATGCACATCACCAGTGTTCTGGTAGTCCTGGACCTACCACACTTCAAACTCTCTCGTTTTGATGCCAGAAAGAGGTAGAAAATTGTTATTTAAAAATTCCAATTGTTAGTTCTCGTGTCAATCAAGAGATGGATCTACCTGACTGTTTAGTTACAGTCGACCTCTGAAGACAAGATCCCTGAGAAACTCGTCACTCGGGGAGAGTTCTTTTTTGATGAGGGGTGGAACGTTAAAGCGAAGGTCAACGAGAGAGGAAGAGATTGTCACCAAACATCCCCCACTTTTCGCCAAATATCGGCATTTGTCCCAAGGAAGAGTCGAACGGGTGTTTTTCTGCGTATTGACAATGGTTTAGTCTAAAGAAAACGCAGTGTTTACAAGAAACAGATGGGGAGAAAGACACATCTGCAGTTTCAATTGAAAGGAAATTTTAAACACTATATTACCTATTGGAACTATTATACCTTTTGGAATATTAACTGCCGTGATGTGCTGTATAATCTGAAATGTTTAAATGCTCATTTCTGAAGTCTATTTTCCAAGGTATAAATTTGCAACCAAGCAAAACATCTTTCCCGTTTTTATTAGCCATATTTTTGGCCAGTTTAAAAGTTAACAAAAACCAAGTTATGAGAAAATATTTTAAAGAGGGGGAAATTAAAGTTTGAAGAAAAGTTTCCTTATTGAAATTGCGGAAAATGGGAAAATTTTATAGTGTTGATAAAGTTAATTGTGAATTTTGATTAGAAGAGGTCATTAGGGTAGCACACTTTAAAGGGCAGGGCCGACCTTGCCAGTTGAACCTATTTGATCTGGAAAATTAAAAATATGTACCTCCTTTTTTTCCCCTCAAACGACTGACGTTGTTTGTTTACAGGAAGGTTACACAACACTTATCAACAGTCGAGTTTTTGGTTCTAATTAACATAATAATGTGTATCGTTGAACTGCAAAATATAAAGATGTGATGCAACTAGCCCGTAAATACATCGCACAAAATGCTATGGGGTTTTACGATGGACTACTAGACAACGACGCACCAGATGAGCCAGACGTTACAGAGGACTGACGATTGAAAAATGTAATTTTCTGTTAGCAAAGCCAAAATGTACGCCGTATTTCAATTGAAGTTTCCTTTAAATGAAATATTATGATAGTAGATTGTATTTTTTCCGAAATCTTTTTCCTAGAAGTAGACAGAACATCGATTTGGTGGCAAGAAAGGGGTAGTTCCAAAAATCACACATCGCTCACTCCTTTCAACAATGTCATATCTCAAAAAACGTGATTTTTCAGGAGAGTGATTTTAAAGTTTAAAAGTAGAATAAAATGTATCAAAAATAAATATTAATTCTTCTCTCTATCGGCTAAATATTGAGATGTGAGATATGACGATGTTGCAGGGATATACACTTTCAGGGCATTTTGAAAACGGGCATAACTAAAAATCGCCGATTTTTGACGTTGTTGAAAGGAGTGAGCGACATGTCTTCAAGAAGATATATTTTTGATTGAAAATGCTGTCTTAGTATGTAAGAACAATTAAGGAAATTTTTCCAACAGAATATTTTCACACAACTTAGAATTTTGAATTTTCAAATGTTTTTGGTTTTACGAAAAAATTGAAAAATTTGAGTTACCTCATTTTTGCACCAAACTCTTGAACGTTGTTACAAAATTTAGAGCGCAAGAAGAATTTTGTCATCTTTATGCGCTGTACATGTTGCACAGCAATTCATGATAGACGATGATTCTTTCCGAAGAGGGCTGGATAACTACCTTTTGTCAGTCAGCAGTAAAAATCGAGAGAAATTTTGCATTAGGAATTCTTTTTCCTCCATCGTGCTCATCAGTTATGCCTTGCTGAGAAATTTTGTCTTAGTAGTTCATTTCCTTCCATCGTGCTCATCATTTATGCCTTGTTGAGAAATTTTGAACTAGGAATTCTTTTTCCTCCATCGTGTTCATCAGTTATGCCGCGCTGAGAAATTTTGTCTTAGTAGTTCATTTCCTTCCATCGTGCTCATAAGTTATGCCTTATTGAGAAATTTTAAACTAGGAATTCTTTTTCCTCCATCGTGTTCATCAGTTATGCAGCGCTGTGAAATTTTGCACTAGGAATGCTTTTCCCTCTATCGTGCTCATCGGTTATGCCTCGCCGAGGAATCCGTGTGAAGAGCTAAACCTACGTCCAAGGCTACCTCTGCGTTGGAGAAGTTTGTTTATGCTTTATGCTCCGCCCATTTGGCAGGGTTTATGTATAGTTGTCATTACTTAAACTTCACACAAAGTAATTGTATTAAAGCTTATAACTTTTAATTTCAGTCAAAGTAAAGAAAATTTCGCAAGACCTGAAAACTACTGTCAATGAGGAAAAAGGTAAGATTTTTTCATTCCTTCTTATCTCTGAAGTTCGCGACTTTTAAATTAGGATGTGTTCAACGAATATCTTTAAAGAAAGAAAATAAATTTCATATCTACCTAGACTGAATTTCATATCTACTAATTTCATATCTACCTAGACTGATTTTTGAGAATAGATGATTTTAACTAACTTCTCCTATTGAATTCAAAATAGCATTTGCTTTAAATATTCTCATACATTTTAAATTTGTTTGTGTGTGTTAGTTATTGCTCTCCTCACATATTATCAATTGCCATTGTGAGTCTAACGTTGGTCTGATTCCTCTATATTAGATTTTCTTTCAATTTTTACTAATAAGGGTTGTTTGTTATTTAGATAATTAACTTTAGTAGTTTAGGTAACGTGACTTTTCTACTTGAGATAATAGCTTGAATATTGAATTTAATGTTAAGGACATACGCGTAGAAACTCTTTCTTGACCTCCAAATTAATTGCTTGTAATGCCTATAACTTATAATTTTCAGATAAGGAAAAGAAAATTCCTGATGAACTGAAAATTACAGGCGAGGAAAAAGGTAAGCATTTTTTAGTCCCTTGTGAATGTCGCCAAATCAACGACATCTTGCCTCTACTTGCAGGGTCGAGGGCCGAGCAGATGTCGGCAAAAATTACGTTTATGATCTGTACCACAATTGAGAATTATTTCTAGTGAAAGAAACCAATACAGAAACTTTTACTTAAGCTTTAAATTAATTTCATTTGCTCTTCATTATATGGATAAATTACCTATTGCGTTGAATTCAGTGGCAAGACCAAACCTGCCTGCTGATTGATCTGCCCAACTTTTATCATTTTATTTAAACTAACCAGTTCTGTAGTATTCCCCTGCGCTTTCTCATGCCCTCTCCTTTATCACCTGTCTCCTGTTATCCACCTCAAATACGTTACCGCGAGAATAACTTAAAAAATCGCTTTCTCATACCCTCTCTTTTATCACCAGTTTCTTGTTATCCACCTCAAATACGCTACCGTGAGAATAACCTTGAACATCGCTTTTTCATACCTTCACTTTTATCACCAGTCTCCTGTTATCTACCTCAAATACGCTTTCGCGAGAATAACTTAGGGCATCGCTTTCTCATACCCTTTCTTTTATCACCCGTCTCTTGTTATCTACCTCAAATACGCTTTCGCCAGAATATCATGGCATCGCTTTTTCATACCCTTTCTTTTATCACCCGTCTCTTATTATCTACCTCAAATACGCTAGCGTGAGAATAACTTAGAACATTTTATTCATCTATTTAAGATTTTCATTCCATTTTTACTGCTACGTTGTTTTGTAATTCAGATAATTGTGAAAACTGAATTTCCTTTTCAAGAAAGCAGATTTTGACTCTATTACTTAAGCTTCAAAAGTAATTGTATTCATGTCTTTCAATTTTACGTTTCAGATGAAATAATTTCTGAAGGTCCGAAAATTATTGATGATGAGGAGGAAAAGGGTAAGCTTTTATTAATTTTGCCTTTATCGGAGTCGTTCTGCCATTCCTTTTAAATTAACCCTTTCGTTATAATTGCCATTTATTTACCCTTCCTTTACTCCCTTGCCCCTTCTCATGATTTATTTAAACATTAATGGTCTCAATAATCCCATCTCAAATAAGCCACTGGGAGAATAACTTGGAATGGCAGAAGTCAAGGCTGCTTGTGTACTAACCCTACTGGATTAACTCACCTCAATGTTAACATAAGGGGAAAATGTGTCTACTATTGACATCGACATAAATGCCGATAATCCAATAAAAATGGTATTTTCAGATAAACTGAACTCATTGAGGTAAGCGAATCTAACAGGGTTAGTACACAGCAGCCTTAAGATAGTAAATGCATAAACACGCCTTTCGTAGGTGGAGAACATCCTAATCTTAACTGAATTATGTAAGATTTAAATTCAAATCCTCGTGATTTCCTGCTACATTTTCCACGGAATATACTTTTAAAAGCATCTGAATCTGAAAGCAGATTATACGCCGCATAAGCTAAGTTTCATCTGCTACTCTCATACGGAACTTGGCGGGTAAAGTATTTTAGTTCTGAGAGAGAGAACTCCTAAAATTTTCTTCTTTATTGATAACAGATGGCGCCATACGTGTTGGAAAATCGACACTTCACACCAGAATGGCGAACTGGGGTTTTTATGTGACGAACCTTTGCTGTTTGTCTGTCCGTTCCCTTAGCTGCGAACCAAATAACGTCCGAAGTTTTTATCAATAATTAAGAAGAGCGGAGCGAAGGGAGTTAAATCAGTCCCGTGCAGACAGACGGCTAAGATGTATCCTTCTGTCGACCCCGTGCCACGTGTACTTAAATACGACAGCTGTATTATCGAAAAAAATCGCAACTGTAGACGCTACAGGTCAAAATTATAATAGCAATGATCAAATTTAGAATCTAGTTGTGGGTTATGTTCTTATGGAAATTAAACATTTTAATTACATCATCAAATAGCGCTGTTCTTTAGTGGTACGAGGTGTATTTAACCTTTTCCTTATGGGGTGGGATAGCATGTATCCCAAGAATTTATATATACACAGTGGAATCTCGATCTATCGTTTTTCAAGGGACCGACTGAAATGAACGATAAATACGGGAAAACGATAGATGCGGAAACATAACAAAACAATATGATCGTTGGGACAGGATAAAATGAACGACACATGCGGAAAAACGATGGATCCGATAACGATCGATCGAAATTCCACTGTATGTATATATATATATATATATATATATATATATATATATATACAGTCAAACCCGTTAAGCGAACCCGGTATATAACGAACTCGCGGATATAACGAACGAAAATTTTGGTCCCACCGTTTTTCTATTGTACGTAATTTAATTAGAATTGTCAGTTTAATGTAATTGATTTTAGTCGATTTAATTCATTAATGATTATTTTTAATAGATTTTATTATTTTTTAATACATCATTATTGAATACACATTGCAACTAATGAGTTATACATTTTGTGAACTCTAGCATTTTTCTTAACGGTTCGGATATAGCGAACCACCGGATAAAGCGAACAAAACCTTTTGTCCCTTGAAGTTCGTTATAAAGGGGTTCGACTGTGTGTATATATATATATATATATATAGATATATATATAACCCCTTAATGGCCGTTCTTACATAGGGGATATGAAATTTCCTGTTCTAAAGAGGGAATCTGAAAAATGGGTCCCGTAAGCTAAAGGTTAAAGCAAGCGGGAGCACAATCCTATGTGGATTATGAGCAGGAAATTATGTGCTGGATGTATTTGATTTCTGCTACTCCAAAGAAGTATTATATGATGCTATGTTGTTTATGTTTCAGAAAAAGAAAAGAAAATTTCTGAAAAACTGAAAGCTACTGACGAAAAAGACGGTAAGTTGCATTATATTCTGAACTTTTTCAGATTTAGAGATATTCAAATTCAGCTGTACTCAGAAACATTTGATAACAGTGTCTAGAGCTGCTCTACGAATGCGTGAGGAGCGATTTGCTACAGCTCTTGTACTTGAGTCGGGTCTATCATCCACAAGGTTCAAGATGCTTTCTTCCAGTGCTGGACTGCGTACACGTCTCGGTCGGCCCGCTTCGTGCTTGGTGCCCTGGAAAGAACCTCTTTCACAAAGTTGGCGGTGTAACCACTCAAAAATTCTGTCGTCCGGCATTCGTCTGGGAGGGAAGCGCTCCTGATATATTCGTAGCGCAGCTCCGTATGTATACCATTCCACGTAAACCATCTGCACGGCCGTACATGATATGCATGTCTGCTTTTTCGGCATGCGTAAATTCTCCCATCACGGACGACATCAGAATTAAGAATGGCATGTTCCCGTAGATGTATAATGTTTATGAGCGGCAAGCCACCACCTGCTCTCCATCGTCAACGGAACCAAGCAATCGATCCATTTTTCATGTCTTTTTCCAGTGTTTATGCTTCAACGCTTCACCTGCCACCATACATTCCTATACAATAAATGATTGTTACAGTGTACTGTACCAACCCTTAAAGTTTGTACCATGAATTAGGAATAACCCTGTATATGAAACGTATTAAGTGGAGAATTTTAAATTTTTTTTCGTGATGCCGAATAGGACATGTAAACATCGGATGTTTTGTAAACTGGCGTTAGAACAGCAATAAAGCCGTTGCATAGCGTGTGTTTTTGCGAAATAGGAAGGGAAAATAGCGTTTCGTGAGTAAGCCAGGATATTTAGGAGATTTAGATTCCAGTTCTAAGTCATCAATAGATAGTCTCTTAACGCAGCTCCGCTCTTGACACATCCTGTCGACTGAGAAAATGTATTAGGGATACAGCTGTATATGAAGTTGGGATTTGCAGCAACTTCTCTTAGGCAAACCTCGGGAAAAACGAAGGGATGGATCCTTTTTCTTTGATATATAGAGTTCTGTTGTCTTCAACATGCAAATGCAGGATTATTTAGACACGCATTTCCATGCAAATTTTAGTTATCTAAGCGATTTACGACAAACGTTTTGTCCTTCATTCTTACAGGACTTGTAATGTGACGGTCTTCGTGCAACTGCTTTATTGCATAATAATGGTGTTAATTTTTATTTTCTTTGTTTCGGAAAAATAATTTACTGGAATAGGAAAAATTTCAGAAATGCATTTGAAATCTCTCGTTTAAACTTTGAAGTAGTGTTGTTGCAGCTGCCTGTTTTTCATTTCAGATCAGGAAAAGCAAATTTCTGAAGAAGTGAAAACTGCCTGTTTCCCGAGAAATGGTAAGTTTCATTAGGGTTTTTTTTTCTATCTTAGGGGGGGGGGGGGGGCATGATCTAATTGAGTATTTTGTCAAAGCATTCGAATGAAAGTATCGTCTATTCAGTAAATTTGATACGTCCTTTTGTTTTACTCATCTGAATCTTAAAATTAGTTGTTTCGCTGTGATAACAGTGACTGGTCTTGCCAATTTAGATAATTCTTCAGCTAACATCTACTATCCTTGGCCCTTAAATAAATATTTCAGTATATTTCTCAAACGATCAATAAAGATAACTGATGCCGTATAATGTTAACACGCGTCACCTTGCATGCATTTCATAGGCCCTTAAAGTCTAAGGCCTTCTTTGCATTGATTCTGGAGAAAAGCGTAGCGTTCCTCCGCTGAGGTTGCTGGCATAGCCTGTGATTGGTTTGACGTATTACGTGGTCCTCGCGCAGAGCTCTGTGATTGGTTAAAATTTTTATCGCTCACGCTCCGTTCCTGAAGCAGTGGGGGAAAAGGGTCGTAGTTTTATCCGATTCCCGATTTTGGATTTTCTTTCCGTTTATATCCTTGTAACACATAAAATTTTTGTTCCCTTGCGTAAATCATGTTTCTCACTATCTCCCATTATAAAACGCCCTACGCAAGGTGCTAAAAATAGAATTGCGGCTTATGTGTGTAAATTATTGCACCAGCTAGTTCTGTAATGACGTAACTGTATGACACAGTGTCCTCTGTAATGTGTTGTATGGATTAAATAAATTCCCTTACGGCGAGTCTTGCTTTAAATTAAGAGAACTCTACAAGAATTGTATGAATTACCCTCTTAAGGCAAGAGATCCGAAAACTTTTAAGGCAGCCTCAAAAGGAATTTTATTGATCCTAATTATTTTTACATTCTAGATGAGATAAAGGAATTTTCCGATGATCTGGAAGCCTCTGGCTATGACGATGAAAGTAAGTTTCATTTAGCCCGCCTCTTTCGCGCCCTTTACACGTACGCTCTTTCCCGCGTGAAACCACAATCCCGCGCGATTGAGTGCACGTGTGAAGGTGTCGGGAGGAAGGGAGAGCTGCTTTGGAGCGTACTGCAAGTTTTCCCGCGCACAATCCCGTACGCTCCAAGCACTCGCGAAAGAGCGTACGTGTAAAGGGCGCTATTGGGTGTTAAGTCAAGGCAGTATATGGGCGTGTTTAAAATGCTGGATACTTTCCCCCAAGAATATTTAATTCACTATACACTTCAAAAATATCTTTTGCGCTGTTCACTCTGATAGACCAGTCAATTACTAGAAATTGATAAACTTGAAATGTATGTTTGTTTAATCTGTCTAGCTCCAAGCATCGGCTTATTTAACCGCTCAAGTTAAAAAGTTCCTGTGAAAACTTTTTGTTTTTTCGTTTGAGCCAATCACACATAGTTGCAAATACTTGTAGTTAATCCTTAAGGCTGCTGTGTACTAATCCTACTGGATTCACTCATCTCAATGTTAACCTATGAAGAAAATGTATCAACTTTTTTACAGCTACATAAATGCTCAAAATCCAATAAAAATGGTATTTTCAGATAGCCTGAACTTTTTTGCACCTTTCAACAAGATTCATTCTATAAATTTTGTCCACCAAAAGAATTTAGGAGCGTTTAAAACACACTTATACCAGATTTTTTTCTCTGAATAATTTAAATTTTAAAATATTGTTTGCATTAAAAAAAAATACCCCGAGGTGTAAAATTTCTTTCTCTATTACGGAGTAAAATTTTTTTTTCTTCTAATCTTTAAATCCGAGTCTGCAATCCTTGGACACATTTTCTCCATAGATTAACATTGAAGTGAGCGAATCCAATAGGGTTAGTACACAGAAGCTGTCGAACCCCTTCACTTCTACGGGTTCACTTTGGTTCGTTTGTCAAGACGTTTTCAATGATACACAAGTAAATTTTCACAGCATAAAGTTCAGTACCACATTTGTGAATATTTAAAGTTTTATTTCTTTCGCAAGCACAAACGCAGCTATCTACAAACTTATTTACAGTATTATACAGTCAATTAACTATTTCAGTCATCTCCCAATGACTGTTACCTAACAAAGACCTAGTGCGTCTTCGGGGTCTCAATACACCCACGCACCGTATTCGTCTGCCTGACTCTCTCAAGAGCCAACACCGCAGACAAAAAAAAACCACACGCCTTCTCTCGCGTGGGCACAAGCACTCTCTCCCACGTCCCCCTGACTTCTCCCCGGGACCTCGTCTCCGAACACCACACGAATCCCTTATCAAGCCGGGGTCATTGCCCTACCCCCTGCTTTCTTGAGAGGAAAGTACAGGGACAAAACACAAGGGGTTGACGCGGCAGACACGACAGAAACCTTAACAGTTTTAAACTCAATGTGTTATTTTGGATCCTTTCAGTGACATTTTACATTCAGAGTAGTACTTTGTACTTCAGTCATGAATTCACAAATCTGAAACTAAGTAATTGAATTTCCCTAATTTTTTTTTTTTTTAATGGAAATTGAAGGCTACTGTGAGAAAAATGTAGTCACGGAATTATGGAATAAAAGTAGCGAAAAAAACATTGGGACTATTTCTTGACTGTAAATGACTGAATGGCTAAGTGAATTTCAGAATGAGTAGTGTCTTCAACAGCACCAGTTGTTTTCTGTTTCTGAAAAGTTATAATGCTCAACATTAAATTTCCTGATAATGCTACCTGTAACTCATTCACACATATCCCCTTTCTTTCCCACAAAAGGTAGAGATATAAGAGGGGAAAATGGGACTCTTTTACATTAAACCTTCTGTGTAATTATCGTAATATTAAAAATGCAGATTTAAATACATATTTGTCTTTTTTATCCTTAAAAACTACATTTATCTTTCAGGTGAAATTGAGGAAACTTTGTTAGAATTCAACTCTGCGGATAACAAAAAAGCAGGTATGATTTTGTTTAATGAATTTTTTATACGCACGCCTTGTTGCCAGTATAGGGAAGCAATAAGCAGAAATAATTTATTCTGCTGAAAAAGAAATAAGTGGCTGAACGAGGACAGAAATTGAAGCTCCTACGCAAATCTTAGATAATTTATATCATATAGTATTCGTCTTATTTTTCCTATACAGGTATTCCTCGACTTTCGACTTACGACCGAAATTTTTATTTTTTTACTTATTTTTATCTTTTTCTCAAAAATATTGTTCCTTGAATCTACAGTACATACCTATAAGTATTACACGACTATTAAAAAACTACCTTGGATAACTTGTTAAAAAACTTGCAATGTATCTTCTGTCGCAAATTCTGAACCATTGTATTGTACTAACATAATAAGTAGTAATGGCGAAGAATAATGTATGCCTTCTAAATAAAGTACAAATGTAATTTAAATTACGTATGTATGTATGAAAGAAAAATTTTATGTATGTACATATATGTTAACCTCGATCGTCGTGATCCGAGGTATAGGCCACTTGTAATATTAATGTGGACACTAATACAGGTATATTTACATCTTGTTTATTATAAAATCAATATCTAGACTAATATTAATATATACATACACGTTTGTTCCGAAGGACGCTGATAACATTCATGAGAGAGGGGTTCATAATCAAAGTTCAAAAGAGACCCTGTCTCTCTCTATTCTGTCCGCTCGCACGCGCCGTTTCGGCAAAGTCCATGTCTAGTCTAAAAAGAAGCCCTGTCTTTTCATCATTTATACTTTTTTCCTCGTTTCTCGAAGGTTCCATTCTTTCATGTCTTTGATGCAATCCCCTATACCGGGGTTCATCAGCTGGTCACCCCCAGGCTGCGTTCCTTTTGGTCAGCCCGACACCCCGGGCCTTTTCATTGTCTCTTTGTGGTCTTT
Organism: Dolomedes plantarius; assembly: GCA_907164885.2. Taxonomy (NCBI): domain Eukaryota; kingdom Metazoa; phylum Arthropoda; class Arachnida; order Araneae; family Dolomedidae; genus Dolomedes; species Dolomedes plantarius. The sequence continues at coordinate 54,066,780 of OU015503.1, forward strand.
TCCTAACGAAGGACCCCTTTTCCACCTGTGGGAAGTGGCCGCCGCATCATTATCTATTTAACGTTCTGCCAGATTCCTTTAACAAAAAGTCACATCTGGACTGGATTTTCCAAAGTTAGGATTAAGTCTGTTTTCAGACTATCTGAGAGTCTCACAATATACCCCCGAAAAAAAAATTGTTTGAAACTCGACTTACGACCAAATCAAATTACGACCAATGTCTCGGTCGTAAGTCGAGGAATATCTGTATACAATTAACGATTTCATTATCTGACAGTAATAACCCAGTGATTGATTTAGATTCGGTATTCCAGACCAACATATTTAATTATGTTTGTAAGGAATATAGTATTTATTGCTTGTTAGAAGATAAACATGTAAACACGCTTTAAACTTTACATAGTAGTTGAATGGTCATATTTACATTGATTCCGTCACCGTTGCGTAGTGTCAGCGTAAGGGCCTGTTCACATAGATTCCATCAACGTCAACATTAGAGATTCTTTTGGGGCTGATTGGTTATAAAGGTCAATGATTGGTATATGATTGGTTTTTAAAAAAATTACGCTGACACTGACAGGTGTCACTCTACGTGAACATCGCATAGAATCCGTGAGCGTCACGCGTGAAAGATTACGTGGCGCTGAGAAGAGAACCTGTTCACATTGCTTTTGTTACAGAAGCGTCGAGCACATCTGATTGGCTGACGACCGTTGTTTTTTAGGTTATCTTCTCAGCGCCAACAGAATCTTTAACGCATGACGCTAACGGATTCTATGTGAATGGGCCGTTAGGGCTTGTTCACACTGCGTCCGTCAGTGTTACTCGTATTGACATATTGTAAACCAATCGTAGACCTTTACAATTTCGTGAGTAATCGTTTGGAGGTTTGTAATTGGTTAAATATATTTCAATACGAGTAACGCTGACGAACAGCCCCGTACTCGTATCGAAATAATTTCAACCTTTCGCAGACCATAACAATTTGGTGTCTAATTGTTTGGACGTCTGTAGTTGGTTAAAATAATTCACGAGTAACTCTGACGCTACACAACTCTGACAGACTCCATGTCAACAAGACCTAACTGTCCAGAAAAAGCAAATGAAAACTGATTCGGCGTTTCGTTTTCGATTCGTGGCTCAATACGAGTTCTGTCTGTTTAGGAAACGAGCCTGAAGCTAGGAAAGGTTTATGCGAGAAAACTGTACGGGAAATGTCGAAAGTTCTGACGTATTCTCTTTTAGTTGGTAATATATTTCGGCAGTGTTAAGGTTCCCAAATATATTTTCTTTCTTCATTTTTATACCTCAACATCTCATCACTGCACCGTTCTTCTCTCAGTGAAATAATCTATAACTGGACAATGATTGCGTGGGTTTAATGTGGTGTTATTCTCAATGTTCGTTATTTATTTTTTCATTCCAGGTAAAAGGAAGAAAATGTCGGAAGAGCCGATAACCGTTGCCAACCTAAAAGCGGGTAAAAATCTTTTTATTTATTTATTTTTTTTTTGTCTTTCCATGTTCGCGTAGCTGTATGCTAGGGGCCTTGAACCCGTACCGCGAGTGTACGGCTGACTATTTAAATGGGTCGCCGAACCAACATGCGTCATGTAGATAGAATTCGAAAAGAAAGGATAATTACCTGCAGCCTCTAAATGCAGGAGGAAAGACAGACCAACATTTGCAGAGGGAAAGGGTAGAAAGGGAATATTTTCACCCTATGCTTCTTGTCGTTAAATCCATTGTTACTCTTATGCATTAAAAATTCGCGGGGTGACTTAAAGTAACACGCTGCAAATTTTGAACGCCTTTTGAAACCTGAGAGTCTAAGGTTTCAAAATCCTTTCCAGTTTCGGGATTCAGCCGTAACGGGTCTGTGGTGCATTTATTGCTATGGGTGTTATTTCTTCTCTGTTCCAGATTTAAAAACTAAAAGAAAAAATATAATGTTTTGACAAAGACCAATGAATAGATGGGAAAAAATCTTGAGGACACCATGTAAATCGTAGATTACATTTGTCTATATAATTTTTTCTTTTAAAAAAAGGCAGCCAAGTTTCTTATTACGATTGCAACGACAGGCATCCCTTCTACAATGTGATTACCTTTTTGACACCAAATTGAACTTGATATTGTTGTATACAAGTTCTGCATTTTATCTGCTTCTTAAAGCCTAAGGTATAATGCTATTGATCCTGCTTTCCTCAATGTATTCTGCCCCCCGTAAGCTTTCGAGTTTACCGATCTGGCCATCAGCCGTGAAAAGTTGATGACACCAGGACTCGGTGCACACGAGCGATCCGGTGTCGTTGCGGCACCGCAGTTGCGATCAGGCAGTACATAGAGTTGAACTAACCGACTCACACGGACGACGGCCGTCGTCCATGCGACACCGGATCGCTAGTGTGCACCGAGCCTAATACAAATGGATACGATTTCTATGTATGATTGGTTACAAATGATCTTCTGTTTGTTGAAGTTACCAAAGAACAATACACCTGAATCCTCCTGCCGTGGACGATTTTCACTATTTACAAAATCGCAGGTTAAATTTCCTATTTTGAACAGGAAAATCAAAAGGCGACTTTTGATTTTCCTGTTCAATTTTGATACAATTTTAAAAATAATGAACGGTAGGGGAATATTTTTTTTTTTTAAACTAATAACTTGCGGAAATGCAAAAATACAGTTTAACAAAAAATACAAAAAACAATTTGGGAAATTATACTAGAACGTATACTAGAAGCAATATTATTTAGAATGATACGCATTTTTTAGAAATAGTAGTTCCTAGAAACAGAAGGGATGAAATATCATCTCCCTACTTTCAATACACAAAGTTAATTTGACCGGAAATAACGTTTCCTGCTGTTCAGGCACTGTCAGAGGTACCGGCGTGTCTAGCCTTTTTATCCGATGGAAATTGTAGCCGGGTCTAATAGCGAAAGTGAACCGTTAATTGGAAGGGGGTAGGGTGCGATACCCTTGGACACAACTGTACTCTGACAATTGGACGCCACGGCAAGTTCGAACATCCGCGAGAATCATTGGTTGCATTCAGTGGGGGACACCGTATAGAGGAACCAACACCACCCCCTGGTGCAATCTCAATTTTCGAGCACCCCTAGGGGCTCTCTCCCGTGAGGAGAGAGAGAAACCCAGGGCTGGGGAGGACTCCCGCTCCAGGAGGGGGGAGGGGCTCTCTCGAGCACCCCCTGGGGTGATATCTGTAGGGCTCGTATCACACACTGGCATAATAGAAATTTCCGGTTTACGGATTTTACGTTTCCATATCCGGTCTACACACTGTAAGGACTTTGCCTTAAATAAAAGACTGCCAGCCCTTTTTGTATTTAGTGCTTTAATTGCATTTCTTGACTAAATGCAGGCTATTCACAATATACAGGGTGTCCCATAATGATTGGGACAAATTTTAAGGGGAGGTAGGACATGTCAAAAGGATTCAAAATTGCATAGCAACCCATGGTCGCAAACGTCACGGGAAAGTGGTATCAGAGGTGCAAGAAATGAAGGAATACAAGACAGAGATTATCAGAAATATTTATCGCTCATAAATATTACTTATGCTGTGGTAGATGATACCAATTGAAAAGGTTACAAAAGATGCTCAAAGTTTCCACCATTACAAGTAGGGTTTACACAAAAACCTACTTTTTGAAAAACCGGTTTTCGAATTCCAGATTTCTAAAAAACCGGTTTTAGCCGGTTTTCGAATTTTTGTCAAAAGAAATAGAATAGGGAAAATTATTTTATTTAATTTATATAAAATAACAAAAAACGAAATCAATATCAAAGTCAAAATATAAAAAAAAAATTAAGGATTACACATTACTTACACAAAATAACGAAAACTCAAACAAAAATTTTAAATTTCAAATAATATTTATATTTATTTCACTAATTTTAATTTCTCCTAAGAAAATAGGATTTTAAAAAGCATAAAATATCCACTGAACGGTTGCTAAGTCTTGTTCTTATTTTGGACACAATATTGCCTGAAATTGAAAATACTCGTTCACTAGCTACTGAGCTTGGTTTTTTAGTTTTCAGGGTATTAAATAACAAATCTAAGTTTTTGGTTCTTTTATTCATTGCCTCAAATATTGAAAATTCAGCTTTCAGTGTCTTTGGATTTGTAAGGTTTTCTTCAGGGTCTTCAAGAAAAAAAATAAGTTAAAAATTAATTTTTACACAATAATTTGAATTTTTTAAACCGGTTTTCTTAATTTAAAAACCAGTTTTCAAATGTGACAAATTTATTTTAAAAACCGGTTTTTTAAAACCGTCAAACCCTAATTACAAGAGATGCAAGCGTTACAGCGACGGACCATGAATTGGCGGACACGTTCGAAAACACCTGGATTTGCTTCGATATCTGCAGCAGCGCAAACAATTTTTGCAACCAGATCCATTTCAGACTCGATAGGTGTTTCATACACGGCACATTTAAGTGCACCCCAAAGAAAGAAATCCAGGCTGCTTAAATCCAGAGAGCGTGGGGGCCAGGCAACCGGTCCGCCACGCCCAATCCACTGTTGACCAAACGAAGCACTCAAATGACTCCGAACACATCTTCCATAATGGGGAGGCGCCCCATCATGTTGAAACCACATGTTTCTTCTCACATTTTGCGGCAAAGACTGAAGTAACCCTGATAAAACCTCTTCCAAAAAGATGAGATACTTTGCCGATGTCAAAGGTGATGGTAACAGGTAAGGCCCAACTAAGTAGTCACCGACCAAACCAGCCCAAACATTCACTGAAAAGCGATGTTGGGCATCATGCAGTCTCACTCCGTGAGGATTCTTGTGAGCCCATAAATGCGCATTGTGTTGGTTAAACACACCATCTCGCGTGAAATATAACACATCCGTGAACAGAACGTAAGATGGAAAATTTACATCTTGGCCACATTGGCCGAGATATCACTGCGCAAAACGCACACGTGCAGGATGATCTGAGGGGAGCAGTGCCTGTACCCTTTGAAGATGATATGGGTATAAGGATTCGGCTTGCAAAACACGATGTACAGTATTCCGAGATCGTCTTACGGCAGCAGCGACGGCATGTATGCTGGTACTCGGATTCCTCTCTACGGCATCCAGCACATCCTGTTCCATGGAGGACGTACGAGTCACTTGTGGCCTACCCTCACTCTTCCTACTACCTCTGAATGAACCATAATCACACAAATTGTGATGGACATTCGAAAACACACAACGGTCCGGTATATCTCGCTATGGGAACCGTTCGCGATACAGTCGTTGAGCTGGCCGTGCATTGCAATCGGCCTGTCCATACACTAAATGCATGTCTGCCAGCTCCTTATTCGAATAATGTTGCATGCTCTTAAGGTGACTATTGCTCGAATGACGAAAAATCAGATTTTTCTCCTCGGGATCTTTTCGCTCCAACACCACCTAGCGGACGGATTAGAGTGACTACCACGTCAGCGTACGCTGACGTTTGCGACCATGGGTAGCTATGCAATTTTGAATCCTTTTGATATGCCCTACCTCCCCTTAAAATTTGTCCCAATCATTATGGGACACCCTGTATATATATATAAATTTAAATTCATAGATTCACGGCATCGACGAGGAAGGTCAGACTTGAGTTACCGCTACGTTCATTCAAGTCTATCTAGGCCCGTCTGTATCTCCTTGTCTCCGGCTCCAGCGTCACTCTGAATAACTTAATCTCTGAAACACTGACTTCTTTTAACTCGCGTCCGTCGACTTTATATACCTTCGTTGAACGTTCTCGAAAGGTCTGGAAAACGCCGCTTTTCTTTATTAAGTTACGTTTCTAGACGACTAGGTACCTCCGGTCGGCAACTTCCTTTTCGTAGCTGACGAACTGCTCTGTGAGCTGTCGGTACCTCTCCCGGCCATTATGTTGTCAGGCGACTGCCTGTCTGCAGCCGTCCAAATCAATTAGGTCCACAAACCGCTCGTTGGTTAGTCTTTCCGGAATTTTCCCTTTAAAAAAAAATTCACTATTGTACGGGAGTCCTTGCAGCACGAAGGTATTGAATGGCGTACGACAACATTCGAAATGAGCATCCTCCGTCCGCAGGCCAACGCGCTACCACTAATATACCTATAAATGTTAATCTTTTTGTTGTGTTTAAAGACGACTGATTTTAGGTGTACTTAATTGTCTACGCGATAAAAGGAGCCAAAATGCACCACAGACACTCTAAAAATTCAGTGCGACGCGAAAATAGCGTGGCCTACCGAGATGAACAGAACATATAGAACGTGACTTCAATATCTTCGGCGACTGGAGGATTAATGTTGTTGTGTACTAACCCTATTGGATTCGCTCACCTCAGTGTTAACCTGTGGAGAAAATGTGTCTACTATTGACAGCTACATAAATGCCGATAATACAATAAAAGTGGTATTTTCAGATAGCCCGAACTTTCCTGCACCTTGCAACAGGATTCATTTTATAAATTTCGTCCAGAAAAGGAATTTGAATAGAGTACAATTTAATTTTAAAATAATCTTTCAATTCAAGTCGGCAATCCTTGGGCACATTTTCTTCATAGGTTAAGGTTGAGGTTGTAACGAATCCCGTACAATAGCGAATATCTTCTGCGTAGAAATTGCGGGAAGACCACCCAATGCGTTTCTTGTGCACATAATTGACCCAAGCTCCCTTTGCTGAGACTAGACCGACTGGCGCTTGTCAACATCAAAGGCGAAACGCGCTGACGATCCCGATCATCTTCGCACGTGCAAATTCCAATAAATACCAGCCAGCTTGTAGCTTGTGCACAAAATGGATTCAAGCTGCCTTTGTCTAAATGAGACAGGCTGTCGCCGTCAACATACTTAGTCGGACACGCCTAACGATGCTGCAAGACGGTGGGATAGACACAAAGGGAAGCCGCAAACAGAAGGCGTTACCCAGACCTTCCCCCGAGCGCTCCCCGGAGGTATATTTAGGCTCGATGCACACGAGCGATCCGGTGTAGTTGCGGCACCGGATCGCTCGTGTGCACCGAGCCATATAGTTGCCGAACGCCAGTGTAGTTAGTCAGCAATTCAGAGATGAAGGCAGTTAGTCACAGAGACGGAGTAGAGCTGAATCCTAGATGTTGCCGAGACGTCTGACCTTCCTCGTCGAATCCATGAACCCACTAATTTAATATGTTTTATTTTGTATAAATCTAAATAAGCCTGTATTTAATTGAGAATGCAATTAAAGCATGTAAATGCAAAAAAGGCTGAGTCTTTTTATTTAAGGCAAAGTCCTTACAAGGTGAGCGAGTCCAATAGGGTTAGGATTGGAACAGGAGGATTAGGATTTCACACAGCAGTCTTAAGATCCACGTATTTGTTATACATGGGACAAAAGATTTGGCATATATTTTATTCATTTTTGTAGTATCTAATGTCAGTAGTAATTAATTTATAGTCGAAATGGCAGATTTAAAACATGGATTATAAGTAGCTATCATCAGTTTTTATATGCATACTATTGCCATTTCAGATGAGACGACTCAATCTTCGCCACTATTGAACTTTGCGGATGACAGAAAGGCTGGTAAGTTTCATAAAAGTGTTCTGTATGTAAAATAAAGAAAATATCGTTTAAATAAAAGCTAATATTGCTGTTAACGATGTGTGAAACGATTTCACGATGAATAGATGTTCAGATGAATGATGTTCAGATGAATACTTCATCAAAGTTTGACGCCATACCATTGTGTAGAGCTTTAAAGCAATGTTATTCATGCTATTTCTTTTTATTCTTCAGGTAAGAGGAGGAAAATTTCAGAAGACGACGCTGCTGTTATCACGAAAGAAGGTAAGACATTATCGTTATTTTCCAGTATTCGGAAAGCTGTGCATCGGGGGTGGCGAACGTTGCCCTTATTCCCAGAGGAACCCTTTTTAAAATTTTCGTTGTTCGCACTACATTGTTTACACCCCTTTTTGTAAAATTTTTCTGGCTGAAACGCCAGACGTTAGTGTAGTTAAAACCCCTGCTTTGCGGACAAAATTTTCTTTGTTCACCACACTACAATTGAACCTCGTTACGGATATTTGAACTTTCAAGATATTAATTGGATTCCCCCCCCCCCGTATTATCTTCATGGCAGTAGTAGGAAATTTCGTGAAAGGCTTTGATAAAGACGAATGTCCAAGGAAGGTACTGTTATCAATGTGCATTGCCGAATCACACTTAAAGAATACTCTTTTACCGCCTATTACAACTTCTAAATGCCAGTAAATAGACATCGTTAGTATTCAGCATTTAAATTATGTTACCATCAATTAATATTAAAAAATATGAAGGTACCTAATCAGCCACTGAATTCCTTAAAAATGTATAAAATATTTGTAGATTTTTTTGTCTACGAGGCGTGAGGTCTAGGGGTTTTAACTTCCAAAAAGGAAACAATCACGCTTATGATAACAAAAGCATTTAATTGAAGAAAGAAGAAATAAAAGACAAGACTACAATGCCGGCCGCCTACTTGCGTCGGTTATTTTCACCTGAAAACTCAAACTATAACATAATATAATACATGTATTGTCTTCTTCCGAAGAGAAGATCCCCGAGAAAAAAGTCACTCAACTGGGGCCAGGTTTCGTGTCTCTTCTCGCGGGAGGTGGACATACATAGGATGTTATGCTTGCGCGCGCTCTAGTGGTGGAAATTACAATTAGTACCGGCTCCACAATCGGCCAGCCATAATGTATATATAGCCTCATAAATTAAGATACAAAACAGGTCATCTGAAAGAAAATCTAAACAAAATAATTTATAGTACAAATTACTACACATTAGGTACAAAATACAGGCTATATAAAAATTATTACAATATGACTCGCTGAGGGCCATTAATAAATAATTAGGGTTCTGTAGTTTTTTTTGCCATATTCTCATGTGGTCAGTAGCTGGGGTCGTTATGTTTAGACCGACATGAGTTCCAATCTTTTTCACATCGTAACGGTCGTTTGACTTTACCTTGGTGATTTTGCAAGGTCCGTAGAAATTAGGGCGTATTTTAAGTCCTGTTCCGAACTGAGTCCGTTGAATGGCGACCAGGAGACCGCCTCTTTACTGGTTAGTCATTTTTCTCTTCTTTTTGAAGTTTCTTTTGCGATAGTCTATGAAAAGTCCTAGTGACAATCCTTCATTTTGTGTAAGGCCGTTTGCACACGAAGCAACTCAAAAGAAACTGATAACTGACTCCAATCACAAACCAGTCCGTGATGAGTCGTGACCTATGTAATTGAATGGAGCCACGCACACGGCGCAACTGGTTACAAACCCGTCAGCAACGCGTTTGTAATCAGTCGCAGGTAACTCAACGTGTCGAGTCACTAGCAACTTCAGTCGCCAGTTTCTCTTGCGTTCTGCGTGTTATTACACAATCTATGTTACAGCTGTTCTTTTGGCAAGCTGCCAAATGACGTACACGAAAGTCACGTGACTTCTGCCTAGCGATGAAATAAAATTCTAACTTTTTTGTCGTATGGAATATGTGCGATCATATATACAGTCCATTTTTAAACGATTGATCAAAGACAATCTATTTTGACATTTTTTTTTAAATAAATTAATTTCTGATAATAATTTAACTAAAAAATGCCCGGAATAATGTTCTTCCTTCCACGACAGGTCGTAAACTATTGATTTGAATCACTTTTGAGTAGGTCCATGTGCGAAGCCGCATCACTAACGAGTTTACAACCGATAAGCAATTTCAATCGCTAACCAGTTCAGTTTCCTTTGACTCGCTCCGTGTGCAGATGGCCTAAGACTACGGAAGATGCATAATCAGAGCAACTGGGCTGAATCATGCCTGCGTCTAGCCATTCATTAATCCGCTCCTCAACTTTTAACTTTTCAGGCCGCAAAAGCTTTCTAAATCTCTGACAAACGGGCACATTATCAGTTAATAACAATTGTCATCTTTATGTGTTTATTTTTTCCCCTCGTAGTTTTCAACAGGATCCAAAACCTTTTTCTGACTTTATACTATTGATGTATATGACATCTATTTCAAAGGCACTTTCAATAGAATTTGCAACGTTAAATACAAAAGAATCATGCACATAGATGGTCATTTTTATTTTGAAGAACAATGAAGTGCGATCATCCATCATCTGTTCATATAGCTTCACTGTTCGGAATCTTCACACGATCTATTAGGAGTAGCAGGCTCCACCCTCGCCTTCACATTTGACAAGCAGTTTTTGATGGACGACTGGTGGTATGACGCAATATGGCGTCAATCTCAACCCTTTCCGTCAAGAAATTCCTTTGAATTACTATTTTTCGAACGCAAAAGAAAGCCTAAATAAATCTGCTAACACGGTTTCATTGAAGCGGCTGGTTAATTTTATTTTTCCTTCTGTTTCATTATGGATGAAACGACGTTAGGCCCGTTGCACACACGGCGTTTTTATCCTTGGCGGAAAAAATCCGTCGACTTCGTTCCAACAGTTGTCAAAACATCTGCCGGCGCACGGTGGCACTCGACAGGTGGACAAGCTACCGTCGACGGAAAATTTACCGATCGTTTTTTTCCCCGCCCAGTGTACAAGCTCCAATTGACTTCTGTGGTCTACTGTTGGAACGACGTCGACGGATTTTTTCCGCCACGGATGAAAACGCCGTGTGTGCAACTGGCCTTAGGATTAACAACTGGAATTTGCGCTCCGAATTCTAAAACTATTGTTTTAAACGATCCCATAACTTCGAACATTATTAACGTGCGTTTGGCTTTTGCTTTCGTTTTTATCAGTACAGTCTTTTTCGATAGGATTGGAACCATTGTTAAATATTTTGGGGTATGCATTTGCAAAATGATTGCTACCAGAGGCATAGCATTTAGGTTTAGGTTTGTGTAGCTTCTGAAAAAAATCTTTATTCCGTTCTTCCCGCTTCTTTTCGTTTGTAAAATGTTAAGGCAATTCTCTGAGGCTTGTTTTAAAATTACTAATACTGAATTCATGACCAAGAAAGATAGTCCTAATTATAATGAAAAGGGCAATTCTTTAAACAGAAACTTAACAAGGAAATTTATTTACAAAAAAATTTAAAACATTAAACAATTACAACGTATTCAATTAATTTAAGTGTAGATTCACATCGTACGCTCCCAGACCCATGGTCTCAACAGGAGCTTCCAAAAAACGTCTGTCTAGCGGGATGTTACAAGACAATCTCTCTAAAATTCTCCAACTCTGACTATCTCTCGTGGTGTTTTCTTTGTCGACGTCTATCCCAATTCCTCGAAAATGCGTCTGGTTTTCAGAGAGGGGGCCGGCAGCTTTGTTGGTGACAGTTCTTCGTATCGATGCATAGTTAAGCCATCTTTATGGCCCGCCGATGTCAACTCGCATGAAACTATTGCTAAGAAAGACAGCTTTACGACGATGGTGGGAGACGCTTGCTTGAGAACCCGATATGCATGGGCTTAACTTTCAGGCTAAAAATTCCGGCGGCATTTGTTGGTATCGTTTTTTAATCCCCCACAGAATTTTAGAATGTAGGGGTACGCATAGCTTGTGTTTTTCAAATCTTGCAGCTATGGAAGGCTCTTCGCAGATCGTGGGAACCGCACAAAACACGTGACATCACAATAGACTTAATGAAAATCGGAACAACAGGTCGGAACGAAAATGATGTCTCGAAAAGATCATTCGCCTCGTTGATAACTCTGTTTTCCGATAAAAAAATATATAATAAATAAATTAAAAAATAAAATAAATAAATAAAAAACCTTGGGAAGTTAGGCGAAGATAATTTTAGCAATGATGGCATTAACATTTTACAATTTCAAAAATTAAGTTTCTACTTTACGCGATTCTGTTTCCCACCTTCACCCTTCCATTAGTTGAATTCTGGTAAGAGGTTTACGCCAACCAAAATATTAATCATTTTAATACTCACACACTTGTTCTTACAAAAACATACAGGTGTCAAATAGTTAATTCATTTTGTCGTTTCCTACGTTGAGGGTTCCAAGTATTAGATTAGTATTGAAAGATCTGAAGCATGCTGCATAAGTATCTCATTTCAGTTTTAATGTACAATAACTGCTGTCCTTACAGATGAGACGATCCAATCTTTACCACATCTGAACTGTTCTGAAGACAACACAACATGTAAGCGCCTTTTTTCAGTACCTTACTCATAAATATAGCTATAGCAAAGTGTAACTATTTGTTAGAAATAATTATATCAGCTCTCTCTCAGTTCGGAAATTAATTGAAATAAATGTATTAACCACTGAATTTTATCTTTAGATCATTAGTATATGGTATTCGTAAAAGTGTTTCTTTAGGCGTAGAATGTTTTGTAATGACCAGTAAATTTTAGAAATTTCCATCAACAACCTATAAAGGATTTACTTATTTTTTCTGTTTTTGTTTTTCAAGGCGAAATTTTATTGCACTCATCGTAATGAATCGAAAAAACGACCACAATCCCACATCAAACATTTCACTGAATGAGCCATTTGAGACTGCTGTGTACTAACCCTATTAGATTCGCTCACCTCAATATTAACCTATCGAGAAAAATTGTCCAAGGATTGCCGACTTGGATTGAAAGTTTTTTTTTCCCGTAATAGAGAAAAAAAATTACTCCTTGGGGCATTTTTTGTTTTTTAAAAAATGCGAATAACATTTTAAAATTTGAATTATTCTGGGGAAAATCTGGTCAAGTGTGTTTTAAACGCTCATCAAATCCTTTGGTGGACGAAATTTATAAAATAAATCGTGTTACAAGGTGAAGAAAAGTTCTACCTGAAAATACTATTTTTATTGTATTATCGGCATTTATGTAGCTGTCAATAGTAGACACATTTTCTCCATAGGCTAATATGGAGGTGAGCGAATCCAATAGGGTTAGTACACAGACGCCTTAAGTGCAATGTTTAGAGCTGCGCAGGAGCGTTTAGAGCAGACTCTAGCCCGGGGAAATCTTTTGACTAGTCCCCTAGGCCTCCGTGCACATAAATTAGAACTAGCACGGACTCCCACACCTCATCCATTCCTCTTTCCCTCCCCATCTCGTTGAGTCTCCGTTAGTTTCGTTCAGAGATCTGATTCCACGTATTGGGTCGCCGCGGTTATTTATAGTCGCATTTCCGGTACGGGAAACTTCGTGACGAAGGTCTCCAACGCCTACTCTATTTTAGTTATTCCACCCTCACTGCACGATTACCAGTTGTTGCTCGTATGCAGAGAGCTTTCAACTTCACTGCATGGGACACTTGGTGTCTCTGATCAAGATAGAATAGCAACAAATCAAAAGTCCTCAACACCCGTCTGTATAAACAACTCTCATCAAAGACATGAATTGTGATCACGTAGTTCTTGCTTTCTATTCTACTCTGCTTGGGTTGTCGGAAGGAGTTGTCATGATTGAGAATTACGGTGAAATCTAGTTGTTCCTGGAAGTGTCAGGTTAACTAGTCTTGTGGCTTACTTAAATGTTCAAGATGAGGTAATCTGAGGAGAATCGAGTTGTTTACCTTAAAGAATATTATAAAAACTAGAGGAACTTGAAGGTAAACTGAATGAGAATCTGAAGATGGAATTAGCCGAGCTTCTTCAACTTTGAAAATGAATACCCCGAGCTTACAAACGAACTGTTTTGTTATGTAACCTTTTCTCCGATTCCCTGAATGTAGACAGCGTTCTCAAATCAGTACTGGAAGATTCAGTAGATTTGTGAGAAACATTCCTCGGCACGTAACTTGTTTTGTGAAAAGTTGCCGACGCAGTTCATCCGTGTTACGTATTGACCATATCGCAAAGTCACCGTGCGTGTGTCAGTTTTGTCTCAATTTTGTCTACTCTATTTACATTTAATGTACTTTTGTTACGCTTTTAAAATTGTCTTTCATGTTAATGAGTCAGCTGAGGAGCAAGTTACTAATCTGCAGCAGAAAAAAAAAGTGTTGTGACTCAAGAAACGTTGAGAAACAGCGATTTAGAGATCCTTAGAGATACTAATAATGTCGTTATTTTTACATTTAAGGTCAAAAGAAGAACGTGTCTGAAGAACTGCAAATTGTTGAAGACACGAAAGAAGGTAAATACATTCTGTTTTATTTATCGCTATTCATCATGCTGTAGGTCCTTGGAAAATTGAAGCGAGTGATATCAGTGCTTATAAAAGTTTCCAATATATTAAATACTACCTTTTTATTCCATTCTCCATTAGCTAATAATTTTCTGTGGTATTGTACGTAGTACTAAGTCCAGATCTCCGTCTCAATTAGCATCAGTTTCTACTCTCTCGAACATCCGATGGGACTATTTGAATTCATCTCATTAAGACTCCTGTGTACTAACTAAACATTACTGGATTCGCTCACCTTAACGTTAACCTATGGAGAAAATGTGTCTACTATTGACAGCTCCATAAATGCTGATAATCCAATAAAAATGGTATTTTCAGATAGCCTGAACTATTCTGCATTTTTTAACAGGATTCGTTTGATAAATTACGTCAACCAAAGGAATTGATGAGCGCTTAAAACTCACTAGACCAGATTTTCCCCCCGAATAATTCAAATTTTAAAATGTTGTTTCTTCTCCCAATAGTTTAAATAAGAAAATATTTTTTGCTTTTTTTCTTAATAAACGAAAAATGTACCAACGTGTAAAATTTCTTTCTATATTATGGAGAACAATTTTTTTAAAGAAATCTTCAAATCCAAGTCGGCAGTCCTTGGACACATCTCTGTTGATGTTGATTCCTAAGTAGTTTCTGATTTCTCCTAGGTCCTTTACTTCGAAGAATTTGTTGAGATACTTGGTTAGACTTTGAATCTTGTCTTCATTTTTGCATGCTATAAGGATATCGTTCACGTAAACCGTGATCATTATTGTATCTACTTCATCTTTCTTTAAGAATAGGCAAGGGTCTGCGGTAGATTGAGAGAAATCGTTGTTTCTCAGGATTTCTTCGATTCTTTTGTTCCAAGCTCTGGCTGACTGTTTTAAGCCAGTACGATTTTTACGTAGAGAGATTTCCTTAGTTTGCAAACCTTTTGTTCTTGTCCTGTTTGAACTGTGCCTTCCGGTTGCTCCATAAAAATTTCTTCTTCTAGGTTTCCGTGAAGGAAAGCTGTGGTGACGTCAGCATGTCGCACGTGCATATTTTCGTATGCAGCGGCAGCAAAGAAGGTTCTGATAGTCGTATGTCGAACTACCGGTGCGAAGGTATGGTCGTAGTCAGTCCCAAATTTTTGACTATAGCCCTTTGCGACTAGTCGTGCATTGTAGCGGTTGACTGTTCCATCTTCGTTTCTTTTCAGTTTGAAGGTCCATCGACATCCGATAGCTTTCTTTCCTACAGGAAGATCTACTAATTCCCAGGTTTTATTTTGGGACAAGGAATTGATTTCTTCGTTGACTGCGAGTAACCATTTTTCCTTTTCTTCGGAATCCAATTTGTTCAGGTCTTCGAAATTTTCGGGTATGTCCTTAGTTGTGTCCACTAGGTATCCCATACGTTCTGGTGGTTGTCCCTTCGTTTTTCTTTCTGATCTTCTCAGCGCTTCTATGGGTATAATTTCATGTTCTGTCTCAGTTTCTTCGTCTTTTACTTCCGGACGAGTAAAATACGGACGAGAGGGAATTTCGATATTTTGATTCACTGGTGATTTTTCGAAAAATTTTACGCTTCTACTGACAATTATCCGATTTTCGCCTGTATAGATTCTGTACCCCTTTGACCTTTGGTCGTAACCGACAAAAGTTCCTTCAATTGCTCTTGGATCTAATTTTCTTCGGCTTTCTTTATGTATATATGCATAGGCTGTGCAACCAAATTCCTTTATGTGAGCCAAATTTGGCTTTCTTCCGCACCATAACTCGTAGGGCGTCTTTTCACAGGCTCTAGTAGGAAGACGGTTTTGAATATAATTTGCGGTATTGACAGCTTTTCCCCAGAATTTGTTTGGCAGTTGACTTTGGGACAGCATGCATCTGGTCATTTCGGTAAGACTTCTATTTTTCCTTTCACTCTCACCGTTGTGAGGAGGTGAGAAAGGAACGCTAAGTTGATGTTTGATGCCGTCACTCGACAGAAATTCCCCTATTTCTTTACTGGTGTATTCACCGCCGTTATCCGTTCGGAGAGTCTGTATGGTTCTACCAAATTTATTTTTGGTTATGCCGACAAAATCCTTCAGTTTACTAAGAACTTCACTCTTTCTAGTAAGTTAGATGACGGTGTATCTCGTAAAGTCGTCGATAAATGTGACGAAATAGAGCTTTCCACCGATGCTCGGAGTGGGCATGGGTCCGCAAATGTCGCTATGTATAAGTTCCAACGGTTTCTTTGCACGGACACTGGCTGTTTTTGGATACGGGGATTGTTGCATTTTATTCTTTATGCATTCTGAACAAGTTTTATTATAAAGACAATTATCTAGTTTTATTCCGTCGGCAAGATTTTCGTGAACGAGTCGCTTAATTCCGTCAAAACTCCGATGACCTAATCTCGAATGCCATATCTGTATACAATTATCATTTTTGCATTCTATAGCGACATTAGCATTTTCCGAGTGTTTGTTTAAAACAATTTTCTATAAACTATCTTTATCAGAATATGCGTGCATGATCACTTCATTATTCTTCTTCACGAAGCAATTATTTTTCTCGAAAAGGACAGAGTACCCCATACTAGCGATTTTTTTAACGGAAATTAAATTGCTCATTAAATCAGGAACGAAAAGGGCATTCGTCAGTCTTATTTTCTGCATATTTAGATCAAGGTCAACAAATCCACTGCTTCTGGAAAATAAGATTCTACCATCTGCTAGAATAATTGTCGTGGGTGATTCATTTTGTTTCAGTTCTGTAAATAAATTTTCATCTGACAGCAAATGACAGCTTGCGCTGGAATCTATATATAGAACCTTTACATTTGTATTTTGTTCAGAACGGTAAATAGAGTCCTTGCACTTCACTGGCGCCTGTTGACTGTAAGCATTCGCGCTCATACATTGCCGGTCTGATTTTCCGCCATGTTTGGTCACGCGAGTTTCTAACTTTGGGTTATTAGAATTATAAGAACAAGTATTGTTATTCCTGTTTTGTAACTTAAAACAACAGTTTCGGGTATGGCCGTTTCGCTTACAAAAGCTGCAAAATTTCTCCGACCTTTTATTGTTATAATTTTTTGCGTTTATAGCAGATTTAAATGCCGTTGAAGTATTATCGGAATTTCGGTCAGCTTTCTGTTCTAACCTTCTATTATATTCATCGGCGAGTTTCGTTTTTACTAAATCCGTAGTTATAAGTGTGTCATCTCGAGCTTCTAGGGCGGTAATGAGATTATTGTAAGATTCAGGAATCGAAACTAACAAAAGAGCGGCTATATGCTCATCTGGAATGTTCTCACCGATAGCTTTCAGTTTTTCAACCAAATCCATCATGTGATTGATGTGCGCGATCATATCACCGTGTTCAGGCATTTTAATTGAATATAATTTTCTTAAAAGATATAACTTGCTACTTAAATTGGAACGTTCATGTACTGATTTCAGTTTTTGCCATGTACCGTTAGCAGTTGTTTCGTTTTTAACATGAATGATTTGGGAATCTTCTATGCATAGATTTATGATTGCTCGTGCTTGTTTATCCCTCTTTAAAAATGTTTCATCAGGTTTATTGGGTGGTGGAGAATTAAGATCATCTAACCCATCCCGCATCAAAAGCATTTCAATCTTGAATTTCCAAACCGCATAATTTTCGGAATTCAGTTTAGTCATCTGCGTCGAATCTTTAAACACTGATTGAGCCATTTTAAATTTAGTACCAGAATTTAGCAATTCAGTCTCATAATCATTGATGTGAAGATAGCAAAAATATATTGCTTACCTCCGTCTCGGCGGTGCAGCTGTCTTGGTACTAAGTGATTATAGGTACATGAACATTAAACATGTATTTATTCAATCTATTACGAAACAAAAAGAACGTTACATTGCTACGATACAAAAACAGAAAATTACATAAACAGAAGTAAGAAAGGAATCATGGGATAGCTTCTGGTTTGCTCCAGTTTGGCGCGCGCCTTGGCGACTTAGGGTTGCATGAAAAGGTTAATTTTCAAAATGTGTGATTACTTTCCAACTTGTGATCCGTATTATTAAAGCGTGTTTCATAGAAATTTTTTCCTCTTCCAGCAATCTAAATTCTGCACGCCGGACGATGGCCGAGTGGCTAGGGCGCTGGAATTCGGTACCAGTATCTGTGGATTGGAGTTAGGGATGCGACATCGATGTCGATGTTTTCAAAACATCGATGTTCTAAACATCGATTTATTGAAGCCGATGTTTTTTTAACATCGATGTTTTGTGCTCGATTTTTTTTTAACGAAAAAGTACCATAATAAAAAAATTTACCACGTAGCATAATTTTCACACTCAGTAAATGTAAGTCTGAATTCTGAAAAGGACGAATACAAAAAGGGGAACGATTCCTTAGCAAACAGACAAATGGCAATCGACAACCAATGAAACAATCAGAGCGCTTGGATGTTCCTGACACTCCAGAACTTTCCATGGGGTTTTATTTTATAAATAGTATATACACGAGAGCAGCCTTTTAAGTTTTTTTTTCTGGTTTTATATAAGTTAATGTTAATATTATTAGTTAGATGCCTCCCAAAAGTACCGTTTGGAAATAGTTTTGCAAAACCTCGGACAAATTGGCGAAATGCAATATTTGCCTTAAGTCCCTCAAAACTTCTGGCAATACCACGAATTTATCTGGACATTTGAAGGCAAAACATGGCGGTATTTACAACGAGAATTTTGAGTCATAAATGTAGCCCAAAGCAACCAAGTTTTTGTCATTTGTGCCTGCCCAATCAGAGAGTAAAATTAAATCATCTCCCCCCCCCCCCCCACGGCTAACGGGTTTAACATTAATGTTAGAGATTACTAAACCAGTTTTAAAAATGAATGTTCTAAAACATCGATGGTTTTTGGGCGATGTTTTATTAGCATCGATGTTTTAATATTGAATATCGATGTTTTGTTATCGATGTCGCATCACTAATTTATTTAGGCTTTCTTTTGCGTTAGAAAAATAGTAATTCAAAGGAATTTCTTGACGGAAAGGGAGAGATTGACGTCATATTGCGTCATACCACCAGTCGTCCATCAAAAAATAACTGCTTGTCAAATGTGAAGGCGAGGGTGGTGCCTGCTACTCCTAATAGATCGTGCGAAGATTCCGAACAGTGAAGCTATATGAACAGATGATGGATGATCGCACTTCATTGTTCTTCAAAATAAAAATGACCATCTTCTGGCAATACCACGAATTTATCTGGACATTTGAAGGCAAAACATGGCGATATTTACAACAAGAATTTTGAGTCATCATTGTAGCCCAAGGCAAAAGCAACCAAGTTTTTGTCATTTGTGTCAGACCAATCACAGAGTAAAATTAAATCACACACACCCCACGACTAACCGAAGTAACATTGTTAGAGGTTACTAAACCAGTTTTAAAAACGGATGTTCTAAAACATAGATGGTTTTTGGGCGATGTTTTATTAGCATCGTTGTTTTAATATTGAATATCGATGTTTCAAAACATCGATGTTTTGTTATCGATGTCGCATCCCTAATTGGAGTCCCACGTTAAAACGCTTTAAGCAGTAGGCCCCCGGACTAGCCCTCGTGTAGCAAGAGATGACCGTAGCGCTCCAGACCAAACCAAAACTAAATTTTGCACCACAGATCATGGAAGACGTGAGCCAGATTGACTGCATCGTGTCAGTTGTCAGATTCTTTTCCATCTAGCATACTCGCCAGGTATACCGTAATGAGGAGTTCATAATAAGAGCCTAGGTACGTGGCTGCTAGGTATGGGGGGAGAAGTTTGGCCCTGTTCACATAGGAATCCGGTAGCGGAAGTGTGAAAGGAAAGATGGAGCTGAGACGGAAATAAACCAATCATAGGCGTTAAAAATTCGGTTGCTAATCGTTTGGAGGTTTGTCAATGGTTAAATAAATTTCAATACTTTAACGCTTCCGCTACCTATGTGAACTAGCCCTAAATCTTTACGCGAAAGAGATAATGCTTTGATATTGTGCTGAGGTTGAGGCTGAAACGGACGGAGTATTCTAAAAGGCCTGCCAGAAATCAGCCTCCAGAAAATTTCGTCTGCAGAAGTGTGTAGGAAGAGGAGGAATGACGACATAGAAGATGACGTAATTTAAGTTGCACAATATTTGAATGAACATCTGTTCAAATCAAAATATTTATTCTATTCCTTCATTTTTTGTACATGATTCATGAAACAAAGAGTGCATGACATTTGAGTCATTTTGTAATGTTGAATGTGGGTGCGACTCTTTGTAGAAAATGCATATTTAAAAAGGGCTGCGTAAGTGATTATTGTTAGTTTTAATTCGCCATGATCGTTGTTATTTCAGATGCGGCGACTCTACCTTTGTTTCAAGTGAATTCTGCCGACGATAAAGAAGCAGGTAAGGATTCGATTTTTGTGTTCGGAATTCGTTGATACATTAAAGTCTCTTTGTTAATTCAGGGAAAGGCGGGGGAAAGAACTAATTTTTTTTCGGTCTTTGGATCTGAATTTTTATTTTTCGACAATATAAAATATCTTTAAAGATAATTGTGTCGTTAATTTAACTATATGTGCATATAGAAGGTTTAGGTAGTGATGAAATAGGTACAGATGTAGTATACGCAACGAACACCAAGGGGCGATTTTTCGCCAAATCTGATGGTTGTTTGGCGGTTTTTATATTGTGGCAGGGAGGATATTAAGATCGGATGGTATTTTTAAAAATTTTTTTTGCGATAAGCTTTGTTTTACTGACCGCTACTGCCAGCGGAAGCTTTTTTTTTACTGTACAACAGCCAGCGGTATGTAGCGAAGCCAGCGGCTGGGGATTTTCTGTAATGTTTTTGGACGGATGCGTAACGGAGCGTAGCGGAGTGAAGCAAGGGTATCTGAGCGAAGGGAAGATCCCGTGTGCGCCTACGAGTTTCATAAAGCCAGCAGTAAGTTTGTTTTCAAATTTATTGTTTACATTTCGCAGTTTAAGCCTAACAGGTCTCCGAACGGGATTTCGGCGCCAACTTTTCGCCAAATTGGCGACGACCCGTTGCGTATACAACATCTGATCCATGAAATATTTTATTTAATGCTGTTGTGTACTAACCCCCTATTGGATTCGCTCACCTCAATGTTTACCTATGGAGAAAATGTGTCTACTATTGATAGCTATATAAATGCTTATAATCCAATAAAAAGATTTTCAGATAGCCTGAATTTCTCGGCACATTGCAACAGGTTTCAGTTTATAAATTTCGTCCACGAAAGAAATTAAGGAGCTTTTAAAACACACTATACCAGATTTTTTTGCCTCGAATAATTTAAATTTTAAAATATTTTTTGCTTTTTTTTTAGTCGAAAATGCCTCAAGGGGTAAAATTTAAAATTTCTTTTTCTATTAGGGAGTACAATATTTTAAAAAAATCCTTCAATCTAAGTCTGCAATCTTTGAACACATTTTCTCCCTATGTTCGAGGTGAGTGAACCCAATCGGTTTAGTACACAGCAGCCTTTATACAGTGTTTTAATATGTATATTACATTTATCACCTTACTTCATGGATAAGTTGCTCAAATGTAACAAAATATGGTACTGATTCAGCTTTTTTTTATCGCCGATTTTTAGAATTGTCCATCTATTTGGATGGATGTGGGAAAGGATGTCACCTTATTAACGCATGTCCTAACTTGTTTACATTGCTGTATTTTTTTCCCATTATTATCATTCATCAGAACTTTTTTTTTTTAATTTTCAAAGGCATGAAAAGTCAATAAACCTAAAAATGTGATATCGCTTAAATGTGATAAAAACGTGATATCCCTAAAAATGTCGCAATCTGTTTTAAAAAGAACCGATCTGGCAAGTCTGCCTCGCATAAGTTAGAGCAGCGATGATTCGTTGGCCCGCTTTCAGCTTCCTGACAAGGGAAAAAAATCACTGTCAAGATTTTATAAAATCAAAAGTCAAAAGAGAAATTCCCTCTCTAAAAATGTGCTTTTCCCCCCTCATTTATCATTTTCTTTATGAAAGGTTACATTCTCTTGTAATGTTAGCAAAAAGTTTAATAAAAAATAGTGTGTCGTAATTTTCCCTCCGAAGTAAGGAGAATAGGACTATTTTTGTTTACCGAGCTACGTAAAGTTTTCTTTGGCCTACGTATGTCCCTGAAATGCCCGGATTCATTGAGCTACAAATGCTTGTAAACTTTGCCAACAAACATCCATCTAATTAGTGAAGGGTGTGCAAGAGGAATAATGAAATGTCATAGATTTTATTTAAAAATTACACATTTATTTATTAACAGAAATTTATTTATTAACAGAAATAAAATTTGTAATAAAAAAAAGAAAACGTCAAATTGGGTAGAAGAAAAAACTTCAATTTTTAATTCAAAACAAACAATACTGTCAAATAATCAGCAATTGATCAATAATCAGTAATGAATGAGCTGTATTCTGGTGAAAGTCTTAATCACTTTCACCAGAATACAGAGGCTGTTCGCACATTTTTTAGACGATTTTGGTAAGCGGTAATAAAAAACCGTTTGCTGCAAAAGAAATAATTGCAACTGTACTATGTTTTTAAAAGTCAAAATTATAGTCTGCGGCTTGAAAATTTTGTTTTTATTCAAAATGGCGTTTTTAACAAAGCAGTGGTTCGAAGGCTACATTTATGCTCTTTCCGAAGAGAAATATGCATACTCCGTTATCCAAAAACGATGTGAGAGTCATGGTTTTGTGATATCTAAAGCGTCGATAGGTAATATCGTCAACAAAAAAGGAAAAAAAACGTCAAATTGGAGTCTCTAATGGGACAAAAATTCCACACAAGTATCCAAGGAAAAAACGGACATCTTCGACTATTGCAAAGGTACGTTGTTTAATGTTAAAAGAAAATCCCCCTAGTCAAAGAACAGTTGCAAAATCATTAAAATGCTCGGTGCCCACTGTAAACAAAATGATAAACGTTGATTTAAATCTTAAGAAAGCGAAAAAACGCAATGTGCATCGTCTTCTTCCAAATCATATCACTGAACGCAGGACACGCTGCAGAATTCTATATGAGAAACACTTATCCAAACAAAAATGGAAAACAATTGTCACAATAGATGGATCATGGGTGTATTTAAATGATTGCTACAAAAAAAAGAGCCATTTATTATCATAAAAGGGGAGAAAAAAATTTATGTACATGGTTCAAAGAATCGAAAGAAAGTTTTTCTGAGGGATTCACGATTGTTGCTGGTTTTTCTTATAATGGCAAGTTAAAAATAAAGAGAGTAGAAAAAAATGTCAAGATTAACTCGAAATACTATCAGGAACATATTTTATCGCCAATTTTTCTGAATGAAATACCATCGCTTTACCCACAGTGCCATCAATCTGTGAGACTCCATCAGGACAAAGCTAGCAGTGACACATCAAAATCCATTGTAAATTTCCTAAAAGAAATGGAACAAAAAACTGGTATCAAGGCCATACCCTTCATTGATATCCCTACTAAATCTCCCGATGTATCACCTATGGATTTTTGTGCTTTCGGACTTTGAAAATCTGCATTATCCAAACGTCGTCCAAAAACCCTTACACGACTTTGGAAAGCTGTTCAGGAGGAATGGGATAGAATACCTCTTCTGACACTTCAAAAGGCATTATCCTGGAAATGGCGGTGTCGAAAGGTAGTTCAGAATAAGGGATGTCAAATAGAACATTTAAAACACTAGAATTTTATGTAATTTAGTTTTGTGAATACAATATACATCGTCTAAAAAATGTGTGAACAGCCTCTGTATACACAATTATTAATAATTATATAGATATATTCACAATGATTAATACAGAATATGAAACTCACATAGGTACATTAAACAAATCACATCACATTAATACTCATAACACCCTTATTACACCAGGCTTTCGCGCAAGGCTATCTTGGAAAGTGACAAGTTGAGCATACGGGAAAGTTGAACGACAGTAGATACGTCTGATACGGGCTTTACTCTACTCGTTTTGACGAAAGCTGATTCTTTTAAATAAAATTTTATTTTTATTATTTTTAATTCGAACTGAGCAATATATAATTATTTATTGGGAATTTTCTATGGGTTTTTCCTGTTCTCCGTTAAATAAGGTTGTGACACGTCTGAATAATATATATTTATAGCTTGTCTGACGTACAAACAAGTGATACGGATTTGACTCCAGTCAACAAAATTTTTTAATGTTGGAAGAAAGAAAAAAAAAATTAAGTTGAGATCGTGAGGAAGGAGAATATTGTGTCGAGATATCGTGACATGGCGTAATAATCGGACACACCTGCCTGGAAAACATGCCTGATTAGCGTAGTTGTTGTGAGATATGAAGAAGGAAATGCGCATGAATATGTGTTGAGTAGTCTATGTGTTAATGAGACTGCAGAAGACTAAATAGAATCAGAAAACATTCCCGGAAACTTTACATGTTATATTAGCGCTCTGTTGGATTATCGGTGGAATACAAATATTAAGTGAATACAGGAAATTTTTTTTGGATGAGACAATATTACGAAGGGTTATTGCATGATAATGATTAAAACTTGATTGTTGGATAAAAAAAATTCTGGACGGTATTTTGAATATATACATGTTTAGAAGGGAATAAGACATGTTAAAATATATTGTTTTACTTTTTTTTGGGGGGGGGGGATACCTTTTTTCTTGTTTTTGTTTATTGCTTGCTATTAGAAATTAAAGAATAAATAATAATCGCAAATCAGTATTAAAAGTAGCCGGAGGGGGCGAAAATTAAGCCAATCTGGCAACCCCGCTTTACATAAATTTCTACTGCTGCGTTTGATCTATTCAGATTCAGTCATGCATCGGGACTAGGAACGATCATTCCGCGCATGTTTTTTGTACTATGAAGATTGTTTTAGCAAATCAAGTAGGAAAGTGACTCATTTTCACGAAGCAAGATAATATTTGCAAGTAGAGATTGTTTGCAAGTCAGAATTATAATATTGGAATTTCGTCCAGTTGAGGATTATAAGAATTACCTATACAGTCCGACCACAGTACGAAGAACCACGGTTGGCATAGTGCCAAGACGATTCTATTCACTCTGTAGGTAAGGCTGCTGAGGAAAGAGGGGGGAAAAGTCTCGTATTCTCTCGACATTCTTTAGAATCGGTTACTAACTGCGCTTGCTTGCTTTTTCCTCGTCTGTTATTTTGATTATTATATTAAAATTAATGGATCCTTTACCCAACACAACTGCTCGGAATAAGCCGTTCCGTAGTGATTGTAAACGTATAATACACAATGTAATTAAATTGTGTGATAAAGAAGCACTAGAAGGAAATGTTATTGTTCCACTTTCGCAATCCCTAAAGAGAGCTAGTGAAATGATCGGGATATCGATGTCCAGTGTAAATAGAATACGCAGAAAAGCAAAGGGTGAAGAAACTCCAAAATTTGAATCTCCGAGGAAACTTCAGAAAAAAAGAACCACCGAAAACGTAGCTTTAGATAATTTTGATTGTGATGTAATCCGAAAGTATCCACTCCTATAAAACTCCTATTTTTTAAATAGATTTGCTTCTTCTTTTTATTATTTTGAAATTATTATTCAAATATTCGATCAAAAATAAAGTTTTAAAAAATAACTTTAAAATTGCGGACAAAAAGCAGTCTGAAATACATTCCGTATTTCATAAACAAACACATCCGAAAATATGACGTTTTCCCCTATTTCCTAAGTAGACTAGCTTTTCTCGCGCATGCGTAACAGCTTCCAGGGACCTCGCTTCCGTGGTCGGACAGTACCTGCCGACATCCGTATAACTGTGAGACTTGATAAAATTTGTGCAAGCTGTTAAAGAGAAATTTCGAACTATTTGAGGCTTTCCGAATAATGTAAGCGCATTAAAAAAGACAAACGAAAATGAGAAAAAGCAAAAAGAGTGGTGGTAGTAGATTATTTTCTTGAAGTAGAGTTTAAGGTTCTTCGTAACTGTTTTTTATTATTATTATTATTATTATTATTATTATTATTATTATTATTATTGTTGTTGTTGTTGTTGTCGTCTCTTTCCTCACTAGTACACCTCTTTCTGAATTGTCCTTCCCCAGAGGAGCGTAGAAGTTAAGAAGAAAAAAAAAACTCTGAAAATACTCGGTTCGAGAATTTAAATACTCACGGAGGTGTTATTGATTAACTAAGGGAGAAGAAAATATTAAATTTAATCTTCGTTTTATTACTTCTTTCATAGCACATTTTGGTGAACTTGTGTTGTTGTTTTAATGCCCCTTGGCCCGAAGTATTCTAGACAAGGTCCATATAGGCTCCGGTTTATAATGTCACCTTAAGGGTTGGGGTCCGATTTAGCCAGGTGCCACTTCCATTTTTACCGAGTACCCCAAGAGGCGACATCTGGGGGCATCGTACCCTCTCCCACTCTCTCTGACCCCGTAGAGGGACATTCCGGTCTACGAATTTAATGTACCCATATCCGGCCTAGACACGGAGGTATTTAATAGCGCTTTAATCCAATAAAAATGGTATTTTCAGGTAGCCTGAACTTTTGTGCACCTGGCAACAGGATTCATTTTATAAATTTCATCCATAAAAGGAATTTACGAGCGTTTTAAACACTATACCAGACGTGGGGAACGCGCGGCCTTCATAAAAGCTAGCACTTGTATTAATTAATATTTAATTATATGATTAAAATAATTTCTAAATCAATAGAATTAAATAAAGAACGGCATGAATGTATGTACAGTGTCGGCCAAAATAAAGTTAGCATTTTGAAATTGTTGTCTAAAGTCGCTACAATTGTATATTTATCCAAATGAGCTTCGTTTACCTTGATTGTATGATACTTTAACTACACTTTATATGTAATTTAATGCTCAGAGTTTCTTAGCAATACTACCAGACATGTTATATGATCTCTACACAAAAACTATATTCTTACTATTATTGTTGTGAATGACTCCATGTACATTAAAACGTATTATTTTTTTCTGCAGAAAAAAAAAAATTGATGCTATAACAAGTTTTTATCCTTATGTGAATACAAAAATATTTTATACTGTAACTTTTTATGTCAAATAATAAATAAATATGGACTTAAGTTTTTTTTTGTTATTTTTATGTATAATGCACCAAATTGTTAAAACTATATCTAACTATAATAATTTCATTAAAGTCGCATTTAGAGGTTCATCAACTTATGCAGCCTCCTTTATTACTACCTAATTTACATACCTAATTTACTCCAATGGTAAAAAGGTTCCCCACCTCTGCACTATACCATACATTTTCATCATTTAAATTAAAAAATATTATTTGCATTTAAAACGAAAAATGTCCCCCAAAGTGTCAAATTCCTTTGTCTATTACGGCGTACAGGTAAAATTAAAAAAAAAAAAATCATTTCAATCCATGTTGGCATTCCTTGGACACGTTTTCTCCATTTTAACATGGAGGTGACGAAATCCAATAGGGTTAGTACACAGCAGCCTTAACTATCGTCTGTGCTGTTCGATCAATAGCGCCCTTTACACGAACGTTCTCTCGCGAGAGCTTGGAGCGTACGGTATTGCGCGCGGGAAAACTTTCAGTACGCTCCAAAGCAGCTTTCCCTTCCTCTCCGACACCTTCACTCACACTTGCACTCAATCACGCGAGATCGTGGTTTCACCAGGGAAAGAACGTACGTGTAAAGGGCGCTATTGCCCGGCTTTGCGGTGCATGGAATTTTAAATGCATTGCGGTTGCGTTTAGTTGCTAACGGTGAGAACCATATTTGACTTTGTACAACGGATCTTTAAACAACTCTCGGGATCATCGCATCGCGAATTGGCCTGCAAAACAATGGCGTAGCGAGCATAACTGGCGCCCGGGGCACGATACCTTTGTGACGCCCCCCCCGAAAAACATATAGTAATATAATATATAGACCCTATATTGGCTCCCCCCGATAAACTTATAATAACATAATATATAGACCTTATATTGGCACCCCCCCCCCCCGAAAAGCATATAGTAACATAATATATAGACCTTATGTTAGTGACCTCCCCGAAAAACATATAGTAATATAATATATAGACCTTATATTGGCATCTCCCTGGAAAACATATAGTAATATAATATATAGATCTTACATTGGCGCTCCTCTGCGAGTGGCGCCCGGGGCATGATAGATCCCCTTGCCCCCCCCCCTTTGCTACGCCACTGCTGCAAAAGCCCGAATTAGGCGTAAATTCTCGATTATTTCGGGCTTTAGCCAGTCCTAGAAGTGTGCCAGTCACACGCGCACACAACACACACACACACATACATATATATACATATATATATATATATATATATATATATATATATATATATATATATATATATATATATATATATATATATATATATATATATATATACATACATACATATATACACGTACACACACACAGTAAAAACTCGTTTATATGGATCTCCGGATACTCCGGTAGACCACCTTTTTTTTCAATTTATTTAATGTTCCCATAAGATAATTTTAAACTATGATAGCAAGAACGTAACTGCAAGTACGCCAAATATTCGCTTTATAGTTTGATTCAATGTACAGTGCCTGCATAGATTGTGCAATAAATTATGATGATAAAATGCTTATTGTTGTGTTTAAGAAAGCTTTACTAGACTTACTATTCTTTGTTAAGAAATGATGTGAAAAGATTTTTTATAAATTAATGTCTCGTAAACAATACTATGTAATTTTGTTTCAAAACCGTTTTTTTTATCGTAATAAACGGTCAGTTTGTTTAGTTAAGGATTTTGTGCTGCTTATTACCCATATTACCCGGATTATACGGATTTTCGATTATCCGGATTGCCTATGGTCCCGGTTAGTCCGGATAAACGGGGTTTTACTGTATATATAAGGATTCTTAATTGTCCTGGCGATAGACATTACACGATTTTATGATTTGGTCTTATTGTTTCCAAATTCAGATTGGTAAAAATATTATCTTTGTATACATAGAAATGAGTATTTTCGTTTTATACTAATCTTGTCTTTCTTTTTTTATCTTCTTTCAGATAACACCGAAAAAATTTCCCTTGAATTGGAAAGCAACATTTTTAGGAAC
Source organism: Dolomedes plantarius (assembly GCA_907164885.2). Taxonomy (NCBI): domain Eukaryota; kingdom Metazoa; phylum Arthropoda; class Arachnida; order Araneae; family Dolomedidae; genus Dolomedes; species Dolomedes plantarius. The sequence goes on from OU015503.1 coordinate 54,096,034, forward strand.
ATAGCATGTAAGTTTTTAATTCTTGTTTCTGCTGATGTTTGGTAATTTGCCCCAAAGTACTTTGCATCAGCCTATATCAAAAGGTCGTTATCTAATATGGCCAAATATATAGTGAGACGTAATTAAAAAAATAAAAATTAAAATGATGTTTACGTTACAGATGACGCAGAGGAAAGCCCGCTTGAAATTAGCATTGCTGTGAACAAAATACTAGGTAAACGTTTATTTTTTCAAGTTGCTGTAATCCACAAACTTTGTACTGGCATAAAAAGTGTTTCACTCATCGCTACACGCTATGACGATAACACTAAAATTTTCTCGCCATTGATGATAATTGTGTATTTGGGGGCTTTCTTTGGCAGTTTTGCCTTTCGCCATAATAGCAGTTGCAGACCACGTTTGTTAAGTAGAATTAAATTTTTAGGGGTATTTAATTATTGTTGCGTCTTTTTGCGACCGAGTAATGGAAACCTTTGAAGGAACAATATCCCATAATATGCCGTAGCCTTTGAAACTATGACTTGCTCTATCACCGAGAATATAATTTGTTGTGATTCCCCCCACCCTCCCAGATGAGAACCCTCGGGGTGCTCTGTCAAAATTTGCGGTGGCACCTGTTAAAATCGCACTCCGACCCATTATAAACCATGTGGTGCCATTATAAACCGGAGCCGCACCCCTCGGCCCGCTAGCCTATATGGACCTGGTCTGGAGTAAATTCCAGCCAGGGGCATACGAACACTCGCTCTCCGATGTTATTACGAGAAATATCTGCGTTAGAAGGCGTGGCTTAGGAAACGCAGTTCATCACATTTTTCCTATAGTCCTATGGAGACAACAACAGAATTTGTCGTGTCCTTAAGTTAATCTCACTGTACCTCTTATTCTAACACTGCGAGCACACATTTGCGAAACAGAGAGCGAAGTGTAAGGGAAAGCAGTGATTTATTGGTCCCGTCGCCGAGAGGAGGTTTTATGGCGTCCCTCGTGCCTTTGAAATCATTCGTACTCAGACCGCCCCGAAGAGCGGTTTTAAGACGAATGATCAAAGCGACGAAACACTTCCCCCACGTTGGGGGGGGGGGGACTTATAGACACAAAAATGTGTCAAGAGGCGACGGGGAGAGCTGATTCGCTTGTGTGTAGATGCGCCTTAAAATAGTAATACAGGGCAGGCGATATAAGTTCTACATGGAAAGTACAGATCATCTCGTTTATTATAGCCTACGTACATATTTTACATGAAGAAATATCGATCTTCGACATCATCTCTGTCTCGTTCGGTCACCTCTTCGGTCAAGTCCATCCGGGTCTGCTCTCTCCTTTACGTTTATCGATGCTGTCTGCTTTATAGACTCTCTCGCCAGCAACATGACGCCAACATGAATAGCTGCGAGCGGCAACATCTGAGCCACGCCCTCGGATGCGTTCTTGCTATCGATGCATGAAAAAACTTGTATGATTGGCCATAAGTGAGAGAGAAATAGGGATAGTGATTGGTTGATAGAGGGTGACCGGTGGATCCATGAGCTTTAACAAAGTAGAGGGAACTCTGCCATTCTACAAGGAAGTTTAAGGATAGGATATAAGAGAAAGGTTAAATCACACAAACATTTTTTAACCGTAGCAGTGCTACGTATCATTATCAAGTTTGTTTTTTTTATCGTCCATGCATGTATTATTAAATTTTTTGGAAGGTCCTCTCTCAAAGCTCATCATGACGAGTAGTGCTCGACTTCATCTGAGCCACGCCCTCGGGAGTCGATTTTGCTAGTGATATAGGGGAAGGACGAGCTTCAGCAAGAGTAGTGATAACTACAGTACATGAGCCGGGCCCTCCACTGTAGGATGATATAGCAATGCATAAAACTTCAGTGATCAATAAAAAAAACGAAAGTAGGAAGGAAAATAGAAAGTGGGGAAAACAAAAAGCTTCGATAGTACAAGTAAAGCTAAAACATGGGGGAAAAAAGAGACTGAGCGAACAAAGAACAGGACGAACAACTAAAAGTTACGAGCACAGGGGAAAGGACGACGCTCTCGTGTTCTTTTATCTCGCTTCCTGCCTATTAACCTACGGGGGGCGGTCTCGGCTTCCCTTCACTCTCTGGCGCCAAAAGTCTTCGCTCCTACGATCGGAGATAAACACGCTGTCCGCCCTTGACAAAGGGGAGGTCTCCTCCTTTCTTCCTCTCACGGCTTTCAGTCAGCCGCCACTCACACGCTTCGTTTCTCTGTCTCGTCCGACAACCACGCGTTTCGCCATTCCGGTGGTCCTGTTTTCCCTGTACTATGCTCGCGACATCGGAGCTTAGCTGAAATAATTACATGATAAAAAGAACTTTTTATATACCATGTTTTTAAATTTTCTGTTGAGTCATATAAACTTGACAATTCTGTGTATTAATAAATACTTTTAAAAAATTTTTTTGATGAATTATCCCATCAACTTGAAAGAAAATGAAGTTAATTGGAAGTTAACTTGCATATAATTTTTCGTTCCCGTTCCGGCCAATAGATGGCTACACCAGTCTACAAAACAAAATTAGCTGAAAATAACTGAAAATTAATTTAATTCTGCGTAAAGATGGCTAAAAGTATTAAAATAATGTACTGTCATCGTGTTCTGAGCTATTCTAAAAGTTTCAAATGTCTAGCTAGTCGGGAAGTTAGTTAAAAATCAATTGCAAGATTTGTACTTGACAAACACACAAACAAGAAAGCAAGTTAATAAAAACATGGTAAAAATATCTAGGACAGACCGCAGCCAGAGTGTCATCTCTGACAGAAGTGTTTCAAGAGTTTTGTTTTTTGTTTTTGGTGGGAAAACTAATGACCGAAAACATAATTCTAATCCGCTCCAGGAATCAAACTTGGTTACAAAGGTCTTTTTTGAACAGTTTTTATAGCGAATCTTCTCTGACTTCAGTCGTTAATACAAATATACAAGATATTCTTACCTCATTTATAGCCAGATTTCGACTTGCCTCTTGAGCCTATTTTCGGGATGGTGGGAAATATTCTGGAACCGTGTTATCTGTTGCTCTGTTCTTTAAATAACTCTTACAAGGGCACAAAAACTACTCGATTCTTTTCTGCGTACTATACTTTCACTCTACATTAATGACGTACACTATATAAATGAATACACGTAATATCTGCTGGGGATGGCATTTTAATAGTGGCAACACTGTTGTAGAGCCCCCAAGCAGCAGAACCCAGAAAAGCATCTTACACCGCCCGTACGTCACGTGCCTGCCTTACCTCAGAGCGAATGCGCTCTCCTCGCAAACATCACACGTCTGCACAGTGGCAGGATGAACACAGCCAAGTTTTAGTTACCGGTCTATTAAGGATGCGACATCGATGTCGATGTTTTCAAAACATCGATTTATTGAAGCCGATGTTTTTTTAACATCGATGTCTTGTACTCGATGTTTTACTTTGTCTCGATGTTTTTTTTTTTTAATGAAAAAGTACCGTAATAAAAAAAAAATTACCACGTAGCATAGTTTTCAAACTCAGTAAATGTAAGTCTGAATTCTGAAAAGGACGAATACAAAAGGGGGAATGATTCCTTAGCAAACAGACAAATGGCAATTAACAACCAATGAACCAATCAGAGCGCTTGGAATGTTCCTGACACTCCAGAACTTTCCATGGCGTTTTATTTTACAAATAGTATATACACGAGTGCATCCATTTAAGTTTTTGTTTTGTTCTGGTTTTATATAAGTTGACGTTAATATTATTAGTAAGATGCCTCCCAAAAGTACTGTTTGGAAATATTTTTACAAAACCTCTGACAAATTGGCGAAATGCAATATTTGCCTTAAGTTCCTCAAAACTTCTGGCAATACCACGAATTTATCTGGACATTTGAAGGCAAAACATGGAGGTATTTACAACGAGAATTTTGAGTCATCAATGTAGTCCAAGGTTTTGAGTAATCAATGTAGTGTTTTTGTCATTTGTGTCTGCCCAATCAGAGAGTAAAATTAAATCACCCCCTCCTCCCACGACTAACGGAAGTAACATTAATGTTAGAGATTACTAAAACAGTTTTAAAAAATGGGTGTTCTAAAACATCGATGTTTAAAAACATCGATGGTTTTTGGGCGATGTTTTATTAGCATCGATGTTTTAATATTGGAATATCGATGTTTCAAAACATCGATGTTTTGTTATCGATGTCGCATCACTACGATCTATCGTACGAAATGTGTTGCATCGTACTGATGGAAGGAAAATTCTTGCACGCACACTGTGGCTGATATGTTTGCTCGCTGGGGCTGGGAAGTAGGGATGCGAAATCGACAAAACATGGATATTTTGAAACATCGATATTCAATATTAAAACATCGCCCCAAAACCATCGATGTTTTTAAACATCGATGTTTATGAATGTTCATTTTCTAAAACTGGTTTAGTAACCTCTAAGATTAATGTTACTTCGGTTAGTCGTGGAGGGGGGGGGGGGTAATTTTACTCTCAGGTTGGGCTGACACAAATGACAAAAACTTGGTTGCTAGAGTCAGCGCATATCGTAGAATTTCCATTACACATTTTATTACTTTTACTAGAAAATTGAGGAAATTATTGCAATTTATTAACAAATCTTTTATTTTCAAATTAAATAATACAAAAGAAAATTACATATGTTTACACCAATTTGAAGTACTGATGCAAAACCAACGTATGGGGGGAAACTGAACAAGCTTATTTTTCTTTATTGTAAATAACAATTAATTGGGGATATTGGGGTATATAATTATTATTCATTGGTTGTTCATTGCCATTTGTCCCTAATCGTTCCCCCCTTTTGTATTCGGCCTTTTCAGAATTCAGACATACATTTACAGAGTGGGAAAATTATGCTACGTGGTTATTTTTTTTTTTATTATGGTCCCTTTTTTATTTTAAAATACCATCGAGACAACGTAAAACATCGAGCACAAAACATCGATGATAAAAAAAAAATCGTCTTCAATAAATCGATGTTTAAAACATCGTTCTTTTTATCAAAACATCGATATCGAATTCGCATCCCTGCTGGGAAGTGCTGTACCAGTCCCTATATTTACCGGACTTAAGTCCTTGTGACTTTGATCTCATCTCCAAGATGAAGGAACCGCTCCGTGGATACCATCAGAGATTCTGCAGGCTGTAGACCGCTCCATTCGAAGGATCAACAGGTCAATCAGGTGCTGCCAACGGCATCCTGCAGCTTAATAACAATTAAGCAACGTTAGCAACGGGTGATAAACAATGCTGGTTATTAATTTGAAGCGCTGTAAAAGTTTCACCCCCCTGAATCTCTTCTGTGTACTTTGCACATACCTAGTTGCCACTATTATAGTTCCATCCTATGTATTTGAACATTACAGCACAACAAATATCAATGTCTTAACTCCTTTATTACAGAGTTCGTTCAGGTCTGACTCTGCTGGTTGGCGCTAGAGGTCACGGTTAGATAGTGCCAGTTGTAACAGTTTTCATTCTTGCCTACGTAAATGGATAACTTTCTTGAGTAGTTTAAAAAGAGATATATACCC